>VZSV01000019.1:8086047-8118851 GCA_013398735.1 Nothocercus julius | reverse complement strand
AAAAAAAAAAAAAAAAAAAAAAAAAAAAAAGAAGATGATCTCTTCTATACCCACAGTACAGAAGGGTACTGTGACCAATGTACCCTTCTCAAGCTAATGGTTAAAAAGCAGTCATTCCTAAAGTATGTCAAAGTTTATTTTCAGTTGTATAAGCTAAGCAGTCTAAATGTTGGTCATCGCTTACTAGTTTAGGGGAATGGGCTTTATATCTGGATGACAACAGAAAGACAGTGAGCTAACCCCCTTTTGTCTGCTTCCTGTAGCTGAGAAAGTTGTTTATGAGAGTAAGACAGTTGTCCATGGAGCAGAAGACAAGTAAGCTGGAATGGAAACCAACATTAATTGTAAATCATTGCCCCCTTCCACATGGTCAGTCTTCATTAGAAATCAGGGGAAAATTGCTCTAGAAAGGGGAAATTAGAGAAAAACTAGGGCCTAACAGAAGTTATGGCATTACAGAGGCTTGCCTGGGATGAGGGCCAGTTGCCATTTCTAAGATGATTGGTGTGTACGGCATCTACTTCTCCACAGTTCTCTCAGCAATAAAATCTGCCCTGCTAGCACAGCTAATAAGAGTAAATGAGGAGTGGAGCAGAATGGAGACACTGCGGACCAACTTTGTTGTACTCCCTGTGGAGGTGGTAATTTGATGGTGGCAGCTGATGAGTGAATGGAGGGTGGGGAGGAGTGAAGACAATGCAGCCAAACTCTGTTGTACTCTCTGCAGAGATGACAACCTGGAGTACCACGCAGCTAATAAGCCACATAGTATGATAAGATGTCTGATGCTGGGCCAACAATGGTGACAGATCAGCCCCTTCAGATGGACTTTGCTCAAACTTTTCCTCATTCTAATCTCATTATAATATCAACACACACCTTCGCACTAAAAGTTACCTGCTGCCAAGGAACGACCACTCCTTATGCTCTCTAGATTTTCGATTGACTCAAGAGACTTTTAAACCAATCAATAACAAAAGTAAGCAAGTATGACGAGAGTCACTCAAGCTCCACCTAAATATAAAAAAAATATATATATATAAAAGGTGAACTAATGAAGGAAATAATTAGAGGGAGGACTCCATCATAACTTCTGGGATCACTCAATGGGCTGAACCTCTTTCCTCCCCTTGGGTTGGGATATTGCCTGAGGAGACTCCCGTCTTCTGGGGTGAGTGATTATTGTGCATTGGTACCTTAGCAACTAGCTAAGAACCCTACACTGTAGTAGAGAATTTCCTGTATGGATATCCAAAACCTGCTTTGTAAATGTTGCATTTGAATAAACCACACTATTCATGAACTTGACTACTTGTTTTGAAGGCAGTCAGATCTATAGTCAGCAGAACCTGGTGAATGCAGTGCTGTCAGAGTCAGGCTTATAGTTACCACAGTATTTGGTATCCCTATTAATGGATAAGTCCAGGTGCCTCTAGTCCCTCTAACCTCTGAGGATCAGCTGGAATGCAAGGGGATTCATCTCTTACTAAATTTGCACATCCGCCCCACCCCTTCAAACCGCAACATTAGCCTTTTCTAATAGATGAATGAAGGCATGTTGGCTATTAGGGAAAAGTTTTTCTGTATTTTATTACCTGCTGCTTTGTCTTTCTTGCTTTGTCCTACTTTGGCATTTAAAAAATGCTTACCTGTACATGTATTCCACTAAAACTAAACAAATGCACATCAATAATTTTTAAACAGGTATCTTGCACAGTGCATTATTTATTCAATATCTGCTGGTCCTCCACTTCCTGATACTTTTGTTGTATCTATCCTTCCAATTATATGTTTTATGTTCACATTGAGACATACATGAAAAACATGAATAGTGAAGCAGGAAGATGCACCTTCCTTTGAGGGACAGGTATTTCAAGTTGGGAACAAGATTGCAGCAGACCTTTGTGTTCATGTTGAAAATGGGGCCATCCTGGCACCCAGTCAACCCACTGGAAACCACCAATCATACCAACACGCATGCTCATGGAGGCGTTTTTGGCACCCAGATTCACTGAAGATTCTTTTTTCTTTTCCTTCATTTTGGGCATTCTCAAGGAAGATAAATGATGCTGATCTATAAGTGCCTATTACATCTTTACATCATTACAAAAAATGGAGTTCTTAATGCTATGAACCCTTGTTTATCATTTTTAAAGTGACTTGAAACCACTTAATAATATCGCCTGCTTGGTTACTTAGTGGTGATCTTCCTAACAAGAAAAAATATGTCTAGTCTCCTATAATCTTTTTATTCAAAAGAATCCAATATTTTGAAATTTATATTTAAAGGTAAAAATACTCTATGCTGTGTTTGCAGCTCGTAGCCATTTGTATCATGCCGGTTAACTTTCTGTCATTCTTCTTGGATAAGCTTAATATCTATGGCTTTACAGTAGGTAAGATTTTTCCTATGTCCTGTTACCTGTTCTCTAAATGGATGACCAGCTAAAGATTTTGTCTCTTCCTTGCCATATTCATAATTTAGTTGAAAAATCATAAATATATATTAATTACGTCTTGCTTTCATGTATAAGGTTCATATATACTTGATAATAATGGTAATAATAAAAAAATCTTTACAGCTGTCATAGAACTACAGAACACATTATGTTCTTGATGAAATAAATATTACCAAAGAACACCTTTAGGAATGCTTTGGGAATGGAAATCTTTGCCAAAACTGTGGAATAATTAATAGGTTATTCACTTGATTTTCTATGCTTCCTATGCCTGTGTCTTGTATGCTAACTGACTACTTTTGACAACAATGTTTTTACAGAACCTGTTGTGTTATTGAACATATTTTGCATAATGGCAAGTTTAAATTGTGAACACTTGGGTAAATAGTGAAATGACAATAAAACAAGTAAGGTGCTTTGTTGTCATATTTCTTCACTATTTTTTTAAAAATCCACAATCTACAAAAGCTTCTCCAATGGTACTTCTTAGAGTCATGTGCTACTCACTTTGAGTAATGTTGATAGAATTGAATGCTGAATATATCCTTAATCTCTAATACTTTAGACAACATTCATTGGCCTGGGCCGCAGTAGTTTCAGAGCATTTTATATTTAATGAGACAAATTTAAAAGCAGTTAAGGTGTCATGTACAAAATTTCAATTACAAATTCATTAAAAATATTTTACGATAGAAAAGCACAATGATTTGACTAAAGAAGGCTTGTTGAAGGCTCATTAATGCTTTGTTAAATCCTTTATAATGCTTTATAAGATGCTTTTCACTGCTTTATGTATGTGTATATATATATATATAAAAGGACTTTAAAGCTTGCTAAAATACGTCCTATTGTCTTTTCTTATTCTTTTCTCCCTAAGTGTTCTTTTAAACATAGGATATCCAGGACATATTCAAAGGGCTTTTATGTATTTAAGGCTAAATTTTTGCCTTAGTTATAAAGGGTGCACTTTAGATTTCATAACTAAAGCAATATAGAAACAAATGATAATATTCTCACTTCACCCTCTCTCTGACCTATTCTTTTGTACTGCATGTGGTAATGAGCTGTTCCTTCTAGGTACGCAGGCTTAGGTTTTGTCTTCACGAAAGAAGTAATTTGAAATAATCCATCAAGGTAGAATCATAGGAGATTTTTTTCTTGTTTACACCTGATTTGGGAAATTGCATTAAAGACATTGCTATCCTTTATAATATAACTTAATCTACTAAGTGATATGAAAGCCATAAACTGAGTTGTCTTCACTACAATTTTCTTTTCACTTATTATATTTTGAGTTTAAATTAAATGTGTCGTATCTGGAGCTGAGTAGGAAAAGAGGTCATAAGGCACAGATATTTCCTTCTGTGACCAACATTTTATAGTAGAAGACAATATCTGAGTGCTTGAGTTGCTGAGTATTAAAAAAAAAAATACTTTGCAAATAGCAACTTCAGATTTCAAAACATTTTGTCATTTTGCAGATAAAGGAAAAACATTTTTTTTTTGTTTTGTTTTCAGTATGAAGAACTATCTACCTTAGTGTTATTTCTACATGAACCTCTACATGGCTACTCTACAGTCTCTTACTTTTGTCGCTAGTCACAACATAGCTTATCTCAGAATCTCTCTGGTCAGAGTATGTCTGCAGAAGTAATTTTGATAGGACATGCTACAGGGAAAATTCAGTGTTTTTTTTTTTTTTTTTTCTCTAAATGTGTGTCAAGGACACCATCACTTTGCCTTGCATCCCCCCTCTTTCCTGTAAAGTTTAAACTGCACTGTCAAAGTTATGCATAGCATCAAAGTAAAAAGCAGTATGCAGAATATGATGATAAAGGAAATGTAATAATGGATTCATTGTTTCCAAAAAAAAATGTTCCTCAAGCGAAGCCTCTGGTGTCCAAGCCCTGCTGGGGACACTTGGTGATGTTTAGCAGATCAATAGGGAAGGTTAAGCATGGCATTAATATGTCTGGATAGCATTAATATATCTGATAGTTCCCTTTAATAGTCTTCCAGCCTTCAATTATTTTTATTTCAGAGGCTTTCTGGCCCACCTATTTTCTCCAAGTACACAGTAATCCCCAGTGGATTTCATTTTACATATGAATACTTTTACATTTGAGTTCAGCAGGTACACTTTTACAGTGGTAAATGTAATGTACGTGGATGCCTACAGGCAAAAGCCGTTAAAAAAAATTGCAAACCCAGGTATATACTTGCTATTTGCTTTTTGCTTTCAAAACACCCTGCTCTGGCTTTTCACAAATGAAACAAAAAAAGACAAGATAATGCTTTGAAGCATAGTTTCTTGTATCTTATTTATATTGCTTATGTCATTTTTTCTGGTCAGCTCTTGTAGAAGTCTCCTCATGATATCTCACTATGATATCTGGGCTACTCAGTATGACTTATTAAGTAGTGGTGTTACTCTTTATGTAAGGGCTTTGCCTTCAGCTCATAAATTAAATATTTTGCTTTTAAGAATGTCTATGAAGGGCAGAAGGGGAAATAGAAATACTACTTTCCAGGGAAGTGTGCACCTCATTTTAAGGTGCACTTTTCAAATTTCTTGTAGTAGCTATTAAAATGTTTGAGAGAATGAGATATTTATCTTTCCTTATATAGATTTATTTTTTCTTTTAATTGCAAAAAAATCAAATACAATAGAATATATCAAATCCAAATATATTTCTGCACTTCTGCACTGTGATTTTCTTTAAATCTTAAAAAGCTAACAAAATTAATAATACTGAATTTCATTTGTTAATTTTCCTGTTTTGAAATAGTAATAAGATATTAGCTTTGATAAAATGAATGAGTCCTTTTTTTTTTTTTTTTTTTTTTCATTGGGACATTTTATACTATCCACTGCAGTATAGCAGTATAAATTTAGAACACCAAAAAAAATTCCCTGTAGTAGTTCAAAAGCATTCATGCTTAAGAAAAGAAAGCATTTATTTATGTGTTTATTTATTAGTATTGATAAAAGTTACTGAAAAAAAACAAGCTGCAAAGATATCACAACATAAGAAATCTTTTGCATTTTTAGTTATCCTTAGCTTCTCCTTATTTTTCTAATAACTTCTCGTCTATTATACCCTGGCATGGTCTACAAAGAATATTTGTACCCAAGTGAATATGTATATCCAATGGAACCATTGTAGAGGAGGAAGAAATGAGCGTATGTTAAGTCAACAGTTAAACAGAGAAAGCAAAAGAAATAAATGTTTTCAAAGACTGTAATGTAGTAGAGGAGTTATCCATAGTTGTTATCACTGTTCAGTTCTTCACTTAGAGCAGGCAACTTTTTCCGATGTTACTTTATTAGTGGGAGCTGCTGTTCTTTACGGCTGATGTGGATATTGGAATTCAAGGGTCATTGCTGACTGGTGCAGAAAGGATGAGTAAAGAAGCAATCAAAAAAATCTCACACAGAAGTGGGGCTCAGTTTCCAGTGTCCTGCTAGCATTGCTTTTTGAGCAAACAAACAGAATAAAACAGAAAAATAAAGGGCACAAAGCAATGGAGGAACCATTCACAGTTGAAATTTAGGCTTTCAGCCAGCTATCAAATTGATTTGATATGGATTAGACCTAGAGGCCAAAATACAAAAATAAAGAATAGGTTTTTTCCTGCAGTGATATAATACTGGCTAATACTGTGTGGGAACTGGCAAAGGAAAGTTGTCATAGTGCTTTATTATTAGAATGATTTAAAAAGAATGGGAAATCAGTACATAGGAATAAAACTAATGCAAATTACTGCGGGATAGCAGTTATCTTGGTGATGGCATTTATCTCTCAGGCTGAAGCTATAGTTCTCAGGACACAATCTACAGTATTTAACTTCATGGTGGATTTTTTCTTTATTTTTCCAAAGTATATACATTTTAATTATTATTCTGTTCTTTTTAAAGTGATTTTTGTATTTATGCATAGGGGTTGGTTGGTAATTCTGGAAAGATAAAGCATCTCTTTTCTGTAGAATGACTTCAGACCAAGAAGGAACAAAGAAAAATGCCCTCAAACAGGATCAAATTTCTCTTCATTTTTCTACTGGTTAAGTCCAAGATAGCTGCAGTGAAGTCAAGGGAGTCATTCAGTATTTTCATCTCAGTCACAGGCAGAACAGAATCTTCCTTATTTCTCATCTGTCATGATCAACAGGAGCCACCACTATCAGAGGTGAAAATACTCTCTATGCAGGGGCTGATTTCACCTTACATTGCCTTAAACATAGGTAACAGGTGTAAGCTGGGCTTTTTTTCTTTTAGCAAGTTTGTCTGTTTTCCACAGAGAAAGAAAGATAGGTGTCTAGAAAGCTGAAGTTACTCTTAAGAGATATTTTTTTGTCTCTCTGTATTAGCAGTCAGGTCAGTACAATTAATATTAGGCTACAGAAATAACTTTTAGATGGCTAAAGTTCACTGAGATCTAGTCACCCTATCTGCTGTGATTGGGAGCTCTGCATGATACAAAGATGTCATGATTGCTTCTTGACATATTCATGCTTACTCCCCCAAGTTATATATTCAGTTTCCATAAATCATTGCATACTGTTTAGTTAGGAATACTATTTGCTATGTATTAGACTAGAACATTTTTAAATATCTTTTAAAGTTAAATGTTTTATGGTTGTTAAGCAGAGTTGAACTATCTCCAGAGAATATCTCCAGATATTTGAATATCTCCAGAGAAGGAGACTCCACAACCTCTCTTGGCAACCTATTCCAGTGCTCTGTCACCCTCACTGTTAAGAAATTTTTCCTTAAGTTCCTGGGGAACTTTTGGTGCTTCAGTTTGTGGCCGTTTCCTCTAGTCCTACCAGATTCTGTGCCTAGAGGGTTATCATTTTGACCCTGTGTGTGTCCACACTAGTGTTTCAGTTCAGATCAGGACTGCACTTTCGTAGGAAAACTCCAAACCCTCCCCACTTCTCGTACTTTGCCTCATATTGTAGAGTGATCCAGCAGGGTGCATGCTGGATTCCTTCCAGACAAACCTTAATCAGGCCATATACTCACCCTCCTGCCAGCGGTCAGTCCTCGGGACTAGACAACAGCTAGTCCAAAGGAAAAAACAAAATGAGCAAATAAAGAACTCTGGAATATACAGGGAATGCACATAATGTTCTCACAGCAACTTTTCTGCAGACCCAGCTTTATGGCTTTGCAGTGCCTGCTAATGCAGACATAGCCCCAAAATATGAGACGAGGTGAGAGACAGCACCAAAATGGCCTGAGTGGCCTGTAGGGGTTTTGGAATGGCACTGGCTGGGTCTTACTGTAGGTCCACTCCTGTTTTACCCCATTACGTTTTAGTTGTCCTCATAGTACAGGGGAGATATAATTGCTTGTTTGGTTTTTAGTGTCTTAGTAAGATTCCAGTGGCATAGAGGAAAATCAGATATAGAGCTGAGCTAGAGATTTCCACTTGTGAGAGGAGCTATTTGTGTAGCTCTGTGTCTTCACTGTGTTATTGAAACAGTACAAATGACAGTGAGTGACTTGTGAGTCTACTCGTTTTTAAAGGCTGTGGAAAAGGAAAATTCCCAGTAATTTCCACTTACAGTCTTCTTCCCTCTTCACTGTAGCTAATTTACTAATTTAAAACTCATTTTGAAGAAGCATTACTGGCAATGCTAACTTCAAGTCACATAGCAAAACAAATCAAGAACTCTTTTGAGTCCCTTTTGTAATCATAAAATGATATATTTGTTTTAATAAACTAAAACCATAAGAAAAATTGCTAGATTCACTTTGTTTAGATCAAAACAGAATAAAAGCAGTTTATTGATTTCTTAATGACACATGATTAACTGGCAATCAGTGATCTATATATGTCAGTGATACAACAGATAAATCACCATATGAAGCTCCTACAAAAAGTTAGTAAACAGTTACAAATTTCTGAACAGTCTTGTATAACTGATCCCCCAACTGTTTAATTGCACTCTACATACCCATGCACATACCCCTGCACACACATGCAGATGTGCAGCTGGGTGTTGCCCTGCTGTGTGGGTCAACAGCACCCCAGGGAGCACAGATTCTCTCATGGTACCCATGGGAGATGAAGGTGCCCACACGAGTACATGAGGCCCCCATGCAATCCTGGCATGGGTGCCCACATGCTGCTCCATCTGGTCACCTACCATGTGGTGCAGGTGCCCTGTAGGGTGATGCTCTGCCCAGCCTGGGTGGTGATCACAACACCAGGTCAATTTCTTGCAGTGTCCAGCCCAGTCTGGCTGCTGCCCTGTTCCCTCGTCCCTCTCACCACTGCTACAAAGTATCATGCATTTTTGCATGTCCTTTCGAGTGGATTTTTCTTTTCTTGCAGACAGCTTCTTTGCAGTCTCTAATTTCCTGGCTCCTCTTCACTCCAACTTATGGGCATCTTCCACTTCAGCATTTGCAGTCTGCGGCAGATGCCATCCCAGTTGGATGTGGGTCTTCCATGTACACATTAGGGCTGGGTACAAGCCCCTATTTATCTGCTGTTATTTTGCAAAGGGGGATATGTGGACACCCCTACAACTTAAAATTTATGGGAGGAAGTTTCATAAAGTCAGGAAGTGAATATCACATTTGATGCCTTTCTGTGACATTATGTAGAAGAAAACCCTTTGTGTTCTATATTCAACTATTATAATTCCTTCCTTTTTTTCTTTAAGAATAGTGAGAAATGCTTCTACGTTCTGGTAAAATCCTGGCTGAAGGATTTTCGGATCACAGACTTGCCTTCAAATCATGTCATATAGTAAAATTGCAAATATATTTTACTGCACTTAAAAGCACATACCTAATGGCCACAAAGGATAAATCCACATTTCAAAACAAAGCTGCATTTACTTTTGTTCTTACGATTTTAGAGTTACACACGAACATACTGCTGCTAAATCTTCATGGCGGCCACACACATTCTGCTGGTGTCGTGTATTTCTGGACAAATAGTTATTCCTTGACTGAATTTCTTAAACTGTCTTTGAAGAAATATTTTGATTTGGTATTCAGAGCATGAACAATTATACATCCTCATCAATAAAAATAGATGTATGAATTCATTTTGTGTCATGTGGGGTTGACACTTCACTTTGATGACTAGCTTTTAAATTAGAAAGATTTGCCTCTGCAATTAATGAGAAACAACAGAGAACTGTGGAAACAACAACAACCAAAATTCTTCAGATATTCGTTGATTGCAGTTTCACTCAGTCACCTTTTAGTACATTTGGGAGGAATTAAAAATCACAGAGATCAACCAGCTTTAGCTTGAATGCTGCTAGAAGTGCTAAAATGAGTTTAGGCTCTGAATATTAATCACTACTCTTCTATAAAGGTTACAACAGTCACTTTTTCCCAAGGAGGTCATAGTTCTGATTGAATAAAGGCTTAATTATAGAATATTATAGAACATTGCAGTGAATTGCAACAACAAAACCAGCAAGTGGGTTATTCTTTCTTTGACAGTACTAGAAAGATAATAAGGGTGTGTGAAAAAGAGAAAAACACATCTGTGAAAAAAAAAAGAGGGGCGGGCAATTATGCATTAATAGTTTGTTTGCTTTTTTTGACCACTTGAATGGAGGCAAAATAAGATTTTACTTCTCTAGGTCTTCTAACTATTGTGGTTGGTATTTGAGATTTTTTTCATGAGAAAGCTACATCAAATACTAGGTAATAAGGATATGATTCATATTACTGCAAATTAAAACAATTGTTTTGTGATAAATACAGAGGCTCATGAGACCCTTGGTGACATTAAGTACCTATTATTACTAAGCAATTAAATATGAAAAAGAACTTCTTTTCCTGGTGCAAGATAATACATTTAATTTAACCATGGACAAATTCACATGTAGAAATTTATGCCATCAAAATATAGACTATATAGCATTTGAAAATTGGAGTATGGTCTTTATGTTATATAATTTGAGGTTGGATTTGCATCTCATGGGAGGAATTTTGCCATAGAAAGCAAAATAGAAATCCAGGTGTGATGAAGTCTGACAGCTCTGGTTTCTTCTGCTTCCCTCCTATTGCTCTTGCTCCTACTCTTCCATTTTCTCGTTTCCATTCATTTATTGACTTTAACCTTGGAAATCTTCATTGTACTCATCACTAAAAACTAATCACAGCCAGCTCAAATAAACAAACAAACAAACCCAGCTATTCCCTGCTGCCAAAGCAGTTCAAATGTACTGCAAGTCCTTTTTTCTCGGCATGGTGAGGTGCCTTACAGGATTACAGATGGTGAATCCCCTTTCTGTGTCACGCCCTTGCAGGGTTTTCAGGGCTGCAGATCTCCTGAGTCCTGGGGCCCTCTTCTGGTAAATGTCTCTGAAATTATCACTGACTTGGTGCCTGTGAGCGATTCCTTGCTGCGTCTTGATAAGCAGTTGTCAGTGGTGCCTAAATCGGTAGCGTCCATCTGCTGAAAGATATTTCTAATAGACCTCTTTATTCCACTTGCATGACGGGAAAAGGTCTGTGAGAATGAAAAAGAGGCGTGCAAGTACATGACTCTGCGTGGTAATTTGGATGTAGCACAAGGTCCAGACTGTGAGTGATAGGCGGAGAGGATAAGGGTAATTGTTCGGGTTAGCAGGTTGCAGAAAAGCAAAATTAATCTCAGTCCTCGTCTCTTGGTCATTTTGTTCTGAGTTTCAAGACAAGCAGCAAGTGTGTCATGCCTTTCTTCTAAAATCTGATAAGCACAGTGTGGGGAAAAAGAAATAGCAGCACAGCTTTTACTGCAGTTTCCAAGGAAAGAATCAAAGCCTGATTTGTGTAGATAAAATCTCCTACCAAAGACTGAAATGCTGTGGATTTACCTGCTATCTTCCTAATAAAATCCTTTGCATCATTGGAGGGCTTTTTTTTTTTTCTTTGACTTTTGTTTCTTTTTTTTTTCTTCATGTTTCATTTTCTATTTCTGAATGACTATCTGTTTCCCATGTAAATAGTTTATATAGTTGTAGCTTATAGTATAAACTATTCATAGTTTGCAATTATTTTGGTCCATGGAAAGAGACATTCAAATGATTGTGTCAGGAAGCACTGTCCTTTATTGAAAGAACTCCCATCCCACTTGTTCCTGATTGTTGTCTTTCAACAAAAAATAAGTGTTGCATATGTTTCCTACATTATTCACATACAGTTATCAACTATTTAAAATCTTCAATCTCTATTGTTTGTTTGATAAAGACTTGTTTCAAAGTGAAAGAGTAATGATTTTTCACACACACAAACACACACACACACAGAAAAAAAAAAAAAAAAAAAGCTAACCTCTGCAGTAAGAGAAACAAGCTAGAATCAAGCAGCGTACAGAATGAGTTCCACTGCTTGCATTGGAGACATTTAACTAGGACTATGACCTTTAAAAAATGAAAGAAAAAAAAAAAAAAAAAAAAAAAAAAAAAAAAAACACAGACGATGAAAAGATGGGAATATGTGTTGTGAGTATGTGGATACCCTGTAGCTAACTCTGTAGCTGGTGAACTAAATTTATCTTTTTTTTTGCCTTATAGGTTTTCTGAGTACTGGAGATCAAGCTGCAAAAGGCAATTATGGATTGCTTGACCAAATCCAAGCTTTGCGTTGGATTGAAGAAAATATTGGATCCTTTGGAGGCGACCCAAAAAGAGTTACTATTTTTGGATCTGGGGCAGGAGCTTCCTGTGTTAGTCTTCTGACACTGTCTCACTATTCAGAAGGTAACAATCTTAGGAGCAGAGCAAAGTAGTTCAGTTATGGTAAAAATGATTCTTTTTAAATCTAGTGTGACTGGTTTTTTTGACATTATAGTGTAATGCAAATGGCCATATAATGGTAGGCCCTTAGAATTATGTGAAGTCTATAATTTTTTGTAAAAGACATTCTAGATAGTATTCAGAATTCAGATTTGTTAATATAAATGTTTTTGACATGAAAAAAATAAATGCTGTTGTAACATCGATTTTATGCAAAAATTGCTATGGGCAATATAGTTTTTGAGGTTTTATCAACATTCTCCAGTGACTCTTCTATCAAAGAGTTTGTCCTAATTAAAATGGAAAAGGACAATGACCTTTTCATTTATTAAGCATTTTTTTTGTGCTTCCAAAATGTATTTAGATGCTTTCATTACCCATTACTTAATAATGACATAATTTAAACATATTTAAAAATAAATTAAAATATCACAAGTAGTGTGTGGTCCTACACAAATGTCTTAATATTTTGGTAAGTGTCTGAGCTGTGGAACTACTCTCTCTCTCTCTCAGAAAAAAATAAATAGATAGGTACATATGTATATATATGTATACACACATGTGCACACACATATAGCAGCAGCATTGAACCATACATATTCTTATTGGTATGACCAGCTCTGCAAAGAACTAATAAAAAAGACAAGACCAAATAACTGCTGTATTTATAAACCTCTGCTCCTTTTATTATATTAAACATCTGGAAATCTATGTCAGAAGGCTAAACTGCTGCAGGCAGCTGTAGCAGCGCTGCTAGTAAGAACACCTTATTTGGGAGCATGAAGAATCATCCCTGACAATTCAGTGTATTGATACAAATAGGGTGCATTAAATAACTGTTAAGTAAGCCATGCCAAAAACAAACAGATGGAGCAATGAAAGACTTAGCTAATTGCAGAAATGAGATTTTTTAGTGTGTGCAGTAAGTAATCATCACAACAATATATTTACCAAAGCCATTTTTCCCTCTAAATGCCTTTTTTAAAAAAAAAACAAAAAAACAAAAAAAAAGTTTTTGCTGCCTTAGGCGTTCTAAGAGCTCATCATTGGAAACTATGTGCAAAAGAGACCCAGATATTTTAACTTAAGTAGAAAATGGGCCATTTTAGCAATCCTACCGAGTAAAAAGATGTGGGACAGATTTACCAGTAGTTGCTTTTCGGTACTCTGGTGACACAAAAGAGCTCTTCAGTTTGTATCTTTGGTCTATAGAAAGCAACCTTAAAGGACCATTGAATTTAGTCTTATTCTCTTCAAAAAAACCCACAAATATATTTTACCTCACTGCGTAGACACTGCTAACCAAATAAAAAATAAAAATATATATATACATACACACATATATGTGGAAGGTAATGAAAAAAATGATGTCAGAGCAGAATACACAAGCCTATTAAATTGATCTTAACACAGGAGATTTTTTCAAATTATGTGATGCACGGCTTCCGTGAAGGAAACAAGAGAGTGTAATTTTCATTTGACCTTTAAACTACTGAGGAGCACGTTTATGAGAGTCATTTACATGGAGAAGAGGATATGATTGCTTGTAGATGCTACTCCTTTAAGGAAGAAAGTTTTACAGCACTACTGATTTGCTAAAACTAGGAAAGTTCCATTAAAAAGCTACATTAAAAGCATGAGTTTTATTGTTGAAACAGCAGCCTAAAACCTTAATGCTTTCTGTATATGAGCATCACGGACAAAAGAGATTTTAATTAGTAGGCTCTTGGAGATGCTATAGAAGGGGAGAAGTGAATGGAATATATGGAAATTATTGAATTATTGAAACTTGCATCCTCTAGGTATCGTACAATCAAAGCATTCTTTGCTTAGAGAAAGCTGCTTTTATTTATTTATTTTTAAATATAATTTAATTTGCATTTAACAAATTTGCACCTGCAGGTTTGTTCCAAAAAGCAATCATACAGAGTGGAACAGCCCTGTCCAGCTGGGCAGTGAACTATCAGCCTGCCAAGTACACTCGGATATTGGCAGATAAAGTGGGCTGCGACATGCTAGATACCACTGATTTGGTTGAATGCCTTCGGAATAAGAACTACAAAGAACTCATTCAACAGACTATCACTCCAGCCACATACCACATTGCCTTTGGGCCTGTGATCGATGGAGACGTGATTCCAGATGACCCTCAGATTCTCATGGAGCAAGGGGAATTCCTAAACTATGACATAATGCTGGGCGTCAATCAAGGGGAAGGTTTAAAATTTGTGGATGGCATTGTAGACAATGAAGATGGTGTTTCCCCCAATGACTTTGACTTTTCAGTCTCCAATTTTGTGGACAATCTATATGGTTATCCAGAAGGGAAAGATACACTGCGAGAGACCATTAAATTCATGTATACTGACTGGGCAGACAAAGAAAACCCTGAAACTAGACGGAAGACCTTGGTAGCTCTTTTTACCGACCACCAGTGGGTTGCTCCTGCTGTGGCCACCGCTGACCTACATGCACAGTATGGATCTCCAACATATTTCTATGCATTTTATCACCACTGCCAAAGTGAAATGAAACCAAGCTGGGCTGATTCAGCTCATGGTGATGAAGTCCCTTACGTATTTGGCATTCCCATGATTGGCCCCACAGAGCTGTTCAACTGCAACTTTTCCAAGAATGACGTCATGCTCAGTGCAGTAGTTATGACATACTGGACGAACTTCGCCAAAACTGGGTATGTTTGACCTCCAGCATTCCTTTTGCTTGATAACAGGTTTCTGAAATATTCAGTGTTGTACAGCAGTGCATTCAAACACTGATCTTTCTATAGTGTTATAGCACTTTTCAGAATGCATAAGGCAATATGTAACTGGGTCTTATTCATATTTAATAGATTTTTAACTGGTGTGTTCCTTCAAACTATTTTCTTTCACTAGCTCAGTAAGAGGAACAATGCTCTGTACTTTTGATTCAAAAAATAGGGCAATTATTATTGAAAATGCATGTCTCTGAGGGAAAAGACATCTCACTAAAATGCTGAAAATCAAAGAAAATGTCTGTTACTTGAAGAGGAACCATGAGACAGATAGCACTTATTTTGTTAGAAAAATAAGGAAGTTTTTAGGGACTTTCATGGGATTGAGAACTCTGGAAAGATGTGGGTCAGAAAGACAGACACTGGAAAGATTTTTTTTTTTCCTTTGAGAGTTATAAAGGCCTTAAGAATTAACTTACTAGAATCAAGAAAACTGTCGGATATAAAATATATTTCAAGACAGATAAAAAAATAAAATTTAAATTACCATACCATTATGGATATGAATGTTTTGCTGCAATGGAGTTGTAAACATCAAGGAAAGAAACCTCAAGGTAGTGTAATATGCAAGTCCTATTAATAACTTCTGTGCTCTAAACCTGCTTTCTGTAGCATTCTTCTAAAGAGTATTGCAGTGCTTTGCTTGAACAGCAAGGGTTTTGTTGTTAACCTTGAGTCTTCAGTACTGAATTAAATAAAGATACTTGTAGCACAAAGGGGCTGTAAATCTTTCCCATGAATGTTTAATAGCAGGATTGGGCTCTGGAAACTGCAGCTTTACTGCAGTGCAGTGAAAGGTATGCAGCAATATAAGAAAATTTCAGCATGCCTAGTGTTCTAACACTCGGGGGGTTCAGCCGCTCTAGCAGCCTTTAATGAACTCCAATGACATTCTAGCAAGGGAGATTTTGCAGTCTTAACAAAAAAACTGGAGCATGAATTGAGTGAAAAAAAATCAAATGCCTCAGGTCACTTTACAAGACAAAAAGAAACCTTTTGTTTCACTGCATGCTAGACCAACAGGTACTTTTTCGTGCAGAAATCCCACTGTAAAGCAACAACCGAAAACAAAGAAAGAGCAGGAACAGGATGTTTAGATGCATTTGACAGCAAGAAGTGATCAGTGCTGGGATGGACAAGCTTCAGGGTGAAAGCTTGCTTTATGAACAAAGAATGTGGTTTCCTGGCTGTAGTGCAAGTTCTGAAAGATTATGTTGCCATCATTCTGCCTTTGTTACTAAGAATGGAAAACAGAACTACTGATTCTTAGCAAGTACCTGATTTGATTATTAGGAAGTTGTGAGATCTTCACTGTGTCAATACTACTTAAAATTTCTTTATATATTTTTTTGCACACACAGACACACACACACATAAATACTTTTTTTTTTTATATTTTATACTATTTTTTGTCCCCTATAGAGTCATATTTAGGTGATTATATAAGGCTGACCGAAACTTCTCACAGCCTGACTGCCATCATTACTTATATTTATAAGCAGCTACAAGGTTTTGCTAATTGAAAGCTAATTTCAGCAGGCTATACATACCATCACCAAGTCCTCTGGCTATGAACCCACAATCACCCTCTACCTGGAGACACCCCAAATGGTTTGGGAGGACCCTTAATCATTTCTGATGCTTCTTCATTGCTTGTTGGCACAGCAAATAGATATGGGACAGGAATGGAGGATATATTCTGTTAAAAAATTGCCCCTTTACAAGTAGTTTGAAAGATGTGTCATTTATAAAAGACCTATGTCTGTAAAATTTCCATTGTTGCAAGGAAAAGAAAAAAAACAAGGCAAGGCCTATTACCTTTTTTTTTTTTTTTTTTTTTTTTTCTTCCCCTTAGTTTATATGAACAATAATTAATTGTTCTGGATAGTTCAAGAGCATAGTAGGAAATAAAGAATATTTAAGATTACATTTACTCTGTGTCTCTTGTTCATCCAGTGGAAAAGAGAAGATTGTAGCACTTCAAATCAAGAGGCACAGGAGACTTCCTTGGGGTAGCAGCTCTTTTCCCTCAGGAAAGCTCTCTCCTCTTTCAGGAGCAATTTGGAATCCATGTGCATGCTCAGGTTCTCTAACTCTCAAAAAGATTGATATAATTCAGAGCTTTTTTTAAATTACAATTTCATTTTTCATTTCCCTCTTTATTGTGATGTCACTTGGCTTTCTTTGTTTTCATACCCATGGCAACATGTACAAAAAAATCTGTTAGTGAGGTGACTGAAGATTGTTAATTTACTTTAATGTCTCTAAAATTCTTACAGTCTTGATGACTGTCACACAGAGGCCATATTTAGGGACTTATTGAATAAATACTGCTCAGCTAGTGTATCTTTCTTGATAGACTGTGCTGAGGTTTTAACTGACACGCACCGCCTGCTGCTAAAAACACTGTTTAATGGGCTAACTGCCAAGGCTGGATTTGAAGGGCAGGTCAATGCCCTAAAATCACTAGGTGTCAAGACACAGTACAAAGCACAGTGCTTTTATTGTGTTTTACTTTGAAGTCAGTTACTGAAGCTAGCAAATAAGAGGTGACAAATAAAGTGACTGTTTAATGTCAGATGGATCATGTTTGAAATGAATACTTAGATGCTGTATTTGCCGATACTCCATTTCTTACCTTGCTAAGACTATGATTTTTGCATTCACAATCATCTTAGCTTTTTCAAAACTATGTGTTTCTGAAAGTATGTCTCAGTAATAGGGAAGTAATTTGTTATAGAGTAGATGTGAGAAACTGCATTTGCAATATAAAAATGACACAAATACATGGCTTTTGATTCCACTGTTTGCAAAATTACATGTGAGAGTTTCATTAAGAGGTGTGCTGAAAGCTGCTGTCTGCTGCCAGTACTATAATCCTAGCTGTAATGGTATTTTTATATGCTCAGATATTCTCTTAGGGCTGTGTTACAGCATTCAAAGGTATCTCTATGCAGGGGGAGTGAGCAACACAAGGTGTTAGATACCAACCCTTGTCAAATATTCTTCCAGTTATACTTGTGGAAAGAAAGATTTGAAATACCACACAATAGATATGAAGCCATGCTCTCTTTAGAGGCATGGGTTTCTGATACTTACCCTCTTGAGTAGTTACTCCCATTCATCCAGCTTTACCAGTGTTGGTAAGGGAATGATATAGTCCTATATATATATTTGTTTTGTTATGCATATATTTGTTTTCTTTGTAATTCAGAGAAATTCTTCTGAATTACTTTACTAACACTGTTTCTGGAGTGAATAGCTAACTGCTAATAGCTAATTAGTAGATAGCTAATTAGATGTGTATATATATATATATATGTATATGCTTTATATGCAGTTTGGCTTGCTAGTGGAAGACTCAGTGTAACTTATAATGCTTAAAAAGTATTTTCAAATCAATTCACTTTGACCTCCTTTATGATACATGCTTTTCATCTGAAGACATATCTCCAAACATCAAGTCTGTGTTAGTCAAATGAAACAGCACTGTTAAGATTTGGCTCCGAGCGTGGTTATAATAGGTGACTGGGAGCATGGCAAGCAGTGAGTCATGGTGACAAGTGAATAAAAGCGGGTAGCAAAAAGTGTGCTCATGCACCAATATTTCAGACAGGAATGGCTGTATCATTATTATTATTATAACATATAAAAGTACATGGGGAATATGAAAAACTGCACAGTTCTTTCCCACTTTTTTCCATATGGAAAGAAAGAGGACTTCTGAAAGAAAATAAATGATCAACGGATCTTTTGGTGTCTTCGAGACAGACTCGATGTGATGTACTTGCTGACTCTCTGTAACTGTTAAGACATGTTGTCCTCCAATGAAGTCAAGAAATGACATAAAGAATGAAATGCCAGAAAGCACTAATGTAACAATTCTAATGCGCTGAGTAGTGGTTAATGCTGTTGTGACAGTACGTAAGAGACAAATGTAATTTCAACATGTTATATGGAACTTAGGTTAAGAAAAACTTCCTAAATTTTCTGTCAGTTTTCTGGTGCTGGTACTACCTGATATAAAATACTTAGTTCCCTCTTTTGCCCTACTGGTAAGCTACTAATTCACCTTGTGAATAAGAATGTTTGTTGTTCTTCAGTCCATGTACATTGCAGACACATTTACTCTACAGCACTTGAGAAAAGTATTTTGAATGTACATTTGTAGCTCATGAGGTGTGAATTAAATGACAATAAACTGCAACATGTTAAACTGAGAAAAATCAGTGAAGAATGAAAGTGAAAAAAAGGGGGGGGTAAAAGAAATCAGGTGATCTTTCACATTAATAAGAAAACACTTGAGATAAGAAGGACCATTCACATCTATTGAAGGCAAATTCACTACATAAATTTCATGGTGGGGGCATTGCTTGTTGGAGATACTATTTAAATTAAATTTTCTAAGTGGTAAAAAATAAATATATAGAGGGCAAAATGAACAAACATAGCTGACAATTTTGTTATAGCATTTGAATGAAGACAAATAATGCCCCCTGTCAGCTGATGGGATTGGGAACTAAATTATACTGTTCCTATAGGAGCCATTTAAAGGGGAAGTACAGAACTGAAACTATATTATATTTTTATCATTATTATTTACTCTGGTCTTTTAAAAGATGGGTCTTTTGTTCTGTAATTACATGCTTGAGCCTCCAGAATGGCCAAAACCTTAAAGGTGATGTGAGGGACTAAAAATAGAAACAGGAAAGTTATAGTTCAAGTGGAAGATCAAAATTATTGGTAAACAGCTAATCAGATAGAAGAAATATTATGTTCTATGTCTAATAGAAATATATTTATAGTAGGCTAAACTGTGCTACATCTCAGGAATAAGACATAACACTTCGTAAGCCTAGCCTCATACTTTCATGAACTTTCACCATGAGCATGAAAGCAGACCAAGGAAGGTAAAAAATGTTTATTTATATACACAGATTAGTTCTGGTAAATAATAATTAGTCTGCCAAACGAACATCCATGAACTATTAGATCCTATGTCTAAGAGAGGACTTCAATATTCCATTGTCTTGTGAAAAAAAATATCTTCAGCTGCCTATTCTTTAAAGTCAGAGACCTAATACTCAGGCCATTTATTCAGTTACTAACTGAATATATCAATTCTACAGCCATGTCAACTATACAGCTCTCCTGCCCTCAGCAAAACACTGATGTCGGACTGGCTCATTTGGTTTCCTGCTCCTTCCTTCACTGAGCAACTTCATAGCCACGCACAGCCATGTAAAGAAACTCTGAAATATAAGACCATCCTTATATAATTTTCTCTCTTGCATTAGCAGAAGGTGGTAAAATTATTGGCTACTCTAGAAGATATTATAAAAAAAGAGGAGATACAGTCCTAGAATGAGAGACAGGGAAAGGAAAAAAGAGGTTGATATTTATTTGTTTTGTAGTCTATTTGTAGGTAAGAGAATGTTAATTTACAAATCACGTGGCTTCCTCTCCTTTATATAGGGACATGAAAAAAAGTGATCAGTCTAAGCACTCCACTACTTTGAATTTTGTCAAATAAAAATCTTCTATGTGGCTAGAATGACTCTCTTTCTCATGTATCCTCATGTATCTCCACCTATAGAAGGGAGAAGGGAGGACCCAGCCATCAGGACACAGAACTCATTAAACTGAATGTTCACCTTCTTCAACTCCCTTATTTTGTCTGGAGAAAAAACTTATGTACATAGGCTACTTTAATTTGTTTTCTACAGGACTCTTTTGAAACTGTATATTATTCCCCAGCTTCAGCTAGTATGAAAAATAACTATGAAATTAATATTTGTTCTGAATGTACAGAATTTGGCTGATTAATACATAAAACCAAACAAAACCAAACCAAACCAAATAAAAAATAAAATAAAATAAAATAAAATAAAATAAAATAAAATAAAATAAAATAAAATAAAATAAAATAAAATAAAATAAAATAAAATAAAATAAAATAAAATAAAATAAAATAAAATAAAATAAAATAAAATAAAATAAAATAAAATAAAATAAAATAAAATAAAATAAAATAAAATAAAATAAAATAAAATAAAATAAAATAAAATAAAATAAAATAAAATAAAATAAAATAAAATGTTTTGGAATATCCAGTTCAGCCCTTCTTCAGATGAAAAATACTAGATATAGTATAATAGGAAAAATACCAAAATAGAAAGATAAGTCTTTCACTCAGTAATATTGAAATATACATTCTTTCAGGAAAACATGTGAGTGCAGGAATCATTAAATTATTAAAGCCAAATTATCATGCCAGCCTATGAATTAAGAATACTTCTTTATGAAAGGCAAAGAAATATTGAAGTAGGTAATCATGAATGTTTGGAAACAGAAAAAGAAAACAGAAGAAAACAAAACAAAAACTAAAATGCTTTAAAATCTGTAGGAGGGAGCACTGAAATTTCCCTAACAGTGTATTAGGGGGAAAAAAAAAAAAAAAAAATAATAATTTTCACAAGAAATAGACTAATGCAAATGGGAATGGAAAAGAAAATCAAAAATTCTCATAGTAACGTACCGAAAATGAATTGTAAGAATTATATACTTTCAGTACAATATATTGTAGAATCCAAAACATACTCTTTGCTATAAGAGAAGATATAAACTCTTAAACAACAGAATATTAAGCTATTGCACTTATTTTTTTGTCTCTATATTTTTGCATGCCTAGAGAAAGCAATATTTTCTAAAGTCTTAGATAGATTATAAGACTAGATAAAACCTAGCTACATTTAAATTCTTTTCCTGTCATTAATTTGCTTTATTTTGTACCTATAAGAGAAAAAGGAAAAAAAAATATAGTTTGAATTAATATTTACCAATCTTGAAATTATCTATCCACTTCTGTAATGTACTAATCTTATCTCTACTACTACTTTACTATTATAATACGTGATGATCTCATTCATTTTATTTCTCATTCTTAGATAACACAGACTTAAACCTCACTGAATATAATTATTTAGTACCATTGAAGGCAGTGAGTTTTGAAATAACCATCCTTCAAAGCAAGTCAGAGAAAGATTTACAACATAGAAATGGTTCAGAAGCATTCCTCTCAGAGAGCTGAAGGACTGCTAATAGTCACATCAAGAAACACAAATGGTTCCCAGTTACTTGTGTTAATTTTGCTACTTCATGTCTAAATTTTTATGCAATATGTATATGTGAAATCCTCAACTGGCATAAATTCTCATGGTCATATGGATTCCTGACATTGCCATAGAGATTGATGTCCGTATTAGATGTTCATGTTTACTACTCACAGCAACAGTACCAGAAATAAGAAAAATAATGTCAAATCTTGAGAAGAGCTGAACCTACACCTTTATGAACCAACATGTAGACTTCTGGGGAAGTACCATAGTACATTTCAAAGATTATTTCAGAGAACGAGACTCTGAGAATGGCAATCACAAAAATCTGGATGAACTTTTAAAAGCTGAAACGTATTTTGTTGTTTTGTTTCGTTTTCATGTAAAGAAATATCATATTGTGATTTATTGTACAGTAAGTAATTATTCATTTGTTTATATATTAACTTTCAATGCAAACTTTGGGATTTTTTTTTTTACTTCTGCTTCTAGATTGGTCTAATTATAGTATAAAGTGTAATTATAGTATAAGTACAGTATAAGTGTTAGCACATTTTTTAAATGTGATTATAATATTGCTTGTTTTTATTTTTGTAGAGATCCAAACCAGCCTGTTCCACAGGATACAAAGTTCATTCACACAAAACCCAACCGCTTTGAAGAAGTGGCCTGGTCCAAATACAATCCTAAAGACCAGCTTTATCTGCATATTGGCCTGAAACCCCGAGTTCGCGATCACTATCGAGCAACAAAAGTTGCTTTCTGGTTGGAACTTGTACCACACCTTCACAACCTAAATGAAATATTTCAGTATGTTTCCACAACAACAAAAGTCCCCCCTCCTGACATGACATCATTTCCTTACGTTACCCGACGTTCTCCTGGTAAATTGTGGCCAGCCACCAAACGGCCAGCAATGACACCAGCCAACAACCCCAAGCATTCAAAGGACACGCATAAAACAGCTCCAGAGGATACAACAGTGCTGATAGAAAACAAACGAGATTACTCCACAGAGCTGAGCGTCACCATTGCTGTGGGGGCCTCCTTGCTGTTTCTCAACATTTTAGCTTTTGCTGCATTGTATTACAAAAAAGACAAGAGGCGTCACGAGACTCACCGGCGCCCGAGCCCCCAGAGGAACACAACCAATGATATTGCGCACATACAGAACGAAGAGATTATGTCTTTGCAGATGAAACAGTTGGAACATGACCACGAGTGTGAATCGCTGCAGGCTCATGACACGCTGAGGCTCACCTGCCCGCCTGACTACACGCTGACGTTGAGAAGGTCCCCAGATGACATTCCTCTCATGACACCCAACACCATAACCATGATTCCAAATACACTAACAGGCATGCAGCCTTTGCATACTTTCAACACCTTCAGTGGAGGACAAAACAGTACGAATTTGCCCCATGGACATTCCACCACTAGGGTATAGCTCAACCCTTCCCCCCTCTACTCTCACAAGCCACTTGGAAAAAAAAAAGTTCTTTATGTGCCATATCATGAATGGCCCTTGTTAAAACAAAGACATCACCATGGGCTTTTACCCAGCAGTTGAAGCTGTAATCCAGAAGGGGGAAATAGGATTTTATTATTAAAAACAAAAAAGAAAAAAAAAGAGGAGGACTGACTATGCATTAAAATACGTATAGTTCTGTGCAAAGAGATGACTTGCCAGCCTGAACTATATTTAAAGAAACTCTGTAAAAATGTACATAGCTGTGAGTTTAAAAACAAAAAAGAAGAAGCTTTTATTGATGTTTTCAGTTTGAAAAGAGCTTTTAGAAAGATTGTGCATTCAGTTGTGACCTATGTGTATATACATTAGTCATATCACCTCTGTTTCCTCCAGGCCCAGAGGAGGATTTTCTTCTTAATTACTAGAGGTAAACAAAGACATGCAGTTTTCTAACATGTTTCATTTATACCAGGCCATGGCATCATGCAGAGGATACAATTGTCTGTGTGACCTGCATATTTCTCTTACAGGTTACACTAGTGCATGTTAAAGCATACATAGAAGATTGTTGTTCTTTTCTGAATTTTTTTTTCCTATAATTTAATTTGTGTTAGCCTTCCTGAAATTGCAACACAGCAATGAATCAGAAAATGGAAAAAAAAAAAAATACAATTACTATTTTAAGCTTGTTGAATAGAACCAAGAAGAATCCAATAATATGTATTCAAAGAGTCCACTTTGTAGCTCTTGTTTATTGTGATACTTTAGGTTGCCCTGACAAAAGCAAAGAAAGCCTGCTTTTTGGTCAGCCTTTTCCAAGGATAAAATAGCTCTATATTCACCAGCAGTTGCATAAAAATCTGAGCTGAGAAAGCTCCTTCTCAGCTTTACTAAGCAAGGGGAAAAAATGCAGTATGAAGGTGGGGGGAATGGTGAGTTGGTTGGTTGTCTATTTTTTAATGTGTTTAGAAGTGATCAGTGTGTAAAGAACTGCTCTGCCCAGTATCTTGGTTTTCTGTTTGAGAGCATACCTGTCAGAAAATACTGTTTTTGCTGATCTATTATATACACAACAGTCCATAAGGAGAGAGAAGCAGAGAGGTCATTAGATGTTCTGTGTCTGAACATAACTGCATAACCACCACCACCAAAAAAGCAGTTTCATTTAAACAGCTAATTTGAATGTGAAAAGCTAGAAATAGGTTCTCACAAATGAAGATTGCTTTATATTTTGTCTTAGAAAGTTACTGCGTCATCAAGAAAGAGTAACCAAAGATATTTGAACAAAATTGGTCTGCACTTGAACATGGTTATCCCAGATGTATTTTATATTATTAATTCACAACTAAGCTGCATCAAATATCATATGTCCCATACAGAATCTAACACAAGATGCCTTGTACCTCATTTTGATTTCTATTCTTTTTTTCCTTTTTTTCTTTTTTTTTTTTTTTTTTTTTTGATAAAAAGCTTTGAAATATACATCCTGAAATATAAAATCGTAGACAAGGTGATTCACTGAGGTCTCTATTCATCTGCACAACTCCCATGTTGTAGCAGGCAGTAAAACATATACTGAAAGAAAGAAATAAAAAGCAAGTTAATGACAACATAAAAATGCAACAAGTGGCTAATATAATTCTGTATATGTGAAAAATGTACCATACCCACTGACCTGGATGGCCAGGTTGAAATTTGAAGAAACAACAAGCCCAAAGTACAAATAGTAGCAAATAGAAAACTGTCTTTTTCACTGATCCATCACATCATGTTGATTAATGCTGACTCTATACCAGACCGTTTCCACCACCTATATAATGCCTCAGCTGAGATGCAGCAGTTCATAACTCTGAAAAAAAAATGGGGAAAAAAAAAGAAAAAAAAAAAGAAAAAAAGAAAAAAAAGGCAATGATGCTTGGCATCATAATCAGTTGGGTATGTTTGTAATGTGAACTACAGTATTTGTTTAGTACTTCCAATTGTCTTCTGCTAGCAATATGTACAGTACTGTGTCAGGCTTGTGACATTTGGGTAAAAAAAAAAAAAAAAAAGAAATCCTGTAAGTGAATGACTTTAGCTTTTAAAAGTAATTACAGTCAAGTTGATTTAATAATTTAATACATCCCTACTGATGTGTGATTTATAAAAGGAACAGATTTATAGGGTCTTCATGGAGTTCTATAACACCGATATCAAAATATCCTTGGCAAACTGTAAAAGAAAAAGTACCTTCCCAGGCTTACATTCTTGATCTGAAGAGGCACGCAGGATTTAATGGTTACTTTTGTTATTGTTTTGCAATTTTTTGTTTTTTTTTTGCCTTAAGTAATGATAGAAGATATATATGGCTGGACACATATGTATAAACTTTTCAGCGGCATTTTTAATAATAAAATATCACAGTATTTTCTAATGCTTTGTGCAAAGAACTACGTGTTCATCCTTTTTTGTAGAAAGTCTTTCAGAGGTGTGTTTTCTCCTCCAACTCCATTTCATTATCTATTATAAACAGTGACTTGACACACAGTATTAAAATGTTAAAGTAACAGAGGTTGCACTTTTAAGTTATTGAGTTATCATGGCTTTTGTCGTTCTGTAAGCCTGCCAGTAAAAGGAAAGAAGCTCAAACAATGAAGATATAAAAGAATAAGCTCCATGTATTTATTATCTGTATGCACTGCAACTCCCATTGAACTAATGATTTAATTGTTCTGTTTGTTAGTATTTTCTATAGCACTGAAAGAAAGCTTAGGTAAGCAGCTTCCCATGTTTGTGTATTGCTTAGCAGCTGAAAAAAATGTACCTTCCAAATTTATGATCAGAATAATTCAGATAATTATAGTACATTCAGCCCCCACGGGTAACTATGCTTTCATTTTATATTTAAACTTTAGATAAATAAAGAGTTTTATTAGAAAAAAAAAATATGTAAGAGTAGCAATATATATTTGTTACTCATATATATTTAAGGGATCTACGTATTTTGCAGATATGTGAATGTCATTTTTCTTCAAGTTGAGTAAGCAATTACAGTTTCTTCTCTTATGCTGTTAAATTCCATTTATCAGCTAGACTTCCTTTCACTGGAAAGTTGCATAGACATTTTAGTGATTTGGGTTGGGTATTGTTTGCTTTCTGTAACTATTCTGTTGAACAGAGGTACTAACAATAATGTTTGATGAATTTTGAGCATATTATTGAAGAGTATTTGCAAAAAGCAAATTCTAAATGATTCGTATCAAGCTTTTGATATGAAGAATCAAGCTTTTGAAATAGAAACGTATTATGTGCCTACTGACCTAATCAAACAGCTTGAATTTTGAATATTGAATTTGTATATAAAGCTTTTGCAAATAAACTGCAGATTTAGAATTGTTCAGTAAATATGTTTAATTACATTTACACTCATAAAATTCACAGCTTGCTTTGAGGTAATTCATATACAAGAAAAGAGACTACAGTTGTGTCATTTCTGTGAACTGTTCACCTTAACTCCTTGGTGAACTCAAATCACCTTCCTTTCAGTTAAGTAACTTCACATTAAAAAAAGAAAAAAAAAAGTCAGAAGTCTGTTCATGCTAACCACGTATTGTGTTGTTTCCTTTTTTTTACTGTCTGAAATATAAATCTGCAGATTAGTATGTTCCTATTTGCACTTTGCTGAAAGTAATTTTTTTTGATATTTGATATCACATAAAATCAATGAAATTATACCATGGCAATTATGTGCTTGTGTCAGATTTGTAGTTTTACATCCGTATAATTTCTTGTCAACTGTTACTCATATTTTCATTCACAGCTCTTTGATATCATAAACATCATCATCCTGAATCTCTCCAAAGGCCATTAGCTGTTGGTAAAAACTGGGAAATTTTGTTAGAAATTATGATATTATGTATTCAATATCATAATATGTTAATATGCTTATTTGCACCTCAGATTAGACTGAAAAGCAAAATATTGACTTTTTATCAATGCAAAATAAAAAAAATTATGGGAATTGGAAATGTCTAGACATCTGATCTGAGCTATAGCATAATAAATAACATTTCACTGTGGAATTCAGTTTTGATTCAAACCATTTTATTTTGTATTTAGCTGTAGCCACTAAGTTTCTCAGTGTTTCTGCTAAGAGTTATAATTTAAGTTTGTTTTTATGCCTATAAGAGATATATTTTTAGTTATGGTTTTAGGTATGCTCTTTCTGTCTTTAATGGTCCACCCAGACTACTTTACCCCATTTATATCCAGCTCAGTCAGGGATGGAATAGATACAATTGAAGCCATGAAGCCCAGACCACAGACAGAACTTTATCTTAAACCAAGTGAAATGCAGCTTCCCTGGAACACTGTGGTGATTAAGAAGAACATACACTAATATTCTAATATTGAAACAATTCAAATTGAAAATAAACAAGAAATTATGTGCATTCTCTCTCTCTTTTTTTTTTTTTTTCCCAATGGAAAGTTGACAAATATTGACAATGTTTACAATGTATTCATTTTCTGTCCATTCTCCTCAAAAATCAGCCAGAGGAACATTTCCAGGAAGTTCTTGTCATTTCTGGTACGCCCATTTATGTAAATGGGAATGGAAATAGAAGATGAGGTTTTTTTTTTTTCCCTCTTGAAGATGGGAAAATTAGATTTCCTTCTAGACGAAGACCCTGAAATAGAGAAAACATTAAAAAAAAAAAAAAAAAAAAAAAAAAAAGATGCTTTTCTAAAGACCACATTCTCTTTCCTCAGGTTTTGATGTCTGATACATCATCTCACAGCCATCACACATTTCTACCATCTTTTATATCACCTGTATCTTTTATCACTATTTCATCAGATACTTCCTGGGTAGGTACAGATAAGTTTCCATGTTTTTTTGTTGCATGTTTCTTTTCTGTCACAACAGTTATGTTTGTCCCCAGATTTGTTCCATTCTGTACTGTATGACTGGTGAGAGTCATACAGAATGGTGAGAGAATATTTTTCATCTGACATTTTTCCTGCTTTACTTTTAGTGTTCCACTGGAGGAGTATTTACATAACAATGCTTGTCATCCTTGAAATGCGTCAATCTCTGTGTCTGCCTGCACTTCGTGCCAGCCTAGCAGTCATGATTTGACATAGTGTTTGTCTTAGTGGGTAGTGCCAGCTTGGAGCCAGGTTCTCCTCTTATTCTGCTGTTTATATCATTCGTTGTCAGCATTCAGTTCTGCTTGATATTGATCTGGAATCAAGGATCAATTAAAGTGGACTGTTATCCTATCGTACAGCAAGACTTCTCAAATCCTAAAAATACATTCTTCTCAGGTCTTATTTAGCTACAACTAGTTAAGTTGTATCATCTAATCTCTCTCTCTCGCTATAAACTTTCTAAACCCTTCATATTTATTAAACTTGTACAAAGGTTCTCCAGTCAGAACAAACAAACAGGTAGCACACCTTGTGTGACAAGAATGCATGTGTCAGTAAATAGTAACTCTCACTTTGTGCAGAGGCTTATGCCATATATCTTGGGGAAAAAAAAGATAAAATTACCATTTTGGTGTACAGAAATTTCATTATGTGATATAACAACAAGGTCAATAAACAAGACCTGCAATAGCTGCAGCAGCTGAAGATCATCCTCTTCAATCCTGCAATGATGATTATTTTGTAAAGGCAAAAATGTGCGGATTGACAATGAATAGCTTTATGAGTACTTAATACGCTTCAGTCACTGGGTATTCTATATTAGAAACTAGAGCAATTTTTTGGATTTTAAGAAATTAAGATGATAATTGCAAAAGTATTTTTAATGGAATCTGTTGTTTCAAGTATTCCTATAAACAAAAGCAGAGAAATGGCAAGAAGAAGGGTTTAAAACAAGTAGGAATCAAATACAATGTTTCTAAATTAATTTGTCAGGTAGAAATGTCATCATCTTAAGAAAACAGAATAGATATATTCTGTAAAGGACCAATAAAAAAGTGATGGACTATCTCAAAGGATACATTTTTGCACAGACTCGTCAACTGCATATAATGAGATTATAATGGGATTTTGAACAAAGACATTATGTCATAATGGTATAACATAAAGATTTAGAAATGTTGAACATTATCGCCTGTGCTCATCTGCGTATTAGGAAGTACAAAATTAGATCCCAAGATGTCCTACTTTAGCCAGACAACGGTGCTACCATGGTCAGTAATAAAGCAAAGTGAAAGATGCAGTTGTGTTGGGAAATGACACAAGGTGCCTGCTTTTCTCCCAACTTTCCTGATGCAGAGGCATGGAGAGGGAAGGGCACTGGAATGGAATATGCTGTGGTCCAGGATACACTGGCCCTTAATCCTTCAAAAATTACTGGCAGGTGTTGTATGTTAGAGGTTCCTTTAAACTGGAACTGGGGCTGAAAAACAGGGAATAGCATTTGCTCCTGATCATTACACTTTTTTGCTTTTCTGAGTGATGGGCAGTCAGGATAAAGTAGGGGATCCGGAGCCATGTGCTCCCAGCTTTCTCTAGGACTTGGGGAAAATGAGACAAGAGTTAGACAAGCTCCTTACTCTGTTCTCATTAAGGCTGCCAGTTGTAAAAAAAGGCAATGGAGGCAGCTGGGAAGCACTGCTCAGGGATGAAGTTTTTGGAGATGGGACAATGTTTGCCTGTCGAATTGGTTACTAAGTCTTGAATACATTTCTCCTCCCATTTATAATGGGCTTATTCTAAAAATGCCAATCTAATTCCCTGGCTCTAGATTCTGCACCATTAAATTAGTGGAAAGTCAATAAAGAATGTGAGCAAAAAAAAAATTAAATAAAAATATCATCACCAAAAATAAAATCTCCAACATGTGCAACAGAAGGGATACTCAGAGTCATTAGAATCTTCTGATATAGCTACAGATGTGTTATTACATTTTCAAAGTGAACATAAGTTTGATGGGCACACTATTTTCAATTATCAAATTATCAAAACTATCAAGTGTATGTGCACATGGTTAGAATATGGCATTTCATTTGTGAAAATGGGACATGAGATTATGTATGTCAAGGACATATGGAATAACTGCCAGCAGCACTCAGACCTGCAACACACAGCTGAAGAAAACCAAAGACATCACTATTGGCCAGAACTTTGGACAGTCAAGACCCATAGTGGTAATCTGATCTTCTTCAGCTCCCACTGTCACAAGGCCATCCAGATCTTATGTGTAAATTATCCTATGGAGGGCAGTTTCTTCTTCTATGTGCTGGCAGAGAACACTTACTTCTCTTTAACCTATGAACATTCAAGAAATGCCCAGAATTAGGCAGTGCGAAGCCTCTGCTAGCTGTGTGCTTTTTGAGACACATCCAGATTGCTGTTGCGCATCTGGCACTAACATGGATTAAAACCAAAAATTTAATTCTTCAAGAAGGTGATAATATCTCACTGAATGGACAGATGTCCGTGGAGTTAGTTTTGATCAACTTTCATGACACTCAGCACTTTTTACTAATAGATGAACCATAAGAAACAGAAAAAATCCTTTTTTACTAAATACTATGTGACAGAGAATGCTGAATGCAAAACAAAAAATGCAGATCCCTTGTTAACAAGTTCACTAAAGTTTAACAACTTCAACAATTTCTATATACACTTATGAATCCAGGCTGTCACATGTAAAAATCTGAAGGTTTCAGGAATGCCTGGAGGAATAGATAAATACTTTTTAGCATTTATCCTTATAGCTCTCCTTGCCTTATATCTGTCCTTATATATTCTTATGAGTTAAACTTCATTTATAGAGAAAAAATATTATATATATAGATACATGGCTGCTATTTGCTGCCTGGTTGACAAATTCCAGTGTTCAAGTATAAAATTTATTTTCAATTAGTTATGAGTCACAGAATTTAAAATACACAGGTGCATTTCACAGATGTTTTGCAATCAATCTTTTTACACACACTTTTTTTTTTTACCAAAGTTATACAGATGCTTTCTTCAGAAGACACATATCAGTGTAGCTGAGAGGAAGGTGAAAGGGTAACTTAGCTGTTTATTTTCGTACAGTCAGTGAAAATAACTCCTCAGATGTTGTAATTCTGTTGCAGCATCTAGTTCTCAGTTTTTCCTCAGCAAAAGGATCTGAATACTGTTCATCTGTGAAAAATGAGATCTCAGAAATAGGGTGAGAATGAGTGATGCAGAGTGGGAAAAAAAAAAAAAAAAAGTGTCAGGCAGATGGCAGCAGCTACAGGAGAAAAGGTTTGTAATGAAGGACATAGGAGGAGGATCCTCAGAATGATCTGAGCCTGTATTGACTGAACTCTGAGGGAGTTCAGAAGAAGAAAAGTATAAAATAAACAGGAAGAGAGAAGAAACAGCATGAAATGCTGAAGAATCAGGAAATGGGACACAGGCACAGGAAAAAGAAGTAAATTTGAACTGCCGAGGAGTATTTATATTAGTATTTTTGTTTGGATCAAGACTTTATTTTGAAAGCAATCCTCCCGTATTTATTAAGATCCTCGCAAACTAACCTTTGATTTTCACTGCAAGTGATCTTAGAGCATGTGAAATGGACTCTTTCAAAAGGAGTTACATACTGAAAGGTATATAACTGTGCCTCCAAGTGACTAGGGAGCTTCGTGGCTGCAAGCCATTCTCCGGCTTGTCCTCATCATTGTGGCATCAGCCCTTGTGCCCTTTATTTAACAGGCTAACAACTTAGCAATATGGTCTGCATCTATAAGAGAAGAGGTTTTCCCACCATACCAAGGCTAATTCATCTTTCTGCTTGTGTTCAGTTCTTTTGTTCATTTGTTTTCCACCTCAAAATGCCTTCTAAGCTTTCAAGTCCTAAAATCATTTACTGAACACTTTCTCTGGAAATCCTACTCAACCCTATGAAAAAAAGGGAAAGGGCAGGGCCCACTGTTAACTTCACAAGATAGATTATTCTGACAAAAGGATATTTCTTTCCCCTTTGGCTTTAAATAAAACAGACACAAGTCAAAAAAAAAAAAAAAAAAAATCTAATTTTGCTCCTGGTGTTTTAAGGGTTCAGCAGTGAAATTGAATTTATATGTTATCTACTTTTAGAACCTCAAATCTTTTGGTAAAAATGTTAGTGGCAAAACATATATTATGTTAAATGTTCCTGACATGAAGTTAAATAGCCAGCCATCTGAGGATATTTGGAGTGGACATGTGCGAGAGAAGAGAAGAGAAGAGAAGAGAAGAGAAGAGAAGAGAAG
>VZSV01000019.1:8068171-8084707 GCA_013398735.1 Nothocercus julius | reverse complement strand
TTCCCTTCCCTTCCCTTTCTTTTTCTTCTTTAGGGCCTAATGTTATTTTATTTTCATTACTAAATCTGGAGGGAGCGAATTATGAATTTTAGTGTGTGGTGCCACAGTTCTTCCCTGCTTAAATAACGCTGTGTAGAAGAGTACATATTACAATCATGGACAACAGATTTGTCACTCCACTCTGCTAAAGGAACTGATATGTATGTATTATAGTTTCTTTTCTGTTCCTGATATAACAAAGACTCCGGTTTCAAAGATGGGCTTTCTATCATCTTAGTCTTACATATTCCTGTTACAATCCTTGGTATTAACTAAGAACTAGACACAGAAAAACATGTTCTTTTGATATTTCCATGACAATTCTGAGATCAGAACAAACAACAGAGCTCCTGATGTATTTCATAATATACTGCAATGCATTAACTTTAAGATTTTCTCAATTTAAAGACTTATGGGAATATACGTCTTTTTCTATCCACAAGTTAACTTGCAACAGCCTTTGTTAAAAAAAAAAAAATAAAAAAAAATCTACATACATACAAACAAAGAAAAGTAATTATGGAAGGCATGTTATTCCTGGAGAAAACAAATCTGGCACCTAATGCTGAATCTGATCCACAGTACATGCAGTAATCTAAGGTAGTCTATAATAAATAGGCATTAGTCTAAAGACATATCACTAAAAGTGCAAATGAACAGAATATCTTTTAAAATAGAGTCTCTATTTTGAATATGTTAAGTTTGAGTAAATTTAAAAATTTGTTAATATGGCAGTTGTTAGGTGTCACATCTTACACTGCTGAAATAGACATGAATTAAAAAACATAGTAATTGACATTTAAGGAACTTTATCGTATAGAGTCATAGCTATATTGAGCTTGTTAATGCAGTTATGAATAAGGAAGTAGGAACACCAAAAGGTCTTGATTAAACAGAATACAGTATGGGTTGTCATCTCAGAAACTCCATCTTTCCATGCAGAATTTTGAAATTAAAGAGCCCCAAAATACAATTTGCATTAAGTGGCTTCGAGTAACACAGCAAAACAAATCTGAGGAGAATATTATTATTTTCCTTATTGGAGAGTTGAACTTGGGATATCACATTTCTTGCCCTAACAAACACTAGCCATAAGAGAATAAGAAACACAAATATTTATGACATACCTATAAAAAGAAAACAAATCTATAAAGAAACTTAATGATACGCAGTTGAATAGAAGAAAAAAAAAAACTTATTCAATTATTATCAGATATTCCAAGAAAATAAGAATTTCTATATTTGGATATTGACATAATGCCTTAATGTCTGCTTTTCAGGACCTGCGGCCCTGTAACAAAATAAAACAACTTGGAATGATTGCAACCTATTACCTTTTAATCATTATAAAGGGAAAGGAAATAAAAAGCTTGTTTTAAAGAAAACAGTTAATCTGAGTCCTTATAAACTCAGAGTAGAGATTACTAACTGGAAAGGATAAAGCCATCTCAACAGCGCTCCCAAAATTTATGTTCACAGAAGGAGCATGGCTTTATTACTGTTGATAGCAGTGTTATTGTTTTAGAAAATCCTCTCACTGATTTTTTTTCATCAGTGCCCTATGTCCATGTTTAGAAGTGAGCAAGATCAACGTAGCAAGGAGCAGAGCTCCTTCTCTCAGGCTCCTTTAGCTATTCAAGCTGTCAAGCATTCAGCAGCTCAGAACTGCTCCATCCTAGTTCAACCACTACTGTTTTTCAAAATATCCATTTCTGTGAATGAATGGATTTTGGCTGTATGCATCCTAGCAATACCTAGCCTAGGAATAAGGAGTGATAGGATAGAGAATGAAAAAAGGGTCACTCTGTACTTCTGTCACTTGACAGTCCTTCAGCTATCAAGAAGAAAATGTAGAGAGGAAAGACTTACAAGGGGAGTGAAACACAAGAAAATGAGGGAACTGTGATGAAGGTAAGAGTAGAATATGTATGGAACTGTACTGGGAGAAAGAGGCTATGGAACAGAAAGGAAGGACTATGGGCTGGAGGGTATACAACCAGAGAGTAATTTGTTGAAGAAATTGAGAGGGCAATATTGATTAAATGTTTAGAGAAATAATTCACTTTTAATGATAATGATGAACTGATAATGACAGAACTACTGTCTCATATTTTTTCAGACTATTGTAAACACGATTGAAAACTCATGTATTTCGATGTTCACAGAAATTTAAGCACGGTAATTACATCTTACTGTGACTGGAACGTTAAGTTGTAGCATCAAAGTTTGGAGGCATGGCAAACACGTATATATTTATATGCTGAGTGGAACAAGAACTGCACCAACATCTGGATTGTTTCATATCATTATGGTTGCTGTGGCTTGCTCTGGAATCTTTCAGAAAAGCAGTGATCCAACTAGACATCAGCTCTAATTAGGAGAGAAGTCTCAGTGCACTTCAGCAGAGCAGGTTGGGCAGGCTGGTAGTCTTTTCCTATGAATTTCATACTCATATCATCTTTCTAATGTTTGTCCTACCAGCTGGAATTGAAAGGATCCCGGGCACTTTTGTGAGAGGAATTGAAAATGGAACCTACAATCACAGGCTGCTTGTAGCAAGTATCTTAGAAGCAGCATGAGCAAGCTCAGCATTTGCTTGAGATTTCACAGTGAAAAATAAAGAGCTGCTGCGGAAAGGGGTAAATACATGAGGGCTATATAAAACTCTCTGAATATTTCTATCTACAAGGGTGAGGTAAAAAACAGAACAATGAAATAGATGAAGAATGAAAGTGAGCCTGAGGGATTACCGGTTAGAAAAATATGCATACAACTAAACAAGGACAGAAGATTAGAAATAAACAGAACAGCAACAGATAAACAGTGGATTTTTTTTCTCCTACATTTATTTAATTCTTGTAGAAATACTTGACAAAATTGTGTAAATTCCTTATAAAAAGTCTGTATAATGTGTACATAATGAGAAAAACAGGAATGGAGAGCAGAGGTTGGTGGCATACAGATATTGTGACAAGATGCACATAAAAATATTTTGCAAAATGTATGCATTCCTGCACTGTAATTGATATAGCCATGCCAGTTCTGCCATTCTATAGATTACTGATACAAAAGAATAATGCAAGAACATGCAGATCTTTTTATTTTTAATTTGTATTTCTTCTGGTTATGTGGGACATAGTGGCCTGTGGGTAAGGTTGATGAGTTTACAGCTGAGCAATCTGAATTTTTCATGGAACACTGCAACTGCAACTAGAAGACAAAATAGTTTGTTAATTCCAGAAAACAAGCTGCTGTGTTGTACTCATAATTTGTCTTCGGAACGTACTGAAGAGGACCTTGGTGTGTCTTTATCATCACAGTCCATTTTTTCTCAACCAAAGAAACATTATAATAGTGTCTAATCCATTGGTAGTGCACTTCTGCAAATCAACTATTCTAGTATTCTAGTTGTAGAAGGTAGGGTAAATCTTGCTTTCTGTACTGTATTTCATTGTGTCACTGGTCATTAAACAAAAGTCTTCTAAGAACACAAAACAAGGTCCAACATTTTGCAATATGCTCCACTGACTAGACTACATAAATCTAACTATTAATTTACTACCCAACCCTCCTTCACACGTGCAGGTGCCCTTTCTAGACTTGAGAGCACAGCCACAGCAGTTAGAATGCAATGTTCCTGACTTTTTTGCCTTGGCTTGGCAAGGCAAAGTGATTTACACCAGACTGGTCTTCAGGCCTTTCCTGGCCCAAGGACTGACCATGGTATATGAAGGGTAAAGATGCTTCATAAAGACCCTTTTCTCCCTTGGCCAATCTGGGAGAAGTGTTCATTGATTTGTGGACTTGCAATCACTATTCATTTCGGCTAGCAGGATAAGCATTCTCACAAATACAAGGTTTAGCAGATGGTGGAAAAGTATCATCACTATATTAGAAAAAAAAGACTGAATAACAAGCCCTAGTATGAAGAGGTACCTTATTCCATGAGGACATGGTAAGAGCCCAATGGTAGCTTGTCAGGGGTTATTTTGATCACAATGTCTAGTTGAGAAAATTACCTACTATCTCCCCAAAAGGGTGAAAGCTATAGTTTTAACTGGGCTACTTTATATATATAATATATANNAATATATAATGCATTATATATATTATATATATTCATATATATATATATACGGAACATATATATATATATAATATTTAAACATGTAGTTGTAAATTATAGTTATTCATAGTTTATTATCATGAAAATACTGAAATTAGCCATCACACCAAAATTAGTTCTTGAAATAAAATGAAATGCTGGGGAAAGTGTTTTCCCTTGTTCACCTAGCTATTGTAATAGATTTCCTCATACATGGTCAAATGAGCTAATTAAATTTAGACACAAAGCCTATGAGAATTAGGTGTCTATTTGCTTTAAAAAGCACTAGTTGACCTTCTGCAAAGCCTTAGTTCCAGTAGTTCTTTAATCATGGATGTTCATCACGGTGTGAATCTCTTCGGTCTAAAGCAATTGCAAAATTTTCACTGACTTCAGCATTGCTAAATCCAGAACGATATTCATACTCTCTCCAGAATAAGATAAATGTGTAGCAGTTGCTCTGTTCTTGATAAAGTTAATTTTTTTCTATATATTTTTCATCTCTGTAAGAAACTGAAAAATGAAGTTGTTCTTACCCTATCCATATATGTCCTATTTTTAGTTTATCCATAGCAAGAAAGATACAGTTAAGACTGTCTTTATATTAGCAGGATTCATTTGAATCTATCTAAAACACATTTGGTAGACAAGTTGCTTATTAAAATGTCATTAGAAGTGATGCTTCTGCATTTTATATGACATTACTTCTGTAATAGTTTTAATCCTCATTTGTGACTGAAGATGGGGAGAATGTTGATTATTAGAAAGCAATACTCAGTCTCACAAGCACTTTGTTAGATAAAGTGGTATAGAAATACCATATTCAGAAAGCAAAGCCCCAGGAAAACATCTCCTTCTCAAGGGAGCTGCTCAAATTACACAGTTGATATAAAAGAATAATCTAGTCCAGTGAAAGCATAACTTATTTTTGGTTACCTCATCAATGATTTCCTCTGAAATGTTACTCTGCATTGACACCTTATTTCATAATTTGATTGACCTCTTTTATCAGTAAAATCGTGACCTCTCCAAATTTTTATTTAGGTACATATTCACATATTTAAAATTCTGTGTTTTTTTTTTTTTTTTCCTTATTTAGAGTAAAATGATGTGACGATTACCTGAAATAACAAAAATAAGATTAAACTAAATATAAATTACCACTTTAATATAGCCTTGCTTCACTCAGTTTGCACATTTCACAATTTAGATTCAAGTCACTTATAATTCGCATATAACTTTCTGCAAGAATATCCTCCAATATTTAAGGAAATTTTGAGGGAAGGGGAAAATGAGAAAATGACTGATTTGTTATTATACTAGAAATTTTTCACTGACTTGTATTAATATTGAAATCTTTGGGATATTTTTCTAAAAATAAAACCTGATTATCTATGAAAAATATGAAATCAGAGTGACTTCAGCTTTTTTTAATACATGTATATTTATACATATATGTTATGAAATTAGCATTCTATTTTTTTAAAGCAGAATAAAGCATAAAGAAGACCAAGATAAATGAATTAACAATTTACTCCCTTTATGAATTGTGCACCTGTAGTAAACACTGATGTTCATAGTAAACAAATAAAGAACAATATTTCAGTCCAAACACTTTCATCTATAAAATGATATTAATGAACCAATCTTGTGCTATGATTTACACACACTGTATTCTTTCAAGGGTCTTACTGGATCTCACAATAAAATAAAGGGAAAATGAGATGCACAATTGGAGTATATCTGAATTTCTAAAGAGCAATCACATCAAATGATAGTTAAAAATAAATTCAGGTTACCTTCAAAATGGACAGAAATAAAAATAATGACATCTGACACTGTAATTAATCTGTGAGGTGTTTGTTTGGTTGCTTCAAAGTAAGTAAGGTATTAATTCACTTTATTTAACCTTGCAATAATTATATAATTGTCAAAGAAATAAGCACTCAAGTGCTTCCTGTGTGACACAGTTGACATGTTTAGAACAATAATTGTCTTAATTAACCAGAGTACTCTTTTACTTTATACTTCATATTTTGCTGAAGAGGTTGAAGGGTGGCTTTGATTTATTTGATAAGGACATTTTTGTCGCAACAACATTGAATCCAGAAACAAAACAAAGGAAGAAAACATGCTAAAACCAGCTTGTGCAGCAAAAGAAATTGTGATAGTGATATTTAAATAGAGCAAATCACCCTATTAATGTAAGTGGGACTTTGTCAATCTATAGCGTCTGAAGATCTGCCACCGAGTCTTCCTCACATGCTTTTATCAGAGAGACATACTTTTTTTTATTATTTCTTACTTCTAATGTTTATAATAGAATCATCTGTACTCAGCCCTGTGATTTCAAAGCAATATAATCAAATTACTGCAAACATTAGTTCCCAGAATACAATTCTCAGATGCACTTTTGCCAGTTTATCATCATTGCCACCATATCAGTATTGTTTACAGATAATTAAGGATACTTGAGATTTTAATCAATCTACTTTTGAAAAAATGTAAATGACATGAAACTTGGTTGACAACTTTCTTAGTTTTCAACATTTTCTCCTTTTTTTCATTTTACAAAACTTGATCTGACTGCCACTAATGCTGAAACGTTGTATCTCTGCTCTTTACTACTTCATAGTTATATGGCTATTTCTCTATACTGTATGGGGTGCCATGCATAATACCATATTGTTTTGTTGCTGTTTATTTGTCCTGAGTGGGCTATTTCCCGTTTTGTTATTAGTGTTTTTTTACTGTTTTTTTTAGTGAGATTTCACTCTTTAAAGTCAGTTTTTGTCAGGAGGAAGAAGTCACCATCTCTTCTCTGAAGCTTTCATCTTCCTTAATGTGTGCCTTCAAATTGAATTTCCTGCAAAATCAAAAATTGTAGCAGGAAAAGCAACAAATGACTTCTATCCTATAGAGCGATGTAAAAAAAGAAGGCAATGCTATTAAACAACCATCCATTTTCAAAACAAATTGGTTGAAGGGAATGTATCCAGATGGAAGTGATTGCTGTGCTGGTTCTCTACTCCCTCTGCACATCTAAGCTTAGGTCTTGAACCTACTCTTACTGACAATCCTCAAAGCAGTGATTTGCTCTCTGGTAAAATATTCAGACTACTGCACTCTACTCAAAATAGTGCACTTTTTTTGCTGTGGTGGGGACTTGGATGAACACCATTTTTTTTTATAAAAGTCAAAGTTTCACAGAAACATTTTTGCTTTTCTCCAGTTAACTGAGAAGCTTTTCTTCAAGATAGAACAAGATAGAATAAATTCCCATATAGGACCTACAGAGAGAAAATCAGGTCTCCTGGCTTTCTTTATGCTTTCAAAAGAAGAAAGTTAACTGTATGTCTTATCTTTTGGATCTTTATGCTTTGCAGCGGAAAACAGAGAAAGTGTATGAATGAAAAGCATGTAGGAAAAAAAACATATTTCTGTAGAAATCCCTTTCTGCTCAATAGGAGCTCTTTCTTCATCCCATCTTGTGCTTCATCTTCCTCAGAAAGGAAGAGACTAGGCTGATTTATCTCCCACTGCTAAATAACTGTGCTTCTACCCTCAGCTTTCACACAGATACTACCTTGTGAATCAAACTAAAGGAACAGAAACATTGGTAAAAAATACTGAGAGAGTCTGAATTTCAGTGTATTCTGCCTCATCTGTATCTATTACCTAAGTCATGTACTAAAGGAGTCTGCAGGATTCAATACATTACATATAAAGGATCTGTTCCTTTCCTCTCCAGAGTTTGCTTTGCAGTCTTTGAATAAAACCAATGGCCTTCATTTCTTTCAAAAAGCTTTACAAGAACTAGAACAAATAAAATCTTTAATATGTTATACTGGTGCTATTTTTTACTAAGACCAGTTTCATGGTAAATAAAGAATTTAGTACAATTTCTTAAGCCATAGTTATCAAGTTTGATCCTTTGCATCTTTGAAAATTGCAGTGCCTTCTTTTTATCTTAATACTAAAATCTCTTACTGGTCAGAGACCTGTTTATTTCTAATGTCTAGCAGTGATTAAGGTTCTCTTGAACCATTAAAACTTGTACCTCTATATCAAAAATGAGGTCATGAATCAGCTGAAGACATGCAATTTAACATGAGCTTCATGTTATTAAACTGCATAAATTTATAATCCCAGAAAATTTAGCTATCCTTATTAAAGTGCAAAAATAAAATTATAACAAATGGGAAAAGACTAAAAAAATTGATTCTTGTAATTAGTGCATTTGCTTTTTTTTCCCTAGAGCTTCAAAGTAGTATTACCATCATCTGAACACTTCTGGTCTCATGTGCCATGCTATATTAATGAAATTTGCTAAATGGATGCAATGTCCTTACAATAACAGCTTTGCAAATCAGTTGTGATGGTAGTAATAAGAACAGCAATAACAGCTTCCTGCCTTCAACTAATATTATTAATCCTGTGACTCATTATTCCATGTACTCACTCAAGCAGGACAAAAAAACTTGCAAACATAATGTAGTAATTTGCTGAAGATAAAAAATAGTCATTTTAGATAAAGACTGTTTTTTGTTTTGTTTTGTTTTACTTTTTTCTCATTTCTAATCACTTTCCCTCATCTCCTTTTCTGCAGACAAAGGTCTTAAGTCAACCTTTTTTTATCAGTCTTGCATGTCTACAAGCAGTGATAGTTTACGTGACTGAGAACAATGTCTAAATAGTCTTAACCAGATCTCTAAAGAAATCTACAATCTTCAATGTTGCTGAAAGACTAAAGTATACAGAAAGCAAATATCCTTTTAGGAATGTATTGATATTACAGATCTGCAGGCAAATACTCCACAGTAAGTATGAATTGGCAGATTTATTCTGCCTATAATGTTACTAAGATAATAATAATAATAATTAATAATAATAATAATAATGCAGTGTTTTATAAAAAGAAAATATAAGATGATAAACAGCTAACATTTGAATCTCCATCAACAGGGAACCATACTGCATTATCAGACTCTCTAACAAGCTTTACAGGGTTAGAAGCAAAAGCCATCAGAAGAAGATATTTAGTATCTGCATTCTCACCAGCAATGCCTATATAACTGTAATATCCACCAAGTTTACAGGTATTTTACAAAACTTATATATGAATTTATGTCAAAAATCTGTATTTTTTGTCTTGATAGACTGCTCTCTAAAACATTAGATGTTCAGACTAAAGACTTTAATGTTTTTAAAACTCAAAATATCTTTTTTTTTTAACTGCAATATAATGCGTTAGTAAGCAAAAGCAACACAAAAGATAAGAAAATTCTCAATAATCTCCTCCAAATTTAACAACTTTGTTTCTATTTGTTGCACAAGGAAGACTTCCTGATGGAAGTTTTGCTAACGAAGTAATTCTTAATATATAGCTCATACGTAAAAACATCAAAATAAGCAAGAGATAATCACAATGAAAATAAACTTAATAAATCCTCTAAGGAATCTATCCAATGTTATTTCTCATATTGCCAGCATATTGTAAGATTAAACATCATGTGGCTCGATCAGTTGGACTTTAATCACTTCCCTTAAATTCAAAGATTACACTGTAGCTTCTCAGAATTTGTCCTTGTTCAGTGATAAATATCTTCCTCAAGACATCTGCCTTACCGCACTTAACATGCTTCTACAAAAGCAATCCAAAACTATGTTCTTATGCTGCTTTGTGCCATATTACCTTGCAAGCTACTGGCATGATATAGTTCCACCTCCATACCATTGCTGAAGGGAAAGAAATCAAGAGAAACTTTGCTGGAGTAGATGAAGTAGATACCTCTTACAGAGTAAAGATAAAAATCACTCAATCTATTCCTGTCTACAAAAAGCAACCTTCAGGACTGAGTCTGTAAAAACTAAAATTGAAAAACGTGTTCTGAATGAAATGAATAATCATCCAGTACTTAGCTCTCTACCATCACCACCACCTCATCATTCCACACTAACTGAATTTCCCTACGTATTAAAGGTGAGGCAGAGAAAAATAGTGGAAAACACAACAGCTTTTGGTGATTTATTTTTTAAAGTACAACATTTGATTTTTTTTTTGTTTGTTTGTTTGCAGTTTTGAATCAACATGTAGCAATTTTCAACATCATTTGTTTCTGATTAAAAAAGAGCTTTCAAATGAAACAGAATACCTTGCAGCTCAAAATAGTTCTGCCTCAGAAGGAACATGCAATAGGTTTTTATTTTTCTTATTCTTTGGTAAATCTTAAGTATTTTTAATAAATTTATGCTCAGCACCTGAATGAAAAAAAAAGATAATAACTGCTCATATAACTGATTCTGAGTCATGCACCATACTTACATACATTTTTTTTTTTTTTTTTTTCCCTCAATAGCTACCACCTTTCTTTCTTTCCTCCTGTGAAAAATATATTTTCAGGCAATGTTCCTTACACATATCAGCTCTGATATCAATTCTATGATGAATCTAATGACTGCAATGTCTCCTAATGAAGCACTGCTTTTGAATGAGTTTCATCTGACATTTATTTTTCTTTTATTTTACTCTTTCAGACTGTTGATGTATACTAGGACTTAGTCTGTTACATATCCCCCTAAAATGCCCAGAACAGCTCTCCAATTTGTCAGGATTCATGCTTACTATTTTTTCATGATTTAAAGGCAATCAGGCTTTGGATGAGGAATAGGAAGAAAAAAAGGACTGTCAGTCTTTCCAGTCTCTTTACACTCCAACAACTCCTACCACATTTGACTAGTTATGCATGCAGGGACATTAATTTCTGTGCCACGCACTTTATTCCCCCGCAGACTCATAATGTAATGAAGTCATCATCTGAGAGTCAATAGCAACATGACAATTAACCTTGAGAAGAAAGCATAGGGTAAACCTCTCTGTTTTGAATACAAATTCTGAACAACATGAAGAAAAGTGCTCTGTACGGATGAGAAGAGCATTCAGGTGTGTGGTAGACAAGGATGATAACAAGAGCACTTTTTAGAGCACTTCTTTTTATAAATCCAGGGAATGTAGCCCTGGGGTGGAGTTGTGATCTTTTGAAAGTCCTTCTCTTGTGCTTGTACTTGTCTTCTCTTCATTCTCTTCCTTCATCATCTCATTCCCACAAGGAGGTTCTCCACATATCTTAAGTAAGTAAGTTGTTCATCAAAAAGAAAAATAAAAAGTCTAAGACTTTATAATTGTTGTGGATTGTGGTCTTGCAGTGGGAACAGAGACGGAATGGGCAAAAAGACAAAGTCTGGATGAGGAGAGAAGGATAAATTTTACCATGATTTGAAGGAGAAAAAAAAAATGGGAATAGCATGACTTGGATTGGTTAAGAGTTAAACATTATAGGAATGGTCTAGAGTAACACCTGGGGCAAACCCTAGGAGAACATGTTCCCTCCAGGTCTGTGGGAAGAGCGCTTCAAAGTTGAGTGACTTATTTGCCATGTCAGCAAGCAATTGTACTTCCTTCTTCTCCCAGTTAGAGAGGTTTTGGAGAAAGATTCAGTCACACAGTCACAGGCATCCCATGTCTTTTTAGGCTCTATGGATCTTCAGCCAGCCTTCACCAGCCAGTAGGGCAGTGCACAGGTTTCTAATAAAGCTTCTTCACATATGCGAGCACATAGAAAGCACTTTAGAGAACCACCTGATATATAAATTTAGTTTCCAACAGCCTGGCTTCGAAACTCATCTTTGCTGTTCATGATGATTCAGAGATACATTCCCAGTGGTTCAGAATATCCCAGGTGTTTCCAGCACTTAAAATAAATAGGAATCTTAATTTAGCTATGGCTATACAGTTTTGTTACAATTAACCACAAAATAAACGAGAGGTTCTTGTGTGGAAACAAGTCATTTACTGTTATTCTGTTTCTCTTCAACTTCTCTCTTTTATTATTTTTATGGCCAAATAAAGTATTTATTGTCTTTTTTAATCCATATTTCACATTGCTTCTCCTTTTCTCCATTTCTTCATCTAATTAACATTTCACATCTCTTAATTTCTTTCCTGGATTTGAGTAATTTAGTCCTATTAGTACTTCAAAAATCAGAGTAAGAACTTTGAGTAGATTGCTTAATTGCCTGAGTAGTTAATTCACTATTACAGAGAAACTCATACATAATAAGCAGTCTTTAACCTTTTAAAATTTCACATTACGGTTGCAGAGTGAAAGAATTAAAAATATTTTTATACTAAGTGTTCTTGCACTGTTTTGAGGAGTTAATAGATTTTTGTATTTATTTTTATCAAAGCTTTGTATACCACCATTCCCTTAAAGCTGTATCCTTTCATCTAAAACACTCTGAAATCATTGCTATCTATCAGAGTCTTAGCTTGAAAGAGAGATTCTCTATAAGGATGTTCTAAGCCAATTCATAAACCTAGTAGCATCTTTTTATATCCCTTGTGAAAAGCCTTGTCAAATGTCTAACCTGAATCTGTATAACAAATTAGAGATAATGTTTTGCCTTCTGTTTTAGAGTTTTTGCTTCTTACCTGACAGATTTTAATTTTAGAAGGAGATTGTGATAAGGTCCTGGACATCTAAATATAATCTCTTTAGTCTTTCAAAGGCATGATGTATGAGCACAGGTACCAGACTGATAGAAGCAAAGGTGACTTTTAAGTCATAAAAATTCTTTACCCACATAAATTAATCCACGCATTCTGGTGAAGACAAAAGAGTTGAAAACTCTGATTAAAAAAAAAAAAAAAAAAAAAAAAAAAGTGGCATTTTGACTGGTAACTCTAGAGGAAAAAGGACAGAAAGCCAGGGGAAAGAGATAATTCTAAAATGGAGAAAATTGTTTTAGCTTAGTTTAATTCCAAAGTATTTAAGGTATCTAATTTACAGGTGTAATTAGACTTGCGATCTCTAAAGACTAGACTGTGGAAGAATGCAGGAACATCTCACTGTAACCAGCAGGATATTGTTCATTAAATGGCAGTCTAATGATTCTGAGTAACAAACAAGGGCTGTTCAAAACCCAGATGGGGTATGTGCCACTATCTTCCCAGTTTGTCCCAGTGATCTCCTCGGTTCTTCCATTCCTTGCTAAATAGTCTGCTCACACTTCAGGTAGGCAAATCCTGAATGAGCACAGTTGATGCTCCGGTCAGGAGTCAAGGTGGTTCAGCAGCATCCTTGGAAGTCACTTGTGAGGTTAGTATAGGCATCTCTGTGGGAAGGGGCTTCAGTAGAGGAAAGGAAAACCCCTTGAACTGTCTCAGAGCAAGGCCTGCTCCACTGAAAAATAAAACTATAAATCTTAGCTTGAGAAAGCACTCCAGCAGAGATAGTGTGAGCAATATACTCTTTTGCAAATTATTTATTTAAAAAAAGATGTAATCTGGAGAGAAGGAAATGATTCATGGAGAGCTTTAGTTAAAAAAATTACACTGTTTTTTAATGGAAGTTTTCAAATCAACATATTCAAAGTGAAATATTGACATTGTTTTGTTTTGAAACATTTTTTTTTCCATTTTGAAAATTATTAAAATAATAAAAAATGCAGCTTGTCCTTTCACCACAAATAGAAGAATTTTACTTTGAGGCAAACACAATGCTTTGACTTTTTGTAGTTCTGAGGAAATAAGCACACTGATGTTTTTAAAGAGCTCAGTTTTTATTTTCTGTGTTCCATTTACTTAAAAATTTCACTGTCCCAACTGAAGAATCAGCTTTTTGTAAAGCTCTGCAGAGGAACCTAAGTCCCATGGAGTTTCAATGAGTCTTTGTGTTTGACACTGTTCCACACTGAAGTCAATGAGTGCAGGATGAATCCCTTTATTCCTGTCCCTCATGCGCTCTGTAAATGCATGAGTCACACACCATGCAGCCAGGGAAGTGAGGCTATAAGCCAGAATTGTCAGGACTGGAGCCAACGCTACTTTGTTGATCAGCTCATAGGAAGAGCCATAGAAGCATGCAAATTAGTCTTTGCCCTTTGCTGAAACTAAAAGCACTACTTAAGGTTTCTAAATGCCTCATTTCCAGATAAACATCTCCAAAACGCTGCTAAATTCCAATTTCACAGACCACGATTTATAATGACTGTAAAATCACTTCAGTGACAGTTTTCCTAAGTTTTGGGTTCTTTAGCAGTTATAAAAGGTTTGTCATCCTACATATGTCATCTCTGTATCTCATACAGTTAATCATCCCTTCTTTGGTTCCCTAGCAGCTCACAGATAATATTTAATACTTCTTAATAAAAAAAAAAAAAAAAAAAGACCAGATACCAATGTATTAGGCTTGAAATTTCTGATAGTCCTATAGAAAGAACCCCTATTTTGCCCAATTTTACTGATAGGTAATATTATGTTGCTTTTTAAAGTGATCTTGAAAAAAAAATAAGGAATTAAAAAGAAATTATAGTTTTTCAGATAATGCTTCTGTAGATATATTTATCAGTAACAAAATAATCTGTAAAGAATTATGAGATCAGTTTTGTATATTTGAGATAAATGATTTAACTATGAAATATTTGTACAAGATTTAGTTTCCATGTACTACATTTCAGCAAACAAATGAGGGAGGAACACTTCCCTTTAATGAGCATCTCTACTGCCATTGAGCATTTTTCTTGACTCTGTTGGATCAAAAATAAAACTTTCAGTGATAGAGCAGTATTATGTTCAATATTTACAATTAATTCAGCCCTAATCTGGAATAAATGACCCACAAATTTTTGAGGCAAACCATCAGAGAACAGTGGACAATATGTATTATAGAACTTTTTAAAATTATTCCCATTTCAAGTATATTCTCTTTTCTCTTTACACTTAACTACAAAAAGGGAGGCCTTGAAGACTGCTGGTAAGTTATCAAGTTCCTGTAGCCATATTTCATTAACTCCTTCAAACAAATTAAAGGCAGAAAGTTAAATTACAAATAAATAAATTGACTGGATGATTTTTTTTTTTCTCCATTCTCCATCTTATTTTATGCTTGCACACACTAGGACTTGTGCTGAGCATTTTTCAGGTAGACAGAAAGGCAGTTACATGAGGACTTTACCTTCTTAATGTTAGCATTGTGCTCTGCCTCTACAAAATAAGAAAAGCAGGATTAAAAAATCTTTTTTGCAAGTCAGCAATCACATAACATCATTCTCTACTATTCCCTTCTTTCTTTAGATCCACTGAATACTCCATGTGGCTGAGACCCCTATGCCTTACACTAGTGAGACAGCATGACAACCTTCCCTTTGGGTAGGAAAATTAGTATTGTCAGTTTTCACTTATATACTTCTCCCCCTGCTATTTGAAAGCTTCTTTTTAAAGCAAAAAACATGAAGGAAGATAATTTTAAAGATGCTTCTGACAGCCTGGTTCCTGCTGGAAGCATGCTGACAGGAAACACAGAAAGGAGATATCCATACGAAGACCTTGAAATAGTGCAGCTTCAACCCCTTTTCTTCATTAACCCTTGTGACAGAGTGAGTGATCCTCTGCACGGGGACATTTGACATTCAGCATATTGCCAAAAATAGAGTTTCTATATGCTGGTCTAGGACCTAGATGAACAAAAGAATATCATGCAACATTAATCTATGAAATGACTGAAACAACCACATCAATGCTAAGCATAATTTTGCACAGAGCTCTAGTTTACTAGTGGTTGGTCTTCAGTAGAAGGTAGAAATAAAAGAATTTCTTTTTTTTTCTTCTTCACTAGGTGCAAATGTGATTCAGACTTTTAAACAATGAACATTAAAAAAAATGAAAATAAGTTAACTGAGGAAAAGAAATACTTGCTAAATTGTTAACACTATTTGCTATTGCTAAATTGGTTGTTGGAAAAGATCCCATTAAATCTAATAGAATATGTCTGATAGAAAAAAAGAAATAATGGAAAGCATCTACAGTCAGATTTCTTTTGTGTTTCTTGGCAACGTAGTAATAAATGATTCTGTTAGAATAGAGGGAGTCTGTATGCATTGTCCTGTCTGCCCTCCAAATATCCGAATTCGTATATACAGATTTTTTTTTCCATTGCTCTTTCATTAAGACTTCCTGACAACAGAGAAAAATAAATCTTGGGCTAGACTTCGAATTACATTAGCACTTAAATTGTTTACTTGCAGCAAGATGCTGTATAAGGTGTGCTTTATTTATTCTCACCACTTATGTTGTTAATCCATTTTAGTCCAATGTGATTTCAAAAGTGTAAGTAAAATCATGTCATCAGACCACTTCAGGTTGATATTGCTATTGTCTCAGGAAAAAAAAAAAAAAAAAAAAGAAAAAGAAACAAAGGATTAGGTTTCCAGCTGTATTAAAGACTGCAAATGAAGACACACTGTTAAAATCTTATGTCTGTTTCCATGCTATAATGAATTGTCTGAAGTATAAATAATTTTCCACAGAGAAATGCAATAGAAAAAAATCTGGT
>VZSV01000019.1:8032447-8062298 GCA_013398735.1 Nothocercus julius | reverse complement strand
AAATCCTGCTTGACTAACCTGATCGCCTTCTATGACAGAATGACTAGCTGGATGGATGAGGGGAGAGCGGTGGATGTCATCTACCTCGACTTCAGCAAGGCTTTTGGCGTCGTCCTTCACAGCATCCTTCTGAGCAAGCTCTGGAAGTGTGGGATAGATGAGTGGACAGTGAAGTGGATTAGGAATTGGCCAGATGGCAGGGCTCAGGGGGTGGTGATCAGTGGTGCGGAGTCTAGTTGGAGGCCTGTGGTTAGCGGTGTCCCACAGGGGTCAGTCCTTGGACCACTCCTGTTCCATTTATTTATTAATGACCTGGATGTTGTTCCCCCAGCAAGTTTGCTGATGATACGAAACTGGGAGGAGTAGCTGACAGCCCAGAGGGCTGCGCTGCCATCCAAAGGGGCCTGGGTAGACTGGATAGCTGGGCAATGAGAAATCTTATGAAATTCAACAAAGACAAGTGCAAGGGCCTTCACTTGGGGAAAAATAACCCCAGTCACCAGTACAGGCTGGGGACTGACGTTCTGGAGAGCCGCACTGCAGAGAGGGACCTGGGCGTCATGGTGGACGACAAATTGTCCATGAGGCAGCAGTGTGCCCTCGTGGCCAAGAAGGCCAATGAGATCCTGGGGTGCATTAGGAAGAGCGTCTGCAGCAGGTCGAGGGAGGTGATCCTACCTCTCTACTCAGCCCTGGGGAGGCCACACCTGGAGTCCTGTGTCCAGTTCTGGGCTCCCCAATACAAGGGGGATGTGGAGCTGCTGGAGAGAGTCCAGTGCTACAAGGATGATCAGTGGCCTGGAACATCTGCCCTATGAGGAAAGGCTGAGAGAGCTGGGTCTGTTCAGCCTGGAGAAGAGAAAGCTGAGAGGAGACCTCATTAGTGTCTATCAGTACCTCAAGGGAGGCAGTGGGGAGGATGGGGCTGGCCTCTCCTCAAGTGGTGGCCACTGATAGGACTATAGGAAACGTCCACAGAGTGAAGCAGCAAAAGTTCCACAGGAACTTTAGGAAAAATCTCTTGATGGTGAGGGTGACAGAGCACTGGAACAGGCTGCCCAGAGAGGTTGTGGAATCTCCTTCTCTGGAGATCTTCCAAACCCGCTTGGACGCAGTCCTGAGCCACATGCTGTAGGTGACCCTGCATGTGCAGGGGGGTTGGACTAGATGATTTCTAGAGGTCCCTTCCAACCTGAAGCATTCTATGATTCTTTGATTCTATGATTTGCATAGTACAAAATGCCCTTACCCTAGTTCTAAATCCCTAATCCGCAAACAATTAACTACCTATACCCTAAGCTCCCTGAACTCAATCATTCTGTCTCACATGTTAGATAATAGATAAATAGATAGTTCATCACATGAACATTTTTTACTCCACATGTTCATCAACACTCATGAACAGACAAATCTTGCCTTGTCGAAAGTGCCAACATCAGACGGTCTGGAGTCCACCAGTCTCTCCAGAAAAAAGGAAAATAGAGTTTCTTGGTGTAGAAATGGATGCCAATAGTTGGGCAAGCATAGAGTTGTAGTTTTTTTTTTTTTTTTTTTTTTTTTTTTTTTGGGGGGGGGCATTAAGTAACTGATTGATTGATTTGCTATTTTTTTAAGCTACTGCTGGTGTCTCAGAAATCTTTAAAACAAATAGACAAGAAATGTCATAAGTGAAAGTGAAAGGTGTGTTAAAGGCTGGTATTTGCACAGTAAAAAAAAAAACAAAAAACAAAAAAAAATTGAATGTTAGTTTCTAGCTCAGCCTGATGAAAGATAACACTAATCTAAATACTGTATCTCTTTAAGTAAGTATTCAGATTAGCTTTTGATAGAAGTTTGATTAGAATAACAAGTTACACAGCTTAGCTTAAAAAAAGATTTGAAAGAAGCATATTAGCTCAGTTTAAGATGACTTTGGAAGACATATCTGGTTCTTCATTGAGTTATTTAGAATCTCATTAACCAGATCACATTCATTAAGTGTAGTTGTTTTAAGCAGTATAAATACAGCTCGCATGACAAATCAGAAAGTAACTGCAAAAATGTGAACAATCGATAGAGTAGAATGTCTTAAAATTTATAAAACTGATGTTAAAATGTGTCCATTCTGTGAAGATCTAATGGAAGCAGAATATAATTTGATGATACCAAAATAGAATAAGATGCCATTTTTTAAAAAAGGCATGCAAGAACTCACTAGCCTTGATTCTGGATGAGGAAGAATTCCACCAGAATTAATATAGAGATAACTGAAATATAGACATACCACAAAGATACCCATCTAATATTTCTTCAGTGGTTTATGATAAATTAATGCTAGAGTCACTGGGAATTCAAGAAAGATTGCTTTTTTTCTGCTTTTATTTTAGTATCTTGGTGCCTGCAGAGACTGATTGCTTGCTTAATGGTTAATACAAAAAAAAAAAAAAAAAAAAAAGTATTGGTCCCAGAATAAATTATGTTCAATGAGGCAGAACCCTCTGGGGACTTTTGCTGATGTTTTGTGTCTGTGTCAAGGAGGAACTTTTTGGGAGGCATATCATTTAGCCAAATTTTTGTTTGTAGTATGTCTTCCATAATTCTTTGTTTCATGTCACTACTCTGAGAGAATGGAAAGACTTACGAACCATAATGCCCCTTATCTATGTTACTACTGACCCCACAAATCTAGATATGAAGCCAGATAGTTCCATGCTTCCTAATATTATCGAGTTTAATGGCAGGTTTCTCTTCTGTACAAATGAAAACCTCGCCTCAGCATACTGTTGTCCACAAAACAGGGTCTGTCACCCAGTGTGTAATAAGCCATCATAAACACAGAGCTAAGATATTTGTTTATTTCATTTTCTCGCAGAGATGGGTGCTAGGTGGTATTCCACAAAGCTAGTACACCAAACAGGTCAGTACGTTCATTATTTATACATCAGTGTTAACACATTCCACCTGTCTAGTGCATTTTATAATTCAGCTATTTCAGGATTGGTTTGCTTGTCTTATGTAACTTATCTAAGTGTGCACATGCACCACTTCTCTTTTTTGGGAGAGTCGGAGAGTTTCTCGATTTGTTGTCACTGAATTGTGGTCATGCTGTCCCCGAGGGAACTACCTTTCCATTAATTTCGTCATACTTAGTTGATTTTTCTGACAAAAAGTGGTTCACAGACAGTTCTTCAGGCTTTTGCTGATGAGGCAGATGGTCCTTTCTTTTTGTTGTTCCTGTTTGTAACAGATAATTCCTACATCAAGGCTCCTTGTGACATCTTGCTGGTCTGTTTATGTTTCTCCTGTCTCCCTGGCATTTGATTTCAGGAACTTTCAGGGACTTGAGATATCAGTACAAGCTACCATCTTCTAGTAAGGAGTTCTCTTCTGGAAGTTATTTTTGTTTTGTCAGATAATTGAAGAGTCAAAAGAGTTGAAAGAGTTGGAAGGCTTAACTAAATTCTGCTGGAAGTTTGGAAGTATGAACTTCTCTGCCTATTGTAACCCATCATTATTCCATATACATTTGTTTTATTTTAGAAATAGAAAATATACATGGCTTCATAGAATTCAAGGACAAAACCAGAATCACTGGTTTTAGTCCCTTCTTTGTTCTAACGTCACTGTATTTTAAATGGCACAACCCCTGGGCAGTGGGCAATAATTGATATTTAGCTGCAGGTCAGCTACAGAGGTGTTCTGCAAGCACTCTATGCATTTGTCAGCAAGATGCTATATTCCTATTTGTAATCCTGTCTCAAAGTCCTCCTGCCCCAGAGATTTTCTGCTGGAGCAAAATATAAAAAGACATATTCAGGCTATAGAATTAACTTGAAGGAAGCCAGAAAGTTATTGGCAGGAAAGAATACACTCTTCAGTGAAACATGATGTAGAAGCACATTATTTAATTTTAGTGAAGACAATGTGAACTGGAAATACCCAAGATCTTTTAGAAAAAAAGCTCAGTAATTTATCAGTGGGCCCAGCTCTACTTTTCATTGGTAATCTTTCTCCATATTTTCCAGTAAGACATATTTAAGGTAAAACAGGTCAGCCATATTTCTGGAAATGTCTTCTGACCTAAAGTAGTTTCCTTTGGGGTGATTTTGCAAGTAAAACAGAAGTACATTTTGAGGCAAGGGTGATAGATTCAGGTCTGCCACGCAGTCAGCACACAATAAAGCCTAGAATGAAGATGCATAGGATCTCACTTATGTTGCCATGAGAAGAAAAGTCAAAAAAAAAAAAAAAAAATCTTTGTTTCCTTGCAAGTCAGGGGCCTTCTGATTTTCCTCCAGCTAGATAAGGGAAAGGAACAACTGAAGAGTCTCAAAGCAGATATGAGGGCTATAATAGAGAGTAAAATACAGCGGGGAATGGAACTGGGTTAGTATCAGGAAGGAAGAACTTGGATCTGTTATGAACAAGAGGAGAAATATGTTGCAGTCAACAATATTTCAACCTTGCTCCTGCTGAGACATATTGTGTCTGGGCCGTGTCATGTAAATGCTAACTTGGATGTGTCCCTGTTGCAGCGATATTGTATTTTATGATCAGGATATGCAACTGATTCAGTGTTTTTATAGCATGTTCTACTCCAGACTCAAGAATTATGTATGAATCTTTCTATGTGGCATGATTTTGGTGGGGAGCATGATAAATCTGTTGAACTAACTTGAGATCAAAAAAGGTTTGTCAAGCACTCACTGACATCTCATTTTGGAAAAAGAGCTGTGTAGTTTTAAAAACACCTTGTGCTTGAAAAGAAAGACATGGTAGAAAGGAAGGCAGTGAACACCCTGACCCCCAGAATAACTTTGTGGAACCTGGCTGGTCCAAACCATACAAAGAGCTGTCTCATGAAAATCCACAGTCCTAGCTAAATCCCAGCTAGGACCATTCTGGTATCGGTAGGGTAAATTATGTTCTATATTAACTAAAGAGTGAAATAGTATGAGAAAAACAAATAGGTGACCAATGTATCTATTTGTGTTGAATATGAAGGATAGCAACTCAAGAGAGGATTGAGGCAAGAAGATGAAACATTAGAAGTTGCAAGATCCTGTGGATGGTTATAAAGAAAGGTTAACCTGTTAGCAGCAATGTGCTCAGGGTGCTGGCATGCGGATGCTCAGCAACCCGTGTGAAGGGAATAGGTGGTGGCAATGGCTGCACTACAGACTGAGCACCCTCAAGCATCTTTAAATGCAAAAGGACAAGAGGAATTAGTACTGCAACAACTTAATTGTGATCCTGAGTGGGCACTGGTTTCTGGAAACAGGAGATAGAGATACTTGGGGATCATGTTAAGATGAAGAACAGCTCTGGCACCTGTGTAGACCCAAATGATATCTCTGGCACTGACCAAGTCCAGGCTCAGCTCAGAGCAGCTCTTGGATGGAGTAAACTTGGGCTGTGGCATCCCTGATGCGCTGCCCAGAGCCTCTTACTGCCTGCCCCATCCCAAGCGCAGGACCTGTCTGCCCCTTCGCCAGCAATGCCTGAAGAGGAGCGGGTGCTGGGGACTCACATCATCCACGTCAGAAACATCTCTTGGATCTGTTGCCATATTATTGGTACCAGATAGTAATGTCTTCATACCCAATTAAATGTTATTCTGGCTAGTATAAGTTTTACTTGTGAATTATATTCTGAGATTTCCTCTTTTTTTTTTTTTTTTTTTTTTTGGTCTTTTTTTTTTCCTCAACACAATTTCAGAGTTCCAATGACTTTTTTTTTTTTTTTCATGTTGCTGCCTTGCTATTTTTTGAGTGGGTGTTTATAAATTGCATGTTCCATGTGATGTTCTTCCATCTGTAGATGCTTTTCCTAAAAAATAACAGATTGCACTGATAGTGTTGTTCAGGGGAAAAAAAAAAAAAAAGATCTACTAGCAGCATTGTTCTTCAATATCATGTTCTCTGTCTGTTCATACTTAGTAACGAGCTCTTTCATGAGTAATGATTTATATTTTTATACTTTCAAAAATATAATGAAATTTCCCCATTCTTTTTGAAGAACCTGCTTTCAAAATAATTAAACAGTGCCAAAGGACTGTTTAATGGCTATGGCTAAGTATGTGCGTTTTTTTTCTAAGCAAATGATTAGAAAATTATAATTCAAGAACTGAGAAGTATTCTAAAATAATCTGAATAATCAACTAACTGGTTTTCAATAGTCCATGAAATAGATGAATTATTCAGTCTTTACAGCAAATCTAAAGTATTCAGATTTAGATAAGATAACTACTCTCCAAAAGCATATGATCAAGGCTTCTGAAATTAGAAGTACAGTATACTTTCAATGAGTGGGAATAATAGAATGTGTCTTGAATTTTCATTGCACAGTAAAATGCATCAAGGATACAAATGCTGGAATATAGTGGATAAAGTCCTAGCTTTTTTTCTCCTCTTCTTTCAGATTCAGAGGATGGTAATCAAATTCCTATCCTATTGGGGAATTTGAAAATCAGCTGTGTAATAAATGATGAACACTTACATTTCTGTAATATTTTAAACAGCTCTCTTTTCACAGAACCTCAGTGAAGAAAGTGAAAATGTTTCCATTTTACTATTTTTTTTATTGCAGAAAGGCTCTTTATCAACAAGAATACATGACATTCATTTCGTTTATTTTAATACTGTAATACTCAAATACAAATAACTGGACCCAGCAAGTCAGAGACCTTAAACTGTATATAGACACTTCCTATATAATAAGAAGGTCCATTATGTAAAGAGAGATCCATATAGCCTAAATGAGGAGCCTCTCACTCTCCATTTCCGATAGAGAAAGCCTCAGTCTTACCAGCTTGTGTGTTGTGAGTCTCATGAGACTTTCATGGCTCATGGACATTAAAAGAGACAAAAGCAAAAGTTTGCCAATATAACCTTATAGGAGATTAGGCACAGCAGCATGTCTGAAGAAATGCCTGTTTTCTTTGTGAAATTCCCTTTCGAAAGCTTTTGATTAACAGAGGAGGAAGAGCATAGCTTTGGAGAAAAAACTGTTGGTTACATGTAGGAAATAGCGGGTTGTGGATAATTCTGAGTCAGTGTGAATTTGAACAAAATATTTCTACTTTGCAGTCCCTAATCACCACTCAAGAGGCCAGATGGGTCTATTCTTCCTTTGTCCTTTTAGAAGACTATTACAAATGTAGCCTGTATTTCCTGCCCCCTGCGATGACAAGGACACCTCCAATACTGTCCAAACATCTGGTCTCTTATGCTAATTTAGTTTAGATTATATCCAAGGACTCTTACAGCAAAAATGCAAGAAGTCTATCTGGAGAAAAAAAAATAATGGAAGATAAAACATTTATCACTGTCTTATATATATACATCTCAATATAAATGTCTCACAATACTTTTATAGTATAATTGTGCTAGATTCTCATACCTATTTTAGATGTTCACATTACAGTAAGTGAATCTTTGGGATCCTCTCCAAGTGTAAGACAGTTACCTCTAAATAAGAATCTGCAGGAAAACACTATTGTCAAATATGAACAAGTTGGTCTTAATATCTAAAAAATTGCTGAATACACTTTCTGAAATTCTGAAGACACTTTCACTTTCCTTCAACTCTTCTTTTTTAAGTGTTCTTGACTGCTATCACTTTGTTAGTGGCTTCAGAAACAATTTTATCCAGTCTTCAAGCTAAGAAATAAAATTGATCTGTTAGCACATTTAGCTTGTCTCCTTGCCAAATACCAAGTTGTTCCTTACCTGCCTTAAGAGTATCTTCTGCATGGTCCACTTATAAAAATGTAAAATAATTAGGCAACTTATCACTCCTTTCAGACACAATTTTAATGTCTGACATAGATGATTTATCTATCTTATCATCAGCAGTTGTTTCTAATCATCACAAAAGTAAATCTTTTCATTCTCTGATATGGTTTGAAAACATTGCTGTTTCATTATATAATGTTTTCCACATGATCTTTTCTTGTTGTTAGTACCATAAATATTACTGCTATTAAAATATGGATATTTGCAAACAGCCGGTTAAAAGGTCCAGCTCATGGAAAGATGTTCTGAGGGCAAATAACTTTAAAATGTATAACAAATTCAGTCCAAACTGAAGTGTGGATACTTTTTTTTAGGTACTCTTATAGTATACTATATATGACTAAATAATAGAATACATAATGAGAACTGAGTGGCAGGATGAGAGAGACATGACACTGTGTTAATAGAATTTGCACAGTGATTGATCCTTCTTATAACCAAATGCTTTACACTTTGTTTTAGAGTATGCAAGGATCCTAGCTGTTTTGTGGTCTAAACATTGACATAAAAAATAGCAGTCATTTTCCATACTTGTAATAATGGTAAAAATGTCAAGTCTGTTACGCATATTGACAGTATGGCACTGAAATCTAGGGATTATTTCTGCTGCTTTGGCACTTAGCTGTCTTTGACCATAGAAGTCACACAGAGAAGAGCAAATTAATGCAGATTCCAGGAGGTTATCAATATTTCTATGAAGAAGAGGCATCTAGATTGAAAAAAAAAAAGAAATGTGTGCTAAGTCTTAATCCCTTGTTATGCTTTGACATTTCAAGAAATTGAAATTGCAATATCAAGTATCTTGGCCAATTCCATATGCACTATCTCTGTTCTCTTGTCAGTACACAGGGGCAGGCTAAGAGCCCCAATCAGTCTGCTAATTCAAAGCACAGAAGGTGTCAAACCAAAGACCGTATTGAAAGAAAAACAAACTATGTGTTAATTCTGGTGTTCTGTAAAAAAAGAGATAATTTCTCTCAGAAGCACCAACAAAAGCTGCTCTCCTGTGTAGATTTGGTGGGAACTGCAAGCATCATTTGCATTTTGGAGGAACATAAGATGCAGAGGCATGATTAATCAGACAGAGCAAGTTTTAATCCTTCAGAAGGTATTTAAAAAGATTCTCTTTAGAGATTGAATGGATATTGATCATGTTCAAGAGACATGCATAACCAAAAGAAGACACTAAAATGAAGAAAACAACAGAAAAATGTTTGAAGAGGAATCTCAGAAGTCCAAGATGGTTGGGCTGCTTAATGCTGCTTAAAAACTTAGACTGGCATTAATGTTAATTAAAAAAAAAGAAAAAGAAAAAGAAAAAAGAATATAAGAGGGAGGGACCAGAGGAGGGGAAAAAAGGAGAGGGAAAAGAAAGGAAAATATGCGTTGTACTTTTAGAGCTATATTCCTTAACAATATCAGTTTTACTTAGCTGGGAAGCAAGAACACACAGGAACCTCTGGCAGGAGCATGGAAGGCTTTTGAACAACATTTTATTTTTTTCTGGATTCTACATGCTGATGTACTTAGGAAGCAATGCAGATTGAAAGGTACAAGGCAACATTTTTGCTCTCAAGTAAGAATAATCATGATATAATGGGTTTTTTTTAAAGCAATGATAATTTCAATGAAAAATCTCTTAATATATGAACTTATGTAGACAGAATGTAATAAATTCCTAAATGAGTATATGCATAGGAATATAAAACCACTGATAAAAAAAAATCTAACATAAAACCAAAACATTATGAACAAAACAAATGCATTTTATTTCTTCATCTAAGGTATAGCATGATCTTTGTCTATATACAACTATCTATATCTGTTCCTATAACTATTTAACAACTTAATGGCTAGCCTTCTTTTAAAATACTACTTGAGAGATGTAGCTTTTTTGCTATTTTAATCAAAACTCTCCTGGCCAAAAATCAGAAAGGTTTATTTGAACATTCTTATTGTTAATTTAATAAAGGTGGGCTATTTGCAATCTAGAACGATCACAAAATACTTCTCAGTCTGTCCATGGTTAAGGAGGACATTTAAGAGAGATTTCAAGAGTGCTTTAGTCACAAGATCATCATAAAAGATTCTCCTGCTTGCTTTTGTATATACAGATATTTATTAATGTCGCTGGTATTATAGAATCATAGAGTCATTACAGTTGGAAAAGACCTTCAAGATCATCTAGTCCAACCATGAGATCATCGAGTCCATCAGTAGTTACATAATATACATATATGTATCACACATTAATGCAACAGTTTATAAAAGATCTATTATTTTATATGCTTCTTTTTTGCTTTCTCAGCAATTGTTTGGTTCGAGTGTGTTACTTGCCCTGATGAGAAAAATAAAGTTATATAGCAATTGCAATTACGTCGGTAGGTTAGAATTCTACATGAAAGATAATACAAGTATCAATTTNACCATTTCACACTGAGATTTTATTGAAAAGACAGAAAATTATGGCACTATTGCTCCCTTGGTTAACCATATCCACTATATGACATCCCCGTTGAACATGGTTTTCTGTTCAAGTTAGAAAATCAGATCATAGAAAAGAGATACATTTATGTACTATAAGAACGGGATATCTATTCACATGGATGCTTGCAGAATCATGAAACTGTTGAGTTTGGAAGGGACCTGAGGAGATCATCTAGTCCAATCTCCCTAGTTAAGCTGGGTCAGCTCAAACAGGTTGTGCAGTGTTGCATCCAGAAGATTTTTAAATATCTCCCAAGAATGGATACTGAGAGCTCTCTGGGTAATCTGTTCCAGTGCTCTGTCACTCTCAAAAAAATTATCTCTTTGGTTCAAATTTGAAAATGAAAACCGAAACAAAGGGTCTGTGATAAAAATGCCAATATATTATTTTGTTTAGCAGCAGCAAGACATTAACATGAGAGCTTAAGTGTAAGCATGGCTAGTCATTAAACTTAGGCATCTATTTTTGGTACTTAGAGACACCGTTGGCAAAAAAATGTAACGATTAAATGAAAAAATCTTTACAAATCACTTTACTGCTCTGTACTGAAAGGATCAGCAGTTTAGGCCTCTTAGAACTAACAAATTCAGCCATTCAGATATAATGATAGGATTGTGTCCTCCCCAGAGAAAATGGAGACGCAATAGTCAATTCAAAAAAGCCTATTCAGTGAGCAAGAGCGTCTGAAAAAGTGAATAGCATGTTGACACTATTAAAAAAGGGACAAACATCATACAGTATTATGGAAAATGTTAGAATTAAATTGTCTATGTCAGTAATTCATCTGTACTTTAAATGCTGCATCTAATATTTGAAAGTGATACTTTGGAACGGAAAAAAAAAAAAAAAAAAAAAAAAAAAGATAGATAATAAATCTAATTTCCACTGGTGAAGAAGATGAGGTAAAGTGATTTATTCAGTAAAATGTTGGAAATCTTGGGTTATTTGATTTGGAGAAGGCAGGATGGAGAGTAAATGTGATAGTATAACATTAGAGTAAGGTTAATAGAACTACAGGATCAATTGTGTCAAATCTCTATATTTGATGCTAAATATAATAATGCTTTATTAGATTTTGATCGTAATTTATATAACATTTATGGTACTCACTGTTTGAAAAGAAAATCTGGGACAGACCTTTTTAAGAAAAAATGAAAGGTATGATTGTGTACAGTAGGGAAAAACAACAAATACATCTCTTTTCTGGATACGTGCTGTCATAGATCGCTACACAGAAAATAAATGTGATTTTATAAATTAGAATATTTTATTGTTATGTTATTTTATAGGGAATTAATACTAATAAAATTTTCGTACCAAGAAGATGCTACCAAGAAGGCAATTACCAAGAAGATAAACACCTTTTTTTCATGTCTGTTAATGTAAAATAAGGTGAACATTTGATAAAAAAAGAGAATAAATAAATCTCTTGTAAGTTAAATATCAACCATATGATAAAATGACCTTCAAGTTCTTGTGTTTTTTAATTGTGAAGTCATTTCCTGAAGAAATAAAGCACTTGAAATTGTGTATTGCAAGAAAAAGAAAAGCCAATTTCTTGAGTATTTTTCTTTTCCTGATCATTACTAAAGTAAGCTTCTTTCTTCAGCTTCATGAAATGTGGCATCTACTAGATTTACTTCCTTAAGGCAGGCTTTATTACATTTTTCAGGTTAATGAGGAATCCAAAAGTCAGCGTAAGATTATCTAATTTGTAACACTTCAGGGATGTGTATTGCTAGCCAGCAAATGTGTTCTACTTTCATATATTCAATGTATATCTTTTTCACATGCTGAGATATTGATAGCCTTTTTTTTTTAATATTCTTTGATCTAAGAATAACATCAGAGATGTCACTATATTTCTTAAAGCTGGAGAGTTAGACAATTGGATAAAAATTGGTTATACATTGCCTACTTCCACTGGGTTTCTGAATAAACATATAAGCTACCTCATGGTTACTGTGTGCTAAAATTTGAACTGTCAGGTATTTTGGCATAATTCACACTTTAGGTTTTTACAGGCAAGAAGAACCTATAGAGTGGTGATTTTATATCTCTGTCACTTACAGACAGACCTTCTTCATAAAGGTGAAGAATAACAACAGAACTAAAGCACTAAATTTCACTAGACCATCTAGTTCATCTCAAATTCCAGTCACCATAGTAGTTTATATTTTTTTTATTTTTGCTTTAAACTCCTTTAGAAACTGTGATTTCACCACTATTTCCATTTTTTGAAATAAACTAAAAGAAGACTGTGTAAAACATTTACTCCCAAAGGAAGCCTGAATAAGCCTATTTTTCCTAAGCATCTTCATAAATAAATCACATATATATATATATTGAAGAGAACTTATTAGAGAAATTCTGTCAAAAGAAAGCTCCACATGAAAACAACCTTGTGCAGTGATTGCCAGAATAGATAGATCTTTAATTATTATTCTCTAAGCTCAAATATTTTACTGGAAATTTCCAATTTACTAGCTGCAGCAAGAACTGAGGGAGTTCCTTTGTGGAATATATAAAAAAAGAGGGCATGAAGGAGAGGTGTCTAGACATTGTGGATTTCTCACCAGCTGGAACCAAGCTGTACATAGGGCAATTAGTCCTACATTATCCAAAGCAAAATCCTAGGAAACCTCTGCTCTGAATGTTGTTTGTTGTTTGTTTTTGTAGTGCATTTTAAACAATGTAAGTCAATTTTGTGTACTTGTTTTATGAGAAATGAATTAATATAACCTGTCAGTTAAGCATGACATCTTTTCTGGAGGTAAATAGCTAAACAGAACTGGTCATTTTACCAAGGAAAATCAAAAGATAAAATTCCGTAATTCATTCTACAAAAATGATTTACTATACTACACAGAGATGTGTCTTTGAAGATGAGGACAAATTTTCCCTGAAGGAAATTTGTGAATAGCGCAGTATCTCTTAAAGAGATGACATAAGCTATATAATATTGGTCAACAACAAAAGACGTGCAAATCCCAAGGTTGTCTGAGACAAATTCTCTTCTCCTCTGTTTTAGGATTCATGCTTGGGTGATTTAGCCTTCAATTCAAGAATTCAATTCAATTCAAGGGGGAATTCCTACAAATTCAGAAAGCCAACAGAAGTACTGATTCAGCTGATGTCCCATATTAGTTTTAATTGGAAGGCTTAATGTAAGGCCTATTCCTTAATTAATTCTGTGTGTTAAGACTTCCTCCAAAGAAAAAGAGATGGATTTCCTCTGAGGAAGATAATCCAGTTTCTTTTTTTCTCTCCTCTGGGAGAAAAATAACAGATGGTCACCTCCTTATTAAAAAAGAAAGACTTGTCTACTCCTTACGTTCTAAGGTTTCGAGAACAGATTAAAATATCCAAATTTTGTTTTCTTCTTTCCCCTTCAAGGTTTTGTATAGATCTTAGAACACTTTGTCTGAGATGTACAAAATTTACTTCCTATAGGGGATAACCAATTCATTCCTATATGTAATTGCATTGCCTTATCAATCTGGACTGTGGGGTGCCTGCCTGTAAGAGCTCTTCTTAGCTCTGAATTCACATCTAATGTCACAGAAAGCTTTTAAGACTGAAATGAAATGGAAGTTTCAAGGTGCGATCTAACCCACTTGGCAAAGCAAAAAAGTCAGGGTTTAACAAATACATCCAACTTTCTGCTAGTGTGGTAATGTAAGTGAAATTCCTTTTCCTATGTTCCTGTGTCTAAGACAAAAGAGGTGTGATTTTGTTTCCTTTGGAATATATGAACTTGAATTCATTAAATATTTTCTTCCTTCTTCTAAGTGGCTAGCCAATATTACAATATTGCCAAGTTGTTTCCTATTCATAAACTTATCTTTAATCAGCTTCTGCTTATGGACAGATTTGGAAAGGTCATTATTCAACAACAGGCTTCAGCAGGCATTGAAGCATGTAAGTAGTCCACCGAAGCATTCTTCTGAGACTCTCTGTTTTTATTTTGAAGTGTGTTTTCTCTACATGTTTTTCTCACGCCCTCTCTAGTGGGCACAACCCAGCAATATGTCATACTGCTGCTAGATTTCTCAGCTGACCCTGACCAGATACAAGTGATTTCATATCAAACATTCTGTTGCATTGAGAGCGCTGGATTCCCATGGAGATCCAACTTTTGTTCTTTCATTTCACAAAACTGCTTTTCATGCCTCTCAAACAGAATCTTGTCTTCCTACTAGATATGCTTTCAGCATTTGATCTTAACAAACTGTGCTTCCTTCCAAAATTGCAATAGGAATGCAATGAGCTTCTGGCATTGTACAGTGCTGCCATACACTCTATTAAGGAGTTGCAGCTAGTTGCTCGAGAAGACAACATTATTATGCCTGAGATTTTCCTTGCTTATTAAATAATCTAGTTATATTTATGAAGGAAACAAGTTGGCTTTGCTGTGGAAATAATGAATGTCTAAGCAAAGACATATTCTTCACAAACACTATTTTAAATAGGGCCATGACCAATCTTCTGCTATAAGTAGAATATTTTACTTTCAGTTAATGTAGATGCATAAGGTGTTAGCATTTTATGCATTTATTATAATATAATATATATTATAAACACACAATTATATGAATAATTGCTAGAAATTCAGGCTTATTTTTTCTCTCCTGTTCTTATCTTAAAAAGAAAATAAAAAAGATTTTACAGAAATATTTTACAGAAATGTTGAAAACTTTTTTTGGATAAATGATCCTTTTCTTTAAGTGAAGATGTATTTAACGTAGGGATGTGTGCAAATTTAAGTATTTTAAGTCTGTTTTTAATACAATTTCTCATAGAACAGAAGACCTAGACAGCTGTGATGGATGGAGTTAAAATGATTACATCAGATAAGAGCTAAGAGGGAGAAGGATATAGACTTCTCAGGGGGAGGAGGGAGGAAAAGCCTTATGAAAATATGATTTTTGCGGTTCTGGAGATAGATGAAAAAATAGATAACTGAAGAAAAAGAGATCTGATATTTTTAATACTGTTCTTGCCATTGCTTTGTTCCAAACTTGTCATTCCTCAATTGCTATATTCCTTGCCTTTTTAGATACCTGAATAATTTCTTCCTCCTAACTATTTTACAGAAATCTTCCTTTGGGCTCTGAAAGCCAGCGAAGGTTAGGCTTGCCTCCTTATAATTCATACAGACATTGACAGAAATACTTCTACACTATCACCTTTTAAAATTCAGGTCTAAAGTAAGTAGATATGAAAAAGATATGCTTCATCAGCAGGGGAATGACAAAATACATTAAAAATATTAAAAAGCTGATTCAAGATCTAACATCAGAGAATGAATCCCTTTATAACCTGACACCATTCTGTGGGATTTCTCATTAGGGGAAGATTATTTTGTGTAAGAGCATACATGAATCAGCGCAATGCGGAACAGACAGGGTCAGATTCTCTACTTAGATTAGATTCCAGAATATTTCTTTGAACTACGAAGAAATAGAAAAAGGGATTAAAATTGCCATCAGGAAATTCCACTTAGATAATTCTCTTTGGTTTTATGTGCCTTCCACCTGCTATTGCCACTGTTTAGGAAATGGTTTAGGGCAACAGGCAAGTTGAAAAAAAGAGACAGTTTGCTCTGTTTTTCTGTAACTAATAAGGACTTAGCATCAAAGGTAGAGTAGGATTTCCATTAGCTTCTAGTTTTCAGTGGCTGTTTCAAAGGTTTCATGAAGAACCACATAGGCAGGATGACTCTACTCATTACTTGTACATGCCGTGAAAAGGGAACATTAACCAAGAAAAGAACATCTTGTTTTGAACATTACATTAGTATCTCTCCACAGTCACTACAAGAATTTTACCATAAAATGTTAGTGTATCAAAAAAAGAGAATAAAAAATATATTCTTTTTTTTTTAAAGCAACACTTTAATGTTAGTGCTAAAGTCTCTTTTATTACTTTTTACGCTTGGATACTGCACTAGGAAGCTAAGATCATCTCAGAAAAATAAGTGAGAAAATGAATCCTGCTCACTCTGAATGCACTTGAACTTAAATTGTACCTTAATTCTAAGTCTTTCCTGATCTGATAATTACAGATTTGGGAATTAACATAACATACTTGTTTGATTTTTACTATAAAATTAGTAATGCAAATTCTCAGCTTTGAAGAAAGTTTTTGTCAAGAACTATTAGTAAGACTTATGTCATTCTGCATGTACTGCTACTTTTCTCTCTCCCAAACCTGTTTTTATGTCTTAATAGTGGCTTGGGAAAGGAAACAAGTATTCTCATGTCCCTTTCATTTTTACCTTTCATCTGCCTTTCATTTATCTTTCACCTTTCTTCACATTTCATTTTTATCTTTTTTTTCACTTTTTTTTCTCTTATTTAATCCAAATTCTTTTATTAAGTAAGTGCTTAAACATTTGTTGCCTTTATAGTGATGCAAGATTACCATTCTAGTATTGTTATTTTTGAAATATACAAGGTGAATTATTTTATATGTTGTACTTTGGGGGTCATAGAATGGCTCTTTGCGACCAGATTGTGCTAGCAAAGTCTCCCCCACAGCATGAAACAGTGATTATCTTGCAGAGTGAAACTTGAGTACTTGTGATAGAGGTAGCTTTCTGAAATGGGATATTTTTGTTTATTTTGTATGGTTTCCTCCTTGTGATTAAGTGAAAAGTGTTGGAAATTTCTATGGGTATAAAACAAGGGGTTTCATTTTTTTATTTGTTTGCTTTTTCTTTCTCTATTTTAGATAAACAGTGCTGGACTACTGAGACAAATAGAAAATATGAAACTTTTGGACTTAGTACTATAAATTATTTACCAGACCACAGAAGACTAGAGTTAGTAACACATTCAAAAATGTCTTGCACCATTCCTGAAGCTGTCTTTTGTGCTTTCCTTTTTTTTTTTTTTTTTTTTTTTTTAATCCCTTGGTAATATCACAACCATCTGCCTGTGGTTTCTCTTTGTTAAGCTCATTTGGAGTTTCCTCTGAGTCCAAAGAAGTGTTAAGGAATGAAAGAGAATATAGCCCTTCTCTTTCTGTTTCTACATCCTCAAAGCTGTTCTCAGACTGAGGAAAGTTTCACTTCTTTCAAGGTGTACACCTCAGATAAAATTCTGTCCTTACCTATTGTGCTTACTCATTTGCTGTCAAGCTTTGAAAATATCTTCCAATTATCTGAATTAACAGTGCTTTCACTTGTTATGTGGTTAAATTTTATACTTTGACTATACAGGCACAGATGTGGAATGACTGTTTCCAAATAATTTGTTCTCCCCTCTTTCTGAGCATTTTGGTGAAAAAAAAAAAAAAAGCAAATGAGTGTTGAGATTACTAGCATTGCAAGTAGCATTCAGACTGAGTTTTCCAATCCAATCCTTATCATGTCAGAATAAAGAGTAAGCTTTTCATCCTTTACTGAGCTATTTATGTTATTTTAGGAGATCCATACTGATTCATCCATATTTTATTCAGAATCAGATTTCCTTGCAAAGACATATTTTTTTTATTTTCTGAAAAGGTTTCACTTTTCTTTTCAATATCCTTCTATCTTTTATTTTGTATGTTAAATGGAAAGTCCCTTGATCTACTTTCAAGGACATTCTAGGACAACAGCACTGCTCAGAAAAAATAATTTGCAAGAAACTCATTCTTTTTTTGTATCTGTGCAGGGGGAATATAATCTACATATATCAAATGTATACCTAAGGTATAAATGTATACATAAGATATAAATACATACAAGATGTAATGTATATATGATATAAATACTTGAACATATTCAAGTGCGCCTAACTACACTGATATATTTTTGTGTTTGTGTATGTGTATGTGTATTTAGCCTATGGTTCACATTTTGGACATATTTTAAAATACAGCTGACAATTTGTTTTTATAAATTTGTCCTACAGACAGACCCAAGAATGGTATGTATGCATAAATATTTATGAGTAGAAGCCCTGGATTAAAAATATTGCATTTTATCTAAAATATAGTAATACCCAAGTGTTCTCTTCTTCTAGTTGAGGTTTACGTAAGTATTTCTTAGAGTATAATTATTTTTTCTCCAGTTTATAGAAAAATACAACTGTCTAGTCTAATTACCTGTTGAACCATGCATCAGAATTTCAGTTAAGCTGGCTGATGTCATTTGAATCGTAATGCAAAATAGCTAAGTGAATAGAGCAAAAGTGATATTATTTAGATGGCTGCACATTCTGTTCAGTTAGCTATTAAAAGAAATATGATCACAAAGTCTATAGATTCAGGAACTAAAAGGATATATCTTAGACAATTGATGTTTGAGATAAAATATTTACTGAAACTCATTAAAATAGCAATATAAGTCTTTATCCATTACATATTAGTAAACAAAAAAATGTCATGCACAACTTGGAGGAACATTTCAGACATGTCTAGCTCCATATATATGAATTTAAAAAATCTTTTGATTTATCTTTTTGAGCCTGATTCTTTTACCAAATTTGAAATGATAATTCTTGGACTTTCTTCTAGATAAAAAGTTAAATATCCTAATGTTGACCAATTCAAGAAAATTTCTCCCCCCTCTTCAAAAAAAAATAAGCTTAACAAAACCTAAGAAAGAGATAAATGCTTTTCTTTTTTCACTACAGACTATAAAAACATATAAATTACTGTATTTCATATTACTTTTCATGTTTCCTACTACTTTTCAGATTATTTTGGTTTGTCTTTCCTCTGTCCTCATAGAATGCAAATATTTTTGTGATGGTCAGTTTTTATTGATAATAGACAAGGAGGGGATGCTCACTTGTTAAAATATCATTGCAAATCTGTAACCGTGAACTAGAACATGCATCCTTATAAAAGGAACCTAGACACATATTTTGAGAGTCATACTAACTTTCTTTCTACATTGGCAGCCCAATAAATCTGTCAATGTCTAGTCTATAGCAGTACAACATGGGAGTTAACAAGACCTTCACACTTCAGATCAGAGTATAGCCTAATGCATAAAATTGAATATTGAGAAACATGGAGTTAAATCTCTTTCAACAGAGAAGGACATGACTACATAAATCCTGGGTAAATGCTCTGACTTCAAGACTTACATATATTAATAATGATGGAGTTAAGGGTAATTTAAAAGCTGAGCTTTCCATGGAAGCTTTAACTACATTATGAAGGCCTTGGTTAGCTTTGTGTGTCTTAGATGATTACTGAATTCTGAATTCAGTCCTCTGAGGAAGCAGGGAGGACTAATCTTAGATATATTGAAACTGTTATAACTCTGCATTTCTCAGGAATAGGGATTTCAGCTACTAAGATAAGTTTAAGGTACCAGATGGGTGCTAAGAATGCATCTTTAAACGAAAACATGCCATCAGTCTCATCTCACCTGATCTTTCCTCTTCACCTAGAAACCTATACAATGACTATTAAGTCAGTAGGCAAGGAGTGGTTTTAAATGTCCCTTTTGGCATGACCATCTTAACCTCTTAGATACTTACATCTTACCTAAGGTGGGATTGATGGGCAACTTACAAATGTCAGTTTCTTTCTGCTCATTTAGGTGACTAAATCTCTGCCTTTGATAAGGTGAAGTGCATAACTGACATCTATTCTTTTATCTTTTAAGATCTATTAAATTTCAAATATATGAAAATGTATATATGGACTTGGCATACAATAAAATATAAATAAATAACTCTATACTAAGTAAATGTAATATTCATGTGGAAGAGTCTGATGATACTGCTGTAGGAAAAATAATCTTCCTATCAAATTAAAATTAGCAGATTTACATTTGTTGTTTCGAGAAATGGAAAAAGAAAACTAAAAAAAATTATTGCTCTGCTTTTTCATGTTCCTGCATTTTACTGTCAATAAAAATTAACTCAAGAGAAATTTACTTCTATATGTCGGAAAAGAAATGGGAGCAGTGATCAAAGTGCACATTTCTTGAGTCTGCTCTGTTTTAGCGAGGCATTTGAGTTCTGTAAAGACAGAAACTTCATATTCTTTTTCTCCCTCAAATACTAAAATTTGAAAAGTCCTTGTGTCAAGTTCTTTTTTTAATTTTTTTTTTAACTTCAGCTATGCAAAGAATTGCTTCAACATCTTTTTTTTTTTTTTTTTTTTTTTTTTTTTTTTTTTTTTTTTTTCCAGTGATATCTATATCATTTTCTCTTATTTTAAAAATACCTTTCCCTAATGAAGACCTGGAGAATAGAAATACAGTAATTGTCTGGAAAACCTGGAAAACCATTAATGGCCTTGAACACAGTTAGCCAAAATGTACTGGTAATGTACTTACTGAAGATTAGATGCTATGTGATATGCTAAACGGTCTTCAGTTATTTCTAACACGGAACCATACAGAATCACAGAAGAGTGAAGGATAAAAGCACTGCTGGAGATCATCTTGTCCATGCCTCTATTCAAGCAGGGTCACCTGGAACAATTGCCAGAACCATGTCTAGCTGGCTTTTGATTATTTCCAGAGGAGAATCCACAACATCTCTGGGCAGCCTGTTTCAGCACTCTGTTACTCTCACGGTCAAGTTTCTTCTCAGATTCAGATGAGCTTCCTACTTTTTTGTGCTCATTGCCTTTTGTCCTATCACTGGGCAACGCTGAAAAGAGTCTGACCCATGGGTTTAATCCTCGTTCTTTTATTTATTTATTTATTTATTTATTTATTTATTTATACACATCAACACTCAAAGTTTCATTGTTCTTTATAGACATATCCCTGATTCTCAGTGTATAGCAGCTCAGCTATCTTCTACTACTTAGTTAAGTTATGGTGTTTTTTTTTTTTTTTTTTTTAATCAAAATAAGGTAACTTTTCAATGTTTTATAAAATTCTTAAATATTTTATTAGGGAGTATATTTATTAGGCCACAACCCTTATTGACTGCTACTTAGACTATCAGTTTCTCATCATTTCCCCACTTCGGACAAATGAATGCACTTGAATGTGCAAAATAAGTTAGTGCAGTTTTGGCAGAAAATATTAAGCAATACAGAATCTCTCCTGAAAACTTGATTGGTCCATGATAAGAACAACTCCCTTTGATCTAATTATTTTCACTCTGATTGACAGCAGAAATATTAGGCTTTTTGTGTAGTAAAGTAGCTAAATGTAATATTTGGCATTTTTAACATTTTAGCATTAGGGTTAAAAAAAAAAAAACAATGGCGAAAAACTTGTTAGAAAGTCTGTTGTAAGAGATCCATCAGTCTCATACAAAAAGGAGAGTTCCACAGTCTTTTATGTCAGAACCTTTAAGAGTTTGAAATAGACATAAGAATTAGCAAAGAGGCAGATAGATTAAGGTGTGATTACTACAAGAGTATTTACTCATATTAATTCTAATATTGAGTACAACTATGAATTGTATGTTTGTGTGTGTCTAAAAATAGCCATATGTATATATTACAAATGCCCATGGTTATATATTTTTTCAACTGACATTTTTTATTTACCAACAGTGTACATAATATTTATCAGCTATGTATTCTTTTTTTTTTATGAATACTTGTTTCTCTGTGAAGTAACTGAAGAAAACACATTAAAATCACATCAAGATGTGTGACAGCTTAAAATACTTTTTGAATCTTTAGCTTCATATTTATGTGTTTTTCTGAGAAGCATGAGGATATCCTCTGTAATGTCATACTGCTGTGCCTTGCTATCCTTGCTAAGGTTAAATATGTGCAGCTTTTTAATGATACTAAAACAAACAAACAAACAAAGTCACCCCCCATCTAATTAAGAGGGGCTGAATGGAAACTCCAACGAGGGTATGAATATTTCATTCAGATATACCTGCTTGCAATCACAAGCTGTTACTGCAGAATTTGAGGAGGTGTTCAAATAGTGAGAAAACAGTGAACTGCATTGTACACCTGACTAGGGATACTCACTAATATCATCAAAGATTATACAGGTTCAAATTTTATGGGACGAAGGTATATAAACATATACATACAGATTAAGCACCAAAAGAACAGCACATGATACTTCAGCAAGAGGAGTTAATTATCGTTTTCCTTCTTTTCCCCAAAGTATCCATTTAGGTCCATCCTTTTAAGTTGTGCTTTTAGTCTAAGTGGTCATCTGTACTCAGTGCAAAAAGATAGGTGTATGCAGGGGATCACTCATCTCTTCTAAATTGATGTCCAGTATAAACATATTGGATGAATCATCTTCCATGAAAAGAAGAGAAAGCACAGATGATAATAGCAGTTACTTAAATTCTGGACAAGCTAAAGTGTGGTGAAATGAGTCCTATGCTACACAGAAAAATACTTTGCTGAATTGGGGGTCTAGATAAATCTATCTCCTAAGGTTGACAAACAAACTAAATAATTGCAACTCATTGATTCACAGTGAGATCAGAAAAAAGAAAGTTAAGCTGTAATATGAATGAGAACATCTGTGGTACCAACTTTACTGCTTCAAATCTTGTTAAATAGAAAGGAAAAACAGCTTTCTCGTGTACCATGTACATTTTTGTTTAATTCCTTTACGTGGAAAAGCCTGAGACTTATAGAAAACATATTCTGCAAAGACCTCCATCAGCCTAAGTAAGAAATATTTAAAGCAATCAGTGCCTCTAGTGTGACAAAGTTTTCAGGTACTTTACTAGTAAATATTCCTACATTTTAATAGTAATAGAAATTAAGTCCTTGAACTTTCAAAAATCTTGATATAAAAACATATATTTTAGTTCTCTTTCATGTAGATTCCTATGAATTTCTCTGAAGAATACCTTCTTAGTAAAATAATGCTGAATAAAATGAAATTTTGTGATTCAGCAGTATCCATATTATTTGTTCCTTATATGTCTTTGTAATAGTAGAGAAGACACCAGGTTTTCTTTCTGTTTCCTCTAATGATAAAGATACCTTTGAGGCAAGACCTGTTATAAGATAACAATGATTGTGTCAAAAAACAAGCCACATTACCATCCAGATTTATAAAAGTTTCAGAGCATCAGGAGGGTTGGTATTCTTTAGAATTCTGTTCCGTGATGGTTTCTCCCAGCTCCCCTGATTTTAATATCTTTTTGATCTCTCAAGAAACTAACTTATCAGATAGATCATTTTGCCGTTCTTTAAATTAAAAGAATTCCTATCTGAGCACCAAACTTCATGTCATTTAATCAGACTGTCGTGATTGGGAGTGAGAATCTGAAATACTTTGATATGACTGAGATCAGCAAAACAAATGAGACAAAGCACCTTGCTTGCATGGACTTATCTGTCACTTGTTTCTGAGACAGACTTTCTGTGACTTCAGCTTTCAGTTCTTATCATTGCAACTTACCTAACTGCATATTTTATTCTAGTTTTCCTGGAGCACTTGCTGATACCTCTGTATTAACTGAGTTTTTGATGATTATTTTAAATTATAAAGATTTTCTTACAGAAAACAAATCATATTCTCGACGGCTCTTCCTTCATTTATGAAGCCTCATCTGCTTTTTCTGCCCATATTCTGGAGCACTTATTTAAGTATTGCAAAAGAACAGCATAATTATATCTGCAGAATAACTGAAGTATTTTCAACTGATTTTAATTCTGCTCTTTATGATATAATACAGAAAAGTCAGAAATTAGAATGTGGATTTTTTTTTTCTAAATTATCTTGATTATTAATTGGCCTTCTTAGTGCCTTTCAATATTTAGATGTGCATAAATGTGGATGTTAGAACAGCAACAGTCTTTGAATAGAAATCACTATTCACCTTCTATGTTCATTCTGCTAAGTAAATAAAAGTTACTTGATATGTCACTGAAGGGGTGTGGTTCCCTTCTTGTGGTCACCTCAACCCTATCCCTATCAGCATGGTATACTGATAACCCACGGGTTCAGGAGCTTGATGGAGAGAGTGCATATCACCTGACAGAAGTCATTTTTAAATTTCTCTTTTATTTTCAACTTTCCAGATAATTCCTGATCTGTCAATAGTAATCTCTATAGAAAAGAAATAGCTTCACGAGAAAAGACTTGACTTTCCTAATTAATGAAAGAAATACCAGGGAATGGGACTATGGCTTCAAATTCTATACAATTTCCACAGCTTACATGTATAACTCCTCTCTATAATTCCAAATTCATATTCCTTTACTTCCTTGGATATATTTTTTTCTCCACTATGACAATTCTTCCTTACCGTTAACACATCTTGACTATAATTATTGAGTTCTTGATTTAACCCTGGAGGAGTTCCGTTGACTCTATGCAGTTTCTTCTGATTTATATTAGAAGAAGGAAGATGGAATTCAAATCCATTGTTTTCTAATGAAATTAAGTGAAGAAAACTTTTCTATAGCCTTTTGACACAGTCTATTCTCTTATGCCTTCAGGAGATGAATGCTGTAAAAAACTCTTTTCCCTTTTTTTATAGTCTAGTTTAACCTTTCAAGCCACATTAACCTTTGTATCACTATTAGATGATTATTCATAAACTCCTTTCTTAAAGAGTTTGGTATTAGGCATGTTTACTGCTGCAATGACTTTTTAGATTTCTTATTAATTTACTTTTCCAAATGCTTAACCCTTTAAAAGGAGATGTTTCCATTAGTGGGGCTGTGCTTATGTCATTGTGTGTGACATGTAGAATTGCATTTCATCTTTTCAGTTGCCAGCAATTCATCAAATAAATGATTTGAAGCTTTTTATGCCAAAGACAGCCACTATAGGCAGCTTTCTTTTTTTTTTTTTTTCCCCACTGCTAGGCAGTTATCTAATCTTAGTGACAGCAGTCAGTGAGTAATAATTCAATATTTTTTTTCTAATAATAGAAGAAAGAAATACAACAAACACAAGCCTAAAGAACAATTTAAGGCACTAAATATAATGTAAACAGAACACACTATTAACTATTAAACACATTATTAATGATTTGTATGAAGAATAAAAGCTTCCATCTAGGTAGCATTTTCTTATATTTACATGGGGTGAGGCAGAGAAATAGCAACGGTAGTCACATGATATATTCATATATGTGCACTGTGGTCACCTGGTATATGTACCAACTACCAGTGTGTCAATGATAATATTGCAGCTATGTGGTAGGAATAGGAAAAAAAAAAGGCAGTGATGAGCAGCCCCTGGAGAACAAGCAAACTTTTTTCTATCAAAGCACTACAGGAGGAATGGGAAGCATGACAATTTTTTCTGTCTTTTCTGCTGGCTTTATTATTGGTAGTTTCAGGCACTGCCCAAGGAACACTATTTGTTTGGCTCTGTCTGTAATCAGAAATTTGCTGGTCTTTCACTGGATGTAGGAGGTAGAGACCTTGGGATGAGAAGCGACCCCTGTTTCCTCTCACTGCTCTCTGCTTTATCTGTGTTCCACAAGCAGCAAGCTGGACAGATGAGAAAACATTTTCCCACTGTCTCTGCAGTGACGGGCCAGATGAAATTGTGAAATATTTATCACCAGAAATCTTTCTCACCAGAAAGGAGACACAGGAGCTGGGCAAAACATGGAGGAGCTGTGTATGGATAATAACAAAAAATATAATAGTGAATGAATAGAAAAACTCTTTTCTTTCTATTTCAACACAATTATAAGAGAAACTTCAAGATAGGCAATTCAAAACTACTAGAAATAAATTCATGTTTTATTCATGCAATTGCTCAGTTAAACTCAATCCCATAGGAATTTGGACTAAGAATTTAATGAAATTTTAAAAAGGATTAGGATTTATATAAGTATCAAGAATATCTACAGTGGTGATAATTACAACAATAACATATGTAAATGCTAAAAACCTCATGTCTCAAGGCTTAGACTAATCCGTCTAAGTGGAGTCAAAGAGAGGATAGCTGTACCATATTCTTTAAAATGCTTATACTTCTGGAATCAGAAACTAAACAAACATTTGGGCTGTTGATTGAGGAAGTGAAATCTTGTCTTCTAGTACCATCCTTAAAATTCTTTTAGGCAGAATGTTTTCCAAGTTCACAAATATTATAGATAACTCACACATACTTTATCACTTCTTTCTTTAAGATATTTGGAGAAGTGAGCAACACATCAAAAGAGAAATGCAGATTTTCACCTAAGGAAGAAAAACTCATGCACAAGTACAGGCTGGAGGCTGATCTACTGGAAATCAGCCTTACAGAGAAGGACCTATGCGTTCTGGTGGACAACAAATTGACCATTAGACAGCAATGCGCCTTGTGACCAAGAAGGCCAGTAGTATTCTGGATTGCCTTAAGAAGAGTATTGCCAGTAGGTGGAGGGAAGTGATTCTTCTGCTATATTTAGCCCTCATGAGGCTGTATGTGAAGTGTGGTGCCCAGTGCTGGGCTCCCGAACAAATGAGAGACATAGAGCTACTGGAGAAAGTCCAAATAAGGGCTACTAAGATGATTAAGGAACTGTAGCAGCTCTCCTGTGAGGAAAGGCTGTAAAAGCTGGGTCTGTTCAGCCTGGAGAAGACTGAAGGTGTATCTTATCAATGTGTATAAGTATATGAAGGGAGATTGCTGAGAGGAAGGGGCCAGACTGTTTTCTGTTGTGTCCAGTGATAAGATGAGAGGCAATGGGCACAAAGTGAGACATGGGAAGTTCCGTCTAAACATGGGGAAAAGCTAGTTTTCTAGTCTAGTCATATGATATGCTGTAGGTGATCCTTTTTGAACAAGAGGATTCTACTAGATGATCTCCAGAGATCTTCCCAACCTTAGCTTCAACTCTTCTGTGATTCTCTGATTCTCTGGTTTGGGTCCTCTAAATAGGGGGGTTAAGCCTTGCAAAGACTAAATTCATTCTAGCCTGAATATAGACAGATAATGATGTTTCTTCCCACAGATTACAAAATAATGATAAATTGCTTCAAAACAAAACAAAACAAAACAAACAAAAAAACCCTACTTCTAAGATCTTTTGGGTTTAGACTGTTTTTAGATTTAGACAGTTTTAAGACCATTTAGATTCTTTTGAGTCTCCATCTCACAGAGTTATCTCCACTTTTTGACACCTAAAGTTATTCATCATCAATATATATGTATATGTGGCTGATAAGAGTGAAAATTCCTGTAATTTTAATCAGTGTAGCCACTATATGAAAATCTGTATAACTGATCAAGTATAGATATTTAGGATGCGCTCAGTAGTTGCCTAGATTGCCTACAAATGATTCAGTAGTTCACACATGAGACATCCTGGTTGGGTGCTTTATCTATTTGAGAAATCTTGGCTGCTAAATCCTGCTCCTACTCACAGGAAGAACTCTACTGCCCTGGAACATGATTGCTCAGATGACAGAATCTTTCTCGAAAGTTGAAATATGCATAAGAGTAAGAGTACTCTTTTAAAAGAGTAAAATACTAGCTGGGTTTTGCTTTTTGGAATAAATTTATTGTGAAAAAAAAAAAAAAAAAAAAAAACTGCATAGTCCTTAAACCATGCTGTGTAAAGGCTTAGGCGCAATTTTAAATGACTGATAAAGTTCTTACAAGTAAAATGCATAAGAATGAATTTCATCCATTGCACATCATATGGCAACTACTTTACATTATTGTTTCTTTGCTAATCTTTTAAGAAGATAAGATACAGTTTCCTTTGAAATTTTGTTTCTTGAAGTTGCATTGATACCCTTGTCAGAATTCTAGCTCATTAGAGCAATTTGTGAACCCAAGAAGCGATCCCACAAGATAGATGTAGAAAGAGTTTATTTCTTTTTCTTGAATATGATGGTTATTTCAAAGCTAAAAACAAAACCATTCTTGCCTTTGTGCAAATTATATATATATATATATATTTAACAATGTTAATGATTATAGCCACCCAAGTCTTTCTTTATATTGTCAGAGATCAGTTTTTCAGTTAATTCAGTTAATCCAACTGTAATACTACAGAGTGAATATCATATTCTGTATTTGACTCCTAGGTTTATAAAAATAAAATGTTGGATTGATGTATTCATATCCAATATTCCAGAATACAAACATCAGAAAACAAGTGGCCAAGACTACTTTCCTATTTCTTTTGAGTTAAGAGATGTAAGACATGAGTAAGAACAAATTTCTTCAGAAAAACAACACTGATACAGAAGACACACATACATACATAAAACTTTAACAATATTTTGTTTATTTGTTTACAAAAATTTTAAATAGACGTCTTCATGAAACTTAAAGAAAATCTCCTTGATGCTGTTAACATATCCTAAAAGAGAAACTTGTGAGATGAACACCTCTTGCTCATGTCAAAGGCAAAGAAGTTTTCTATCTCTCAACTAGTAGCTTCTTAATATAACTAAGTCAGCAATAAATTATCTGCCCCATATGTTTTGCATCTTCATTTGAATTTTACAAAATATTCTGACTCTGACTTTTTCAGATAAGATAAGTCAAATGTGATCACATTATCAAAATTTGTATTTTACTATTTTCATATTCATCCCTTCTCCACAATATATGAAAAACTGCTTATTTTTTTCTTCAGTTGCAATAAAATATTATTATATAAGACTCTTCAAACATTTCAACACATCTCAAGGCATATTGCTGCAGAAAAAGATTTTTTAATGTGTTTTTTTTTTTCCTCTTCCTGACTTAGTGAGGTTGCTGCAGATTTTTTATGTGAATATTATTTATTAAATCCTAGAACCACTACAACCAGGCAAATTTCCACTGATTTAAGATTTTCCCACATTAGCATTGTATCAGACATGCATTTTGAAAAATTGAATTCAAGTTGAATCTATGTTATTTCCTGGTTCTTGATATTTTCACATGTAGTGATTTTGAAGAGAGAAAAAATAATCAGCAAAATATTCCTGGAGTGACATAAGTTAAGTGGTAAAGTAAAAAGCCTGAAAAATAAGAACAGAGATGGTTAGATCTCTTTAGATGCAGATAGAAGGAATAGTGATTTCCAAAAGATTTCCAAGATCATCTGCAATAAAATAAATACAAATATGCATGTTTTGTTGGTTTCAATTAGGCTAAGAGTTTTCTTCCATTGTTTTTTGAATGTGTTCTTACTCTTCTATGGATGAAGATCACAAACTTGTCATTCTTGCATTTCTAAAAGGTCAATGTGGATAATAATCTTTTTGACTGACATATAGATGTCTTCATACTTTGATTTGCCTTTCTTGTGGCTTCCAGGCCTGTTCTACCTCTCCCCCTTCCTTTCTACATACAAAATAAATGCAGGATGCAACAGTGATAAATTGTTTTTTTTTTAATAACAAGATCAAACAGCTTATGTATCACAATCAAGTTTCAGTCACAAGGTTGACCTTGAAAGTGTATAGGAAAACCTGAATAAGTGAACTGTAGAAGACTTCAGTGAAGTTAGACCTCGTAATATCTCTGTTGCAATCACTATAAGCTGCAAACACAAAACTTACTTTATCTAGCAGTAGTTTTGAAAACAGACTGCTTTTTCATTTTTTTGTATTATTTAACCACAAGATAAAAAAAAAAAAATCTAGAAAAGTAATGATTTTTTTTCTTTTTCTCAAAAAAAGTTTAACCTTTTTTTTTTTTTAAATTGAAACTGAACTCATGTAGAAGGATATGCTAAGATCTCAAACACTAGCACTACTTACGATGGAATCAATTAACTTTGTG
>VZSV01000019.1:8015165-8026516 GCA_013398735.1 Nothocercus julius | reverse complement strand
GCACTCTGGGGTGCATCTTGTCAGGGCCCATGGATTTGTGGGTATCGAGTTTCCTTAGGTGCTCTCTGACCCAGTCTTTCTCAACCTGGGGCAGGTCTTCCTCTGTCCAGGCTTCCTCTCTTGTTCCTAGGGCCTGGGACTCTACAGGGCTGCCCTTGGTAAACACCGAAGCAAAGCAGGTGTTCAGCAACTCTGCTTTTTCTGTGTTTTTCGTAACCAGGGATGAGATGGATTTGAACAGCATCTCCTCTGTCACGACCAGGCTGCATAGCATTCTAAGGTGAAAGGCTGTTCATCAAATGTCATTGACCAGCAGATAGAAAAAAACTCAGTTGAAATAACATTAGGGAAGATATTAGGTCAGGTGTTTCTTTAGGACAACAGAGGTTGTCCTGCCCTTACAGAGATCAAGTACCTTTTTATGTTTGTACTAAGTAAAGTACTAGTACTTTCATAGCAAAATGTCCACTGGTCATCAAATAGTTTTCAAGCAGAACAGGGAGAAATGGACCCAAGAGGAAAAACCTGTGCACACTCAGACTCCTTAAAGTCCACAGGGCTTGTCTCGAATTTATAGGCATAGGGAAGAGCGAAATACACATACATACTCAAAATGTACAATTCTCAAGTTTCCTCTCACTCTTGGCATGTAGAAAAATGTTGTTTGCATTTTTTTAACTGATGTGCCATCTGCATACTTGCATCTTTTTGTTCATCAAGCACTGCAGCAGTCTCAAAATGAAAATATTTAAAAAAAAAAAAAAAAAAAGGAGGGGGGGCAATTAAAGAGTCTAGTAGGTTAGTAGGTACCCTTCTAGGGATTTTTTTAGGAATGAAAGTAATGTGTCAGAGGGAAAAGACAGGAGGGGGTAACCAAAGTTCAGAGGCAATGAAGCAGAATGGCAGTAATAGTAGAATGCATTATTGTTCCTTTAATAATAGGCCTTATCTAAAACTTTAAATTCAGATGTTGTGTGTTGAAGAAACTATCCTTTATTCTTAGCTCTTTTGACAGTACTCAGATACCTCGAAGGGTATCTTTTTGAAAAGTATTGTAAAGAAATGAAGCTTAAAAATATCCAATAGCAGTATCAGGCTGTATTAAAGCCATTAAACACAGAGCCATTAAATTACTCCTTCTCACTCCACACCTCACATCCGTCCTGCTCTTTGGACATACATTTCTTCAAGATCTTGCAAGTTTTTAAACATAAATATAGGAATTAAAAGCTCTGTATACCCACTCTAGCAGGAAGACAAGACTTCTGCTCTGCCCTGTAACCTGCCTGCAAAGTGACTGTGTTCATTGTGGTTTTATGAGGACACCAAGTGCAGTGCTAGGACATACATCCAGATCCATATACTGAAGTAAAATGCTCTGCTACTGTAGGCACAATCTGAAACTCCCAAGTACAATAACTCTGAATCTTTGCTTTATTTAGATATCCTGATCATGGATACAAATGCCAATATTTTACGGAGTACAGTCCTAATTGTTCTGAATTACAGCTAACAAACCATTCCCCCTCCCCTCAACAAACAGCCCCTAAACCATTAAAACACTTGTTCATGCTTTGTAGGATAACATGTTATTCATCATTCCGATAAATCCCTCATGATGTCTCTAATTTCTCATTTCCAGTGTTATATTCCACTCTGAAATATAACAAAAATAATTGCATAGGATCTATGTAAGCCACATATTCTGTAGCAAATGCAGTTTTACATTTTATATTGTCAGTTCAAACCGTTATACAAATATAAATACAGACAATGTAAAATACAGATTTCAGCAAAGGGAACAAATACCATAAAAGCATGGCTGGATCATTAGCGGCCAGCAGTGGAAATCTGTTAATCTTGAAGTAATTAATTAGGATAAAACTCTAAGCTCACAGAGTAAAATTCTCTCCTCTGTCCTTCTCTCTATGCGGGAGGACTACATGAGAGCTGAAAATCACTAAGTGCCACTTAAAGCCTCATTTAATAGTTTAGACAGCACTTCAGTGGTACTTAGACTTTATGTTAGTTGTATGCAGGGAGTGGTGGTGACTCACTATATAAAGAAGAGAAAAATGTGTCACTTTTTTTACTGAGAAGTGAAAGGAGGTAGCAGAACTTCAAAAAACTCTGAAAATGACTTTGTAATTCTGGCATATTGTCAATTTCTTTCATTGTATGTCAACAAAAGAGAGATGTAGTTAAAGATCAATAGTTAATGGCAATCCTCTGTTATACAGTAGTAATAAGTATAGCAATAAAGTTTTTTCTTTCATCTCAAAGCTTTGGGAAGAATTATGCACAATCCATTCTTAATGAGCATATTCAATACAGGGGCTTTTGTTTGTTTGTTTGTTAACTATTCACAGAAACATATCTATCTGCCTGTCTATCTATCTATCTTTTATTAATATCCACTAGGGTGGGAAAAAAAAAAAAAATGGTGCTACTGTGTGTTCACAACTGGTTCTTTACCTGGTGGCTTTTCTGACTTCTAATTCAGAAGGCTATATCCCTGCTAAAATGGAGAGTTTCTCAGTTCTTCTTAGGAGATCCTTTTCAGGAGAAAATAGTAGATTCAGACAAAAATATTACTCCTTTTCCTGGTGAGAAAAATAAACTAAAATGTGAACAGCTAGGGTAGTCTGAGTGTTGTTCTGTCATTTGAATGCAATCCTCAGCACTGCAATCTACCAAAACAGTAAGGGAAAGAAAGACATCATACAAAGTTGATTAATTCAGGTTGTTACAAATATTTTAAGTGGATCTAATGGATGATGTATTTCCCATAAATAGAAAAGCCACAAAATACTCAAATCCTGTGACCCTGTTTATGCATTTTGGTACATATTCTTAAATTTCAAGCTTAGTGAAAAATATAAATAATCTATGCTTTGTTTCCATTTTCCTCACTTAAAGGGGGATTCTTTTAGTAGCAGATTCTTTCTGCTACTAAAATGAAATCATCCTCTGTGCTTAGGTTCTGAATGATCTGAATGCCAGTCTTGACCTGTACTCCTTAAATTTAATTTTAATTGGTTCACTTAATGCCTGAAACTTTTAAAATGAAGATACATTAAAATACAAAATTGGCTTCTTCTATCTAGGTCATCTGTGTTAGTGCCTAGGCTGATATCTCTCAGCACTGACTTGCAAACTAGCTTGATGGGGCAGAATTGATGGTTTCCTTTCTGATGGATTTCAGTGCTGCTCACATGGTCATGCTCTGTATACAAAGAGACAGTGCTAATCAAGAACCTTTTGTGGGGACCTGTATCTGAGAGGCTTCACCTGATTTTGCCTGACTTCTGTGAGTCTTCATCTGAGCTCACAGAAACCTGCAGTGAGCTCTCTGCTAGATATGCAGTTTCAGAGCATTCTGGGGTAAACTGGGAGGCAGAATTGGCCTGTCCAGTGCCTTCTCTGACTTGGAAATGAAAGGTTCATTATCTTCCAGGGACTATGATTCTTCTGGGGACAAGTTCTTTGCACACAGCTTTGTGCAGATGAACAGAGAAAAAAATGTTTCATCCTGGGCAGCAATTATTGTTCTTGACTCTTGCTGGAAGCAAAATGTATGCCATTATATGTGATATGTGTGTGTATATATGCCATTTGATACTTTCTGTCCCTTATTCAGGGACCGGGGAAGGTGTATTTGCGTGAAAATTCTCCCTTCCCTTGCCATGGAAACAAGAAGTTAAAGAAAAGTCTCTCTTTTTTCACCCTATACCGTGCTTCTGTGCAAAGATATGTGTATAGATCAGATAGTAGTCAGCATCTCTATATGGCAATTAAGGGAGCAGATGTCAAATCTTAAGCAGTGAGCGGCCTGGGAAATGGTCACAGGAACCCACAGAAAGGCACAGTGTGTCTTTGAGGAGAAACTGAAATGTACCCTGCTTTTCAGACTGGTATTCAAGAGGATGGGGGCAGGTGTTGAGGAGGATTATGCCTTATTGGGCACACCAGGATATGGCCTTCTTAGTAGAGGAAAGAATGCTAGCCCAGAGATCCATTCTTCATTTAGCCATTCTTTTGTTGCAAGGTGGTAGTGAATAGATGCTACTGAATACCTCACAAGTGGAGGTGCTCTAAGGTCTTTGGGGAGGATGTTTAGGTTAAGTGAAATGCTCTTAACTCAAAGCTATGACCTAAGGACACAAGATATGAGACATCATTTAAGCATAAAACTTTTACTAGGAGGAGGTTTAATATCTCATATCGCACTCAGATGACAAGTGCAAACATAACTGTAAATGACACGGTTTGGGGATATGCTACTACATAAATGACTGAACAGGCAGGCTAGATTCAATTGTCTTTACAGTTGAGATGTTCTAGAAAGTCCAGAATGCTCACCTGGAACTGGTAGATAAGACACAGAGGCTGCGTGTAGGATCTTAACTGAAGGAACTTAAAGGAAGCTTAACTGAAAAGTGTTCATATTTACAACCAGACACCAGGATGAGTATCCAAGTTCTTACATTTAACACCTAACTAGCTCGAGTAATTCTTCATTCAATGGCATTTGGAAGTTCTCCATTTTAGGTACTTAAAAATGATCTAATCAGTTAAGAAATGTCTGAGTGTTCAAAAATATGCCTGCTTCCCCCCCCCCCCGCTCTTTCACCAAATCTGATAGAACATACCAATTTTCATCAAAAACATTTCCTCATTGATGTTCTCAGACATTCACAGACGAAGTGCACTATTACTAATTTTCTTCATAGCTTTTCAAGGAAGCTTGTATACCCTATTTACAGTTTCATATTCTCCTGAATCAATGATATCCCAATTTCTGTGGAAAGACAGACCATGCCTTTCCTACCCTGGAAGAACAGTGAGTGTTGAGTCTTTCTCCTGCTATCTTACTGCACCTTTTAGTCTTACATGCAGCAGGGACTCCATAACTGATTAGTGTAACACTTTTCCTTAGGGATAGGGATGCAGGAAAACTCCTTCATGTGCACAATAAAGCAATCTAGAAGCCTCATGGACCCTGTGGCTGTCTCTAAATGTGAATATTTAGCCCAATCTTGTCCTGCCAGGCACTTCCCAGAACTTACAGACACAAACTGCTGCTGCCTGTCAATTCTGGGGGAGGTTTCCAATAATTCTCTACTACAAGAGACTTTCAGTCCTTCCCTGTGAGTTCCCCTAATTTCATGTGAGTCTATGCAAGGACCTGGAAGCAGGCTCCTGATGTTAGAACCATCTACATCTTCTCAGGAAAGAAACCCTCTACAGGAAAACCAAATTTTTGTTTTGTCAGGCTGCAGACGTATTATGGGCCACTGTTTCAACACTTACAATAAACGTTTTTAGGGAAAGATTTCTAGTCCCTCAGTGGTCTCAATCTTTTCATATATCCTAACCACTTCCATTCCTATTGATATCCTTCTCCCAAAGGCAGCAACGTGTTCTAGAGTTAGGATGACAGCAGTAGACACACAGTCAAAAATAATACATTCATTCTAAGTTATATCTAATAGATTTATACACCATGTCCTTGGTATGTTTTCTGTTTTATTAGTGGTATTCCCTTTCACAATGTTTTCTGCATTTTCGGTGGTTCGTTGCCAAAAAGAGTCTGTCTTGTAGCATCTAAATGTTCTAGTTACATTGCTTTCTCCTTGGGATTTTCAAACATGCCAAGCTCCCCATTGAAAACAGACCCAAAGAGAAAACTAAACTGAAACTAGCACAGCTCTAGGTGCTTCCTGTCTCTTTTCTGGGAAAATACATAAATAAATAAATAAATAAATAAATAAATGTTTTTGACTTGTCAGGACCCAAGCAATTGACACTTTTAATTAGCGATCTAGCAATTCCAAAACAACCCACATGTACTTTGTGAGCCCTGTTCTGCAGAACTGTAGACTTTACAGGTATACAACTGCTCACATGGTCTCACATCAGCAGAGTGTGCTTCCGCTTATGGCTGAAAGAGCACCTAAATGTCACAATACGGTTTTAAATAGTTTTTCTGATAGATTAGTCAATTATTTCCACCTTAAACATAAAGTATGTTCATATAAATTTTAAGTAACAGATCTGTCTAATTTGGCAATTGTCCCAATATTTCTCAGTAAGGATTAAATGTAAAAGTACTGGTTGCATTTGAATCAAAATTAGAAATAGTATGTGAATAGCACACGCTCTTGATGCCATTTTCAGTGGCAATCTTTAATACTTGTTTTTTTCAAGCCTCCTACTCTCAAAATTATTGAAGATTGTTACCTACAAGATAGGCTGAGGCTTCTTAACTATCAACTAAGGCTTAACTTATTTATTTTTTTCCTGATGAAGTTCCTATCAATAAAAGATTTAAGTCAGTATGTTTTAATCTCTTGTCTTCATCGCTCAGCTATTTTAACAGTATTTTCTCGGTTAAATGGGCTTCAGTATGCCTAAGGATTTTAGATTTGTAGTTTAGAATAATTTTTTTATAACACACTATGACTTCATTAGGGAAGATGTCAAAGCAAAAATAATCAAACCCTTAAATAATTTAGATACATATTGGAAATAACTTATTCTCTATATATTTAAAAATCAAGGCTAGGTTTCCATGAAGGCTATTGCAATCATATTGATACACTGTCTTGTGAGATATGTTTAAAGGCATCTGCAGCTAAGCATTGTTAACATTTAAATGCAATACATCTCTTTCTAGAAGCTTTTCAAATGATAAAATAATTCATAATAAGCTTGCATTAAAAAAGAAAAATAATTCTATACAGAAATATTTTAACATTGTCTAGTTTGCTTTTCTATCCTCTGCTATTAGAAGCAGGAAAAGCAAAATCAAATTTTCTCTTGCAATTTTTTTTTTTTCCCTTTTTAATTCTTCTGACTTGAGTCATAGCACAGTGGTTTTTGATCTTCAGACAATGAGAGTTGTTTCCTAGCTGCTTAAGAATTGCTTAAATCATTGGCTATGGTTCTCAGATTTTCACAAACTGAGGTCTAAAATTAAGCTCCAAAAATATAGATGAAAACACATTATATGTGTTTTATTGAGATTATTTGCACAATCATTTCTTTGGAGAATCAGACTATAAATGCTATATATTTAAGGACATAGGTTTGTGAGAATATATTTTCTCTTTCTGAATATTTTTCATAATTTTTCTTTGCATGTGATTCCAATATCACAAGAAAAGAAATTTTATGAAAAGAATAGTCAATGGTATGAGAGAAACTATTCTCTTTCCTTTAGATGCTTGCAGGAAAGAAAGGCTGAGAATCAAAATAAAAAACAGCTGAGGATGTATTTGATTTTCAGTCACTGAAAATAGTCTTTTGGCTTTATCTTTGTCATTTTATTTTCAAAGAGGTTAATAAACAATTTTGATGGTTAAGAGATGTTATGTGGAAAATCATTTTCAATGCTGATGGACTTCATTACAATGAGCTGTGTGACAGTATGTCCCAGAATAAAAACATTTGGCATGAGGCTGATGTTAGGGTGTGATTCATTTGGTTGCGCTAGATTTTGTGTGATGAATGTTTAACTCTGTTTTCACTAAATTAATGTAAATGTGTATGAGAATATTATTACTTCTGATACTAAAGTGTTGCAGTTTGTTAAAGAAAATAAATAGAAAAAGTAAATAAGCATGTCAATGAGTTCCAGTCTGATCAGGCAAATTACTCTAATTATTATTATGATTATTTTAACCTAGAAATTCAAACTGTCAAATATTTTAATCAAAATGGCTTGTTTCAAGAAATAACACAATTTTCCTAATTAATTTCAATGAGTTTTGATTCAAGACAAAATCCTGCTATATCCAGTTCCCAACTAATTTGTTCTTTTTTTAATCTATTCTTCTCTCACAGAGGTATCAATAATAACTGTACTAAACTGCTGGCTGCAATAGATAAGATTGGGGGCATGTCATCTTATGGATATTTTCACATAAGTTCAATTCTAAGCAAGTATTGAGTATACTATATATTTAAGCATCAGAATAAAACATATATTGCAGGACTAAATCCTTACCAAAACACAAGATGATGTCACTCAGAATGAGGACTTCAGATCTGTAGGATACTGATTTTACACATAGTCCTATCACCCTTTCCCCTAACTGCCTTTGAGGAAAACTAGAAGAAATTATTAGGTGAGCTCTAATTTTTATCTGATAGCTTCATTAGGAACAGCTGAAACTTTTTTCTGGAAATGAGAACTTATATCTGTGCTGGGAGGCTACAGGAGCCTCTTGATCTGCCTTGTGCTGTTGTTCCTTCCACCAGTCTCTATCAGAGCTATCTGTGACTGGATCCGTAGTGGTTGCTGAGCTAAAAAAAAAAAAAAAAAAAAAAAAAAAATTAAGTTCATAAATTATGAAGATCTGAAGATTAGAGTCTTGAAATGGCAATCTTCTATTCATTAATGGCTGGGGAACAAGACATTTCTGCTTTACACTTTGATTCATGAAGAGATGTTATGAGGAATATGGTATTTTGTCACATAGAGATAGGAGACCGCTTTTGCTCACTGAAGTTTAATTACAAACAATAAAAGGTGGCACAGCGTGTCTGAACCATTGTATGTATTTTTAAACATGTTCACAAAGATATGAAAAAACAAAAGGAAAATACAGTCTTCAGTTAAACAAAAGAAAACAATTCTTGTTATCTCTCATTATATAGCGTTTTAATTTTATTCAAGTAAATGCTTAACATTGTGTGTTAAATAAACACAAAAAAATGTTTCTCTCCTCCCCTCTGTAATTTTATTTTTCTTCCAAAGTATGTTTCTGGTAAGGTACTGATGAAGTTAGGCAAACTATTATTTTCATCTCAAATAAATGCCTAGTCTTCTCGATTGGTTAAAGGGAAAGAAGTACAAATCATAGGCAACAGAAATTGTTAGATGTGTACATGTGCCTGACTTCCTCTTTTCTCTCTACACCTACAGTGCTGGACTTGGATTGAAGTTTAAAATTTTCCATCTTCTGTGAATATAGACTTAGTAGTATTTAAATGTACAACATAGGAAAAATATTTTAAATTAGATTATGTAATTCTTTCCTACAATGCCTAGGCAAGAGTCAGAATGCTATGAGCCTGCACTCCCTTGTACTCAAGACTCTTAAGTTCCTGTTGTGTGTGGGCTGAGGGACTGTAGCTTAGTCTGCTGGGGTATGACGTAGCCCCAGATACAGACTAGATTAGATTAGATTAGATTAGATTAGATTAGATTAGATTAGATCTGAGCTATGCTGCAGTCATTCCTTGCATTTAGTCATATACCTTTTTGATCCTGATCCTAGTCCATAGACATGATTTCTTAGATGGACCTTGGGCCATTCCCTTCTGGGGATCTACATCATGATGGAAGGTGTTGGATGTCCCCAGTCACTGTCCGCATCTCAAAACTGCTGGCCTCCCTGTGGGCTGCAGGGTGTGCTGGTAGAGGACATATCCCAGCTTGCCCCACTGCCACCTCCAACCCCAATCTCTCCTTTAGGGATCCCAACTCTCACAGTGCCCTGAAATAGATGTCACCAATACATGTGTCTTTACATGAGATAGCAGTCTATTTACAGTCAATGGAATTTAAAGAGACTTTCTGTTCGTGCCAGAGCAGATTTTTTTTTTTTTGTTCATCTAATTTCTCCAACTAAATCTATGTTGGCTGTAACAGGGGCATAGACACCTTGCTTAGATTTAAATATCTGAACTTGTATGTCTTATTCACTGAGTTGTATCCCTCTCCTCTCTTCTGTAGACAATTGAAATTAAATGTCTGACTCTGAAGCTGATTTCACCTCAGAGAGCAATAGTAGAGGATGGGAGTTAAAGATGCTTTTGTCTGAGGAAGATATGGTTTTAAGGAATTTGGGTTTTTTTTTTTTTTTGTTTTGTTTTCTTTTCTTTTGTTTTCAGCAGATTCTCTTGGTGACCTTCACTGCAATATTGTACAAACAATAAGGAATGCCAAACATGATTTCAAAGCACTGATTTGTAATTTTCAGTCTCTGTTGTCTGTAGGCAAACAACTAAGGCCACCTGAGATCCCTCAGACATCTTACCTGGTCTCCAGCTGTATACTTCACCTATATCCAGTGACATGTCCACATGGATGCCTCAGGTATCATTATACATCCCAAATGCCAGTAGGTGTATGAGTATGAGTTGGAAATCAATCCTCTGAAAATATTTAATAAACACCATCCTCAGCGGCTACTCCATAGAAACAGCCAAGAGGATAATTATCACTCCATGAGTCACTATATTCCTGTTTTTGTCGAAGTCCTACTCTTCTTACATTTCCAACATGCAAAACTGCTGGGACAATAAATTCTCCTGCTAGTGTGCTAAATTAGAAATAATGGATAGAATGTGCTTTGCAGACAGAGAAGAAGGATAAAGAATTACTAATATTAAATTTTAAATATACTAATTAACCAGCTAATTTGTTTGAGTGAGGTGAATATCCTCAGTAGTCTGCAGAGGACTGAAATACTCTAAAATGAAGTCAGAAATGTGTTATAAAGAGTTAACAAAATATCTATTCTATTTTTTTTTTGTTTGTTTGTTTTTTTGAAGTATCAACGAATTTCTAACCCTAAAAATAACTAAAAAATCACAGGGTTAGGATGTTATTTTTTAAATCAAACTAGACTGCAGTTCACTGAACATTTAGGTCATTTCTACTTACAATGCAATAGGTTGCTCATTGTTTGATCTTATTTCAGCTGCTTTGCTGCAACGACAGACTTTGGTCTTTTCTGACATTTACTCACTCATACTGTCTGGAGTATTTTCTTGCAGTGTGATTGATCTCTTTTATGACAATATTTGGATGATTTGGATGATTTTTTGATTATTTTTCATGAGAATGAAAGTGAAGCATTCCTTAGAATGTGTGTCTAAGCTCTTAAGCTCGGAGAGTCTTGAATAGTTTGAAATCCTCTGTATTTATTATTGATTACTGTTCTACTTCTTTTCCTGGTTATTTCAAAATGGCTTTGTTGATTTGCTTCCAGCAAAGTAAAACACAGGAAATCACACACAAGACTGCAAAATCAATTTATTTCAAACATAAACTTTTGAGGTATACACTAGGTTAGGGGAAAAAGTAAAGCAATCATGATTTTTAGAAAAACAAACAAACAAATAAACAAACAGAGCTATAAAATGAACCTTTGCATACTTTCCAAATCTTCCTGCTTTGAAATGAATTCAAATGATATCTGATATTCAAAGGATATCTGATATGATTCAAAGGATATCTGAAGGTCTCTTACCTTTCACAAAGGATGCTTATTCCATGGTTTTACATGAAGAAGTCAATAATCTTGAGGAGAAAAAAAAAAAAAAAAAAAAAAAAA
>VZSV01000019.1:7975734-7994506 GCA_013398735.1 Nothocercus julius | reverse complement strand
AAAAAGCCTGCATGGTTCCAATTTCAGAACTGTCATTTCAGGTTTAAAGCTGAATTTTAAAAGCATATGCCAAACTATCATATAGCTGCTGGGGGAAGACACCACTCACTTTTTTTGATCTCTGGTAGAATGAAAAGCTATAATCATATCCTTTGCACCTTATTACCATATCACTGTCCTACCTCTCTTTAGTGTTTACTTCTTCCTGGTCCAGGTATTCTATTCTATTTGTGCTCTATTTCTATAACATTTATCAGCTTTTAATGACTCCTATATTTATCTAGAAACTTTTTTTTTTTTTTTTTTTTTCCTCACAAAATATCCTATGTTGTAAATTTTGGCTATTTTTATTTATTTCCCCTGAACCATTCTGAAGTTTCTCTCTTGCACACTGATTTCTACCCTTGCTTTAGTTTCTTACTTGTTATTCCTCTGTTCCCTCCAGCAAACTTTTCTCTGCTAATCCCTCACAAACCTCTTTATCAGAAGTATTCTTCATTCCTTTCCTCATATTCTTATCTTTGTCCTTCCTCATCCTCTTAAGTTTGTCTTTGTCCTTCTAATTTCCTAATTAGTAAATGCCATGGTGAGGACATATCAACCCAGGCTACTTTAAAAATAGGGGGGGAGAGTTTTTCTCCTAGATGCAAAAAATGTAAATTCAATTTTGCAAAGGTTACCATTTGACAAAAACAGATAGAGTAGGGAAAAACTAGGGCCAGTTTGCATATAGTTCAAAGATTTTTATGTATATGCACTTTATTTTACATATTCATCCAGATTTTCAATTTTTAAGATAATACTTATATACAAATTATTTTGTGTTCTCTATTGGACCAGTGCTATAGTGAAACTTGCAGGGTTTTCCATGACTGTATATATCCTATTTATACCATGTAAAGATTACACTTAGTATTTTCAAAGGTATAGAATGGTACTAATTTTATTTTTTTTTATTTTTTTTTTATTTTTTTACAAACAGACAGAAAGTGTACGCTAATGAAACATTAATATAGTAATTAAATTGTTATTTAATAAAAAGATGAAGGTTTTAAGAAGTTTTAAAATGGCTCTTCTAGTATTCTCTCTCAAAGCTCCGATAATAGTTTTATAGTTTTTTTTTCTTTTTTTTTTTGGGGGGGGGGGGCAGAAGAAAGTGAAAGACATAAAGAATTTCAAAAATCGGTTACAGTAGAGGTACTACTGTATTATTAGTACTATTAGTGGCAGTAAAGATGCTGTGTGCCACTTATAATCTATGAACGGTGTGATGTGGTCACTGTATAAATGGGAATTGTAATGGGAAAGAGGAAAAGGAAATAGGAAACACATGCTCCAACAACTACTTATCCTAGTCTATCATTTCTGAATATTTAACACTGGATTCCACTAAGTCGTTCTTTATATAGATAACCAGCAATAGGTATATATAGGTAAACAGGTATATATAGGTAACCAGATCAAGATTTAGTGGCTAGATTTTCAGTGAATTTTCATAAAATGGACCTTTCTTTCTTCAAATTTTATGTCAAAATATTTCTCACTGTATTTCTGTGAAGTCACAATATTTGACTCGTAGTTGCCTCAGACAATCTTATTCTCTTGGAATCATTTTCACAAAACATTACCATGCTGTTTGTTGCCTTAAAATCCATGTTATTTTCTGCTAAATCCTGCCAGCATCAAGGCTCCAAAATCTCTTCTTTACCCTTTTAAACTAAAAGTTACACTGGTTTCAGCACAAAATGAATAGCAAAGAGGGCAAAAATTTGTGTAGTTTGTGTAACTCCAAAATCAAGAGCAAAATCTAATAAAACATAGGATCTTGAAGTATGTGCCCTTTACGACTGTGTGTCATAAAGGACAGACAAATGCCATTTTGTCACCATAAAGACTGACAGAATATCAGCTAGGGGACTAAGATGGCCCTGTTCTTTGATCTTCCAATTGTCCCACAGGATATATGGAGCAATAAGTATAAAAAAATAGCATTCTTTAATAATTTTTTTTTGTCTTTAAAATTTGAGTTAAATATGTTAACATGTTAACATAACATCATAAATAATATGTTGATGAAACTGTAGTCGCTTTTTATAGACAAGCTGTTATTCATTACCAGTGATTTTCATGTAATACTTTATTAGGTGGGATTTTATCAATTCTCATCCTTCTATGTCCATTTTTGATTAAATGATACATTCAATGGTTCTGATGTCTGGCAGATCAAACATGCAACTGTAGTCACACAGACTTTGAAAATTTTAATTATATGACAAAGTCAATATTATTTAATAATGTTAATAAACTGCTTTGCTACAATGCAGGCAGTATTTTGAGGTAATAAGCCTCAAAATTGCTAACCCTGGACTTTCTATACACAGAATTGCAGCACTCACAACTATCTCTGATTTTTTATGGTTAAACTATGAGATTTCATTTTTCTTAATAAAAGCTCAGATCTATTCTTTCTAAATCCATCTTAAACAAACAAACAAACAAGCAAACAAACAAAAACCTTTTCTACATCAGTCCAGATTCCTTGCTTTCATTCACTGACTGCCCTGTAGTTACATCAACTCACCGGTTTCGTGTTTGTTTTACCCAGAATTTACCATCTCACCTAGAAACCCAGATGCAATAAGATAACATGGATAGACCTTTTTCGTTTGTTTGTTTTTGTTTTCCCACTTAAACCTTCATTTTATTTCATCATTACACAACACTATCTAAACTCTTTCTAAAATTAGTCATTCATTAGTTAATTAGTCAATTAGTCATAAATAATTTACTTAAGCTACTTGTTGTTATGGTCCTATATATATCTGTATCTCTATCTATATATCTTTATATAAATCTTTGTGTGGTAGAAAACAAACCACCCGCTATAGATCTGTAAGGATCTTTTTTAATGGTCTTTTCATCTTGGGAAAGATTGAGTCCAGAATGCTCACATTCTCGATGTCTCAATAACTAAATTGAGATCATACTCCATCTTTCTATGATGGAGCCATGAAAGGACTTAACTGGTAGATGTTCAACTAAGAGCAAGAAAATGTGGGATCACTTCTGTTTTTTGTTTGGTTGTTTTTGATAGAAGACAGAAACAATTAATCCTATGTATCAGGAACAGCATCCACAGCACTAGCACAGTTTGGGACTGACTTTGAAGTATGACACTGAATGTGGTCTATGGACCTTGTCCAGACTCTTTGTGATCATATTTTGTGTATGGTGGGGCATTTATACTGCATTAGACTCTACAAAATCATACTGCTAGCACTTTATGATGCTCTGTATTCACTTTCAGAAAGAGTGTATGGGGATGCTTATAATGCACTTGAAAGGTCTGAAGTGATTTATATCTTCATTGTTCTTCATTGGAGGGTGACTGCAGTGAACCTGGCCTGGCAGAGTTGAAATGCCATGAAGAAAAAAGGGAAAAAAAAAAAAAACAAAACAATAAATGCAATGATTTACTACATATTTAGAATTTCTGCAAAGGAAGAAGTACTTAATATCTACAAGCATAAAAGATTATTCTGAAACATTTATGTGCCTCACTATCTGACCTTTGATACACCTTGTACCCCAGAAGTTTAAAAGTGTAAATAACTAACCATGACCCCAATTTGTGTTAACTCTATTTCTGTGACAGAAAAAAACAAAAAAAAACAACAAAAAAAAAACATTGGTTTGGATAAACCTTTCTGTAATCTAGTTTAACTAGATTGCTACTAGTCTGCTCTTATAAGTCAATTTATGACTTGTGCCACTCAGCATGAATTTACTGCTTTGGATTACTATTAGCTCAAGTGTCTATGAAGTTCTTTCCATATCATAATATAGCTAGACAAAGAAGCTAAAACTTATTTAAAAAATGTTTGCTGATTTTTTTTATCCTTTTCACTGGGAAAATATAACTGCCTGGTGCTTTTTTAGAGCAGTCTACACTTTCTCTTCAAGATGTTTCAGAACAGATCTGTGATTTGCTTCTCTTATGCACTATTCCATTTCAAAAGTAATAATCTATTTCATACTTACCTCTCATAATTTCATACCAGCATTCCCAATGTTGTCATCCTTATATCTAAAGAAAATAAGTTTATATTCTTTCTGTTTGAAGTTCTATTTTCTTAGGTTCCCCATTTCTTTTTCATTTCAGCCCGAAATTGTCTGTCTCTGAATAGTCTCCTTGGGGCTGTGATTCTTGGATATCTGACTTCTCAGTGCCAGACTTAAGATTGTCACCATCATTTATTTATTTATTTATTTATTTAAATAAAGCTTTTAAAAAGAATTCTTCACTTTCTTAATGACATTTTTGGGTTAACTAGCAGGTAGTAACCACATGCTATTGATGTACTCCAATTCTACTAATTTAGGAGTTATTCCCAAGAACCAGAAAGGGGGGCATTATTTTAAGCTGTATTTTAAAACTTGCTTACTTCACATATGATATCTGAAGATTCCCAGAGCGCTTAGGAACATCGCTCAGCAAATTTATCTCTAAATCTTTCTAAATACCTGTTTCAGATCAGATCCAAAACAGCCTAAGTTTAATGGAGCTGTGTAACAGAATATCACTCATACCTATGACCTTCTAGTTCCTGCACTTATCTTTTCAGTAATGCCTAGCTTTACATTTGTAGAACAGCCTGTCTGAGCTTGCTCCAGACAAGGCACAACAATATAAAAATATTTATTGGAACAACTGACTGGGCATCTGTCTGCTAGAAAGCTGCCCTACCACTAAGCTATTGGATCATATTTCTTCTTGCTGTTTTTTTCTCAATATATGTCCAACTCCTGAATAAATTGACTAACCCATAGCTTGGCAAATAGGAAGAAATGAGTTTGACCATAGGTTGCGAAGTGAATGGAATCACTTCTTTCCCCTATTGACCTATTGCCAAAGAAGCAGGAGCCCAAAACATCTTCCCCAGCTTTATCTTTTTTTTTTTTTTTTTTAAAAAAAAAAAAAAAAAAAAAGGTGTTGTACCTCCAGAACTCAGTCATGTAAGGATATTCAGCGCTTGTTTTAAGCAGAAGAACATCTGAGATGAGGCCATTGTACTTTATTTTAGACATCTGTGATTTAGATATCTACATTTGAGATTCTTTTCTTCTTGCCTCTCTTTTTAGTCAAAGAAAGCAGACATTTTGAGCTGTGGTTCATCGGACCTTATAAATGTCTACCTAGGATGAGGAGAATCATTTTTTAATAAAAAACAGGACAATCAGATATATAGAAGCTGAATGCTTGAAGCCTAAAGAAGGGTCAAGTCTGTGAATGCAGAAATCAATGGAACTGAGATCTGATTATTTATTTATTTATTATAGTTTGTATCTTAATTTTGAACATAAGACTGTAAATTCCAGCTCCCTGCTCTTTTATGTATAACAGACTTTCATTGGATAAAGACCAGTAACTATGTGATGCCCTTAGGTAGCTTTTCACCAAGTTGTCTGGTTCAGTGGAACCCATTTTTCAAACAAAAAGCTAGAGCTCCACAAAGGAATGACAGCTTATTCTCTGCCTCAAAACAGCTGGCATTTTTGTCTAAAAAGTGAATTACTAGTGTGCTACTGTGCCTGAATCTGTACCTTGATAGGGTTAATTAGATCAAATGCAGTATTAATTTTTTATCTCTATATACCTTCCAATCTGATTTTTCATCTCAGCTGATATGTTCTGAAGCTCTTCAAGCAGAAGGGCAAATTTAAGTGATTACTCAACGAGTAGGGTACAGTGAGAGTAAAACTTTTGTTAAATGGTATAACGTATAAAATATACTATGACACATGTCAATGCAGTGTACATATTTATTTTGAAATTTTGCCTATTTCCTTAGCTTTTCATTGGCTAAGACATACATTTCTTCTAAAAAAAAAAAGTCTGACTTTTATCATTCTGTTTTTCAGACTTCTGAATACTGTGTTACTGCCGAGCTTTAATATTTAATAATTCATTTATATAATTTAATAATATAATATATAAACAATATAATTTGATTTAAATAATTAATTTAATAATTAATATTCAATTATTAATATTAATTCAATTTTGCAAAATGGATGTTTATCTTCATAATTACATGCTTACTTCTAAGTGAAGTGAATATAAGCTGTATAAATAATTTCTAGATGGAAAATACATAATTAAAAAAAAAAAGACACAAGTAATGATGGAAAATAAATAAAGAAAGCTACCATGAAATCTTGTTTATAATATTCAGTTTTCCATTGGCTTAGGTTCTTCCTACCACCAGATTAAATATTGGATTGATAATTGACTGATTTTCCCGTTTTACTTGTTGATCTGTAAACTTTAATACAGGACTATCATAAAACTTAAAGTTTCACCAGATGTTTCAAGCAAATGTATCATTTAGTCCATATAATAACTCCATCTGAAAAATTGTTCATTATTCTTTGATCCCAGTGAACCAAGTGATTCTCTTTCGACACTTCCTTCTAAGAGAGAATGCTTTTTCTACATAGTTTTAATGTTTATCTTATTTTTTTTTTTCCATCGAACATAAGAAAATACTTAATTAGTCATCAGAGATATAGACATGCTGGAAAAAAAATATAATTCCTAGGTATCCCTTAGCAAGCCTATTATTTAATATAGCTTTTTACTTCCATTGTAGTCTACATGTTGTTGGTACAGACAGTGTCTCTCTCAGCTTGCCAGTTTTTCACTTTTGTTTCCTAGCAGCTGCTTAATCTCTTTAATACAAAATTATAAATCTTCAAACAAGGGGTTTAGTACCTACTCCATAATAAGAAACTAAAAACTCCATTTGGAATATTTAAAGTTTGGCAAAATATCTTTTCAGAAAGTCTAAAAGAATTTGCTTTAGCTTGTCCATTCTAGTGCTGTTTCATAGCTGATTTTTAGAGATGGATTTTTTCCTTAACACTATAGCTCATTAAAATGATTTCTTGCAGTAGAAAGAAAGTGTTCATTATGGCGATGGCAACATATGCACCTTTTTTAACTCATATACATCAAGGATATATTACATGAAGGCTGGAGGTCATTAAACAGATAAAAATTAGGATGAAATAAAGGTACTATGGCACTCAGATAAAACATTCACTATTGTATTTAATTTTTCATTGTCAACTCTTGCAGTCTGTCTTTAGTACGTGGGTCTTGCTACCCCAAAATTGCTTAAAATGTTCCCTTTATTAGCAGTGGCTTCTGATAATACATATTCTCTACTACAAATGTGAACAAAGGTGAGATTACGTTTTTAACTCTCTCATTTTTCTGATGGTGTCCTTATGTTCTGACACTCTTTACATGTAATTTAAGAAAATTCTTCAAATTTTATTCCTTCATTTTGCATGAAGCTTCTTTTCTGTTTGCCTAAATCGATCATAAGCGATTGTTTCAAGTATTCCCTGCCATACTTTTGCCTATAATGCTCCTTCTGTTTTTCACATTAGAAAAGAAGATTAAGTTCTGGAACTCAGGCCATAGGTAGTCATTGACAGTACCTTTGAAAACAGTTCAGTAACAAATTTTAACTGCACTAAATACATACTGTGGAATACTAAAAAGAACTTTCATTGTTGTATTTTTCTTGTCAAAGTTTGCTCTCGTTTCTTTGGCACTTTTTACACTTAATTATAAGTAGGGTTCAGAATATAATACAGTAGAAAGTGTATAGTAGATGCAGCAACTCAGTACAAATGTATTTATTTAGATTTTAGTATTTATTATGTCTTTAGGAGTCAATTTTTCAGAATAAGTTTATTTAGGTTAAAATAAGGTTAGAATAGTTTATTTAGGTTATTAGGTTAGAATAAGTTTATTCTTACCTTATTAAATTACCTTATTAAGTAATTACCTTAGTAAGGTAATTACCTTAATAAGGTAATTATTAAATTACCTTATTCTTACCTTATCTTTAACCTTATTAAAATAAGGTTAGAATAAGTTTATTTAGGTTATTTAGAATAAGATTATTTAGGTCTTTAAATATAAGTGATATTTGTGTTATAGAGTTATAAAAAAAATGGAAAAAAATACCTTCACATACCTTCACATGTTTTGGATGATTTAGGAAGGAATTATATCCATTCTTTAGAAATATGAAATCATATGTCACAGAAATTAAGCTAGAATTTCTGCTATGTAGCATAACTTCATTAAAAATTCTATACATTAAGACTTGAAGAGTAGATGATGACAACTGAAACAGCTTTTCTTTGACTGTGGCTTTATAGCTCTTTAAAACTTCTATTGCATCGCTTTGTAACAATGAGAGAAAATGTAAAGAAACCTGACAAGATTTCATTCCTATAGCTAAGACTTGGGGAGAGAGGGAGGAGGGAGAAATGGGGTGAGGAGAGAAAGGAGTAATTAAAAAAGAGAAAAAAAAAATGGAGAAAGAAAGAGAAAAAAAAATCACAGGAGATCTTTGGCACATCTTGTTTAAAATTAAATAAAAAAGTAAATCTCCTAGGCAAACAAACCAGATTGAAGAGTTTCCCTTTAACTGTGGGACACAGCTAGCTCCTTTAGAAAGAATCGACACAGCTAGCTCCTTTAGAAAGAGTCAACACATCTGGAGGTACTGCTTCATCTTGCATGAGAAAGGCCTCAAATGCTTCACCCAGTCTCCTCAGGCTGTATTCACACAAGAATAGTGGCAGAACTTGTGTCAGTCACCAAAAAAAGTTGCTCAAATCCTACTTGTTCCTCTGCCCACAACACTTGAATTTCTGTTATAAACTATCTCAGTTAGGAATAGAGCATTTTATACAATGATAATAAATAAGATATCTCATATACTGAAGTTCAAAAATAAGGGCCTTCTGAAAGTCACCAGATGCTCAAATTAATATCACAAATTAAGATCAAAGAAGGATTGGGCCTTGCTCTCTTCTTCTGACCAAAAACATAATCTTCCTGTTTGCATTTTTCAGCCTCCCAACAATATATGACCTCCTAGTTCAACCTGCGAATTAATTGGTCAATAAGAAGAGTTTTCATTGCCTGTCAGTACAGCAGTAGAAGTTTATGGATGAAAAAAACACAAACCACAAATCTGTCATCTGGTCATATTAAATAGCAGATAGATATGATATGGCTATATGGCTTTGAACAGTAATAGTTTGCTCAAGCCCTTAAGCAAATCCATCTGATCAAAAGACTCTTTGGGTGCCTTAGTTATTAGCCTCTGCCACAACTCTGTTTTTCTAGATTCAGATTTTCCCCCTAAGTATACATAATTCCCAGGTGGATGCCTATTTCTGTTGCTTTATCAAGTTACCATAAGCTCTGAAGTTTTACTGGTTGACTGTCAACTGATGAAGACAGCTACAAAAATGCTTCTCTTCTGTTCTGCTTTTCTGTTGGTTCAAGGTTTATGCTACTCTAAATACATTGTTATCCATAATCATCCTGATTTACACCATCAAAGCACATTTTTATTTTTTGAGTAGAATATACCTTGAACCAACAGAAAAGCAGACTACAGACAACTTTGGAAGAAAAGAATTGATATAGTCCATTGAGAATGAAGATCCTCCTTTTCCTTTTTAAAGCAGTTTACTGCTGGAATTGTATTGGTGCTGCACAAATAGATCTTTATTTTGAATAACATACTGAGTCAAAATATAACCATAAAATGAAAAAAAAAAAAAAAAAAAAGAAACACATATATAACCTTGTTTTTGTAGGAGCTCATGGCTGTGGAAAGTAGAATGATACTTCTTTATTCAGTGCTTTCATTCTTTACAAATATTATGTACTGGACATTGTAAATCAAAAATCATTATTTTAAGAGGAATAGAAGGAAAGAATATTTAAAATATTTGTGGCATTTCTTCCAAAGAAAAGACTGTTATTTGTAAGCCTAAAAGTTCCTTTTTAATTCTAGTCTTCTTGGTATCTTTATTTCCTTTTAATATTTTAATGTACTATCATGTATAGCAATGTTTCATTTGAATGCAAAGATACAGTATTTATGACCATGTTTCCACTTTATAGCATCCACTCTTGTAAACACATTTTTGGCAAGTAAAATGATTGCAACTCTTGAACTTTTCCAATGTAACATGCAGTAATTCCAAAATTTATTAGTGCTGAGAAGTTTTCATTCTTATTAAATCACTTCTAGGAGCAAGCTAGTATATTTTCAATAGGACTTTGCACTAAAGCTGTCTCTTCCAAAAGTTAAAACACTTTAAAATGACTTTCCATTTCACATTAAAAAAAAAAAAAAAATCACTTGATCTGCATCAAGCTGGACCACATCTATGATTTGATAATGGAATTACTTGTACTTGTAAGCCAGATATGAACTTTAGCCTTTTATTTTATTATTTTTTTTCTTCCTATTATATTTATGTGTGTAAGAGAATAGGAGACAGTCCCATATGGGAGATATGCAGAATCAACATAAGTGAAACCAGATGTTAGGAGATGCTTACATACTGATTTCTTTTTCATCTTTTCTTTCACACTGCATTTTTCTTTTTGGAGTAGTATATTCATCAGTTATCAGTACAGAGCAAGTAAGCTCATGCAGTCCAGTTACAACTTACTCAATGTTACCATGTCACACATTCAAGAGGTATTTTTATCATTTCAGCTGACCACTACTACAAGTTCCTAACTTTATTTTTCTTACAGGGCTGTTCACATATAACTTTTCCTCCAGTAACCCACTTCCCATAAACATTCTTCACAGAGCCACAGAATCACAGAATGGTTAAGATTGGAAGGGACCTCTGGAGATCACCTGGTTCAATCCCTCTGCTCAAGCAGGGTCACCTAGAGCAGGTTACTCAGGACCCTGTCCAGACACGTTTGAATATCTCCAGGGAAGGAGATTCCAAAACCTCTCTGGGAAACCTGTTTCAGCGCTCAATCACCCTCACAGTCAAAATTTACCTCATATTCAGGCAGAATTTCCTGTCCTTCAGTTTGTGCCTGTTACCTCTCATCCTGTCACTTGACACAACTGAAGAGTCTGGTCCCATCCTCTTGAAACTCTCCCTTCAGATATTTGTATGTATTGATAAGATCCCCTCTCAGCATTCTCTTCTCCAGGCTGAGCAGCCCCAACTCCCTGAGTGTTTTTTTATTGAGTGATGCTTCAGTCCCTTAACAATTTCAGTGGCTCTCTGCTGGATTTGCTCCAGTAACTCCATGTCTCTCTTGTATTGGGGAGCCTCTAGATGTGGCCTCACCAGGGCTGAGTAGAAGGTAAGCATTGCTTCCTTCTCCCTGCTGGCACATTATTGCTGGAAAATATCTATATGCAAAATCACAGAAGATAAAAACTGAAGTTCAAACCCCTCCTGATCCTTAGGTTCAGGCATATCCTCTAATAGCCTAGCTGGGAAGTCAAACAAGGTGTATTCCTCTATTTCTTATATCTCTGTTTGCAAGTTTCTTCAAGCTAATGCTTCTTTTGGGGGACTGAAATTAGTGAATAAGGAATATTTAAAAAAATCAGACAGGTAGGAAAAAAAAAAAAACATAAACAAAACAAAAACTTTTGACACAGCTCTACATTTAATTTTCATAATTCATCATATTAATCCCAAATCTAGACTACCTCTGTTGACAGAACTGATAACTATTCTTATTGCTTCTTTACAGTTTTTACACCAATTTGACAATGGCAGGTCCTTGTAATCTTAAATCTCTTTCATTCTGAGGGACCAATGGACATGAATATCTAATAATGCAGTTAAAGCAACAGCAATGGTATTCAGCATTTCCTTAAAAGCGCTGAAATATTACTTTCCATAATGTTAGAGAATGATGCTGCCAATCAGCATAGACTATCGTTTATAAATTATAAACTATTTATAATAGTTTATTTATAATAGTTTATAAACAATAGGTATTGTTATTGTTTATTTAAACTATTGTTAAAATTATGAAATCTAGTTTTGCATGAACTTCCTATTAGAGAACTGTAGCTCCACTGAGCTGTGCAAAGGTTCCATATTAGCTGGAAATTGGTGGGAAATGCCCAAATACTTTTTTTGGATGGGTTCATAAAAGATATTTCAATATTGATCCACTGAAAATCATTTTTTTTTCCATATTTGCGCTGCTCCAGATCTTCCCATTGTATTCTATTGCTATTCCACCTGTGTATTCCCATGAGGGCAGGCTGGCCTTGCATGTGTGATAGTCATTCTGCTGCCATGTAGACACAGGAGATGAGAGAAAAAAAAATTCTCTTCATCCCATAAGCTCTTCCCACTAGCCCCAAATTATAATGAGGTGCCTAGGAAGACACCAGCACAGATGCAGAGAGTAAAGTTAACGTGACTGAATCAAGAACTGATTTAATCCATTTAAAAAAAAAAAAAAAAAAAAAAAAATTCCAGGAAGCAAAAATTATAGTGATGTAGAGTAGAATTTAAAATTGAACATGAGCACAAGGATGAAATTTATGTACTTGCATGACTGGTTTTTGAAACAAAACTCAACATTCAATTATTCTGTCACTTATCTTTCCAGTCCATATTGTGTTAGTTATGACCCAACCATTTAATGACTAAATGATGTAAAAATTTTGCAGATGTTTTAAAAAGCAACCTTGAAAACCTAAAATATAGGGAAAAATCAGGTAGCAGTAAAGTCAGTAAAATGAGAGAAAAATAATAATAAAAAAAAAAAGACTAAAATTGGGCATTGAAATGTTGGCATATTAGTCTTGCACTACAGGTTTTAGATAATAAAAATTAGATATATTTACATTTTCCTAAAATCATGGATTAATTATTTTTGTAAAATCCTAAAATTATAAAATATTTGACCTAAAATCATGTTGGGATGAAAGGAAAAAAAAATTCTAACTCCTGTGAAATTAAGGATTTTTACTATTATTTTACAAATATTCTAAATAAATAAACTGCAGGGGTCATAAATACATTCAGGATCAATTTTGTACTGTATTGGGAAAATGGATTTTAGATTTGAATTAGCCTGTCTTTCATATCTTGATGATTACACTCATGGGAATGTGTTGTAACCGTAAATGATATATTGACCTATTAATTACAGTAAACTTTGTGATATTTTATTTTTATATTTCATGATATTTTATCATGAAACTCTTTTTAAATGTGGGTTTTATGTTTGCAGGTTAAAATTCCAATCAGAATAAAAATGGGATTGAACTGAATGCAAAACAGGATTGAATGCAGCTGTTCTGCTTGAAAGCTTTTAAAATAAAAAATTATGTACCTAAATAGCATCAGGTCTTCTGAAATTATGATGGCTTGTTCAACGGTCAGAAAGGCACAGAGACTTTTGGAGGGATAGGCAATTCATTTCAGCTGAACATATCAGTTGCTACTAAAGAACATCATTGGTTCCTCAAGGGGAAAACATTGCAATAGGGGAAGAGTGGAATCAAGTTTTAATATTGACTGTTAGAAAATGCCATATGTAATTTGTCAATGCCATATACAAATTTGTTTTATGAAATCAATGTATACTACTAACCTTTGAGGCCACCCATAGAAAATCTGTGCCCCCCCCCCCAAAAGAAAAAAAAATAAATAAAAAGGTGTCTGACAGTTTTAAAGCCAACTCACGGAGTAGACATTTAGAGCTTTCGAGAATCATAGTAATGTATCAAATGTACCACTAAAAACCTGCAAATGTCTGGGTTGGCAGAACTCAGATGGGTTGTCAACTGCAGCTGTTTCAGGCTGGATCTGAAAGGCAGCCACAGCTACAAACTACAGTTTCTAAACCAGGACGCACTTATACTGGCAGAGCTTTTTTGCTGTAGCTTTATTTATTTATTTATTTTTATTTTTCTTCTTTATTGGTTTTATAGTCCCAATATTAACATACAGAAAGAGGTGCTTACCTGATCTGATTTCGGTAGTCTATTTATAAAATCTGGGTTCACAGTGATGATAGTGTTAGTCCTTTATGTTCTGAAAAAATGTACCCTTGGAAGAAATTCAGAAGGAACCCATGGCTTTATTCTTTGGAGTCTTCAGAGAATATATATCAGACATGTCCTTGTTCTCCCAAAGGGGTGAAACCTCTGTGTTTTGTGGAACAGATTGTGTGGAAAGCCTGTATTCCCAGGCTGTTGGGAATGTAAGATGTTTAGAGCTTGAAATGTGGCAATACAGTTCTGCCAGTAAATGAAATCAATGTCTATCCTTTTCCTTCTTTTAGATTGCTTTAGCAAGGTGTTGATTAAGCTATGATGAGGACTGCTATTGCAATTAACACTAAATGAGATTTGTTAATTGGCTTTTTTTGAAGCAAACAAGGGTTTTTCTTCTGCTACTCTCTGTGCCCTTTCTGAATTGATATGTGGAGTGAGGATAGTGAAAATTGACTGCAGGGGGAGTGACACTTCAAAATACAATCTGTTTAATTGCTACAGCTACAGCTGAAATTAGAATTTAAATGAAAAAAAGTGAAAACATGTTATAAATGATGTTTAAGCCTATAGATATCCAAAGTCATTAGTGCAATTTCTTCTTTTTATTGTTTATTAATTAATTTGATTGAATTTGATATATGGCTTCAAAAATATAACAACAAAAATGAATCCCCAACCCAAAAACATACCCAAAAGATATACATGATCTTTCGAGGAGATGAATGCAGAATACTTATCTAAAACTTCCCCCACATAGGAAGACATATTCTTTTGGGGTTTTGACTTTGATATTTCAATAGCTTGCTGAAAATGAGGGAATTGCACAAACCATAGGAAGGAAAAAAATCACATCACTTGTTTAACCTGGTAGAAAAAATAGCCCACTTTCAGGGAGAGATGAAAACAAAAAAAAAAAAAAAAAATCTGTTCTCAGAATGCAGTATCTGCAAAACTTTTGGAACCCAATCTTACAAAGGCTTATATTAAAATTCATATGAATCTGTCTTCTCTTTGAGGAACCATGGCCTCAAGGGTAAACAACATAAGGAACATTAATGCTAAATGCATAATGTTCTGGCAATTGACCTGCAGAACCAAATATGTGTGAACCTATGTTAGATTCTAGGTTTTTTATACTTTGCATTGAATAGGTATATACAGTGTTAGAAGGCTGGTCGAAAATATGAACCTCCAGAGAAATATATAAAGGCAAGATCACTGTGGAGAAGAGTGGTTAGGACTTCTTGAAAGAAAAAAAAGGATATGCATAGAAGGTATCAGTGGACTGCTTCCCAAATGTTTGAGACAGGAGAAGCCACAGAAGGATACAAGGGGGCTGTTGCCTTATTCAAATTCTATCACCTGACAGGTCTGTTGTCATGTATGAAGATATTTTGGGCCAGGAATGGACCAATAAAAAGGTGAGAGTCTGACCTTGCAATGTAATTATAAAGGCACTTCCCAATATAATGGAGTTTTGTACTCATATTGCTTTTCCTAAAGCTGTTATGTAGTTATGTTTAGTTATCAGTGAAATAAACTGAAATAATCCTGGGAAACAGAGCTGTGAAGTTAGAACTTGGCAGTTTTGGGAGACCTTTTAACCACTGGGCCATTCTATCATATTCTCTCTTGCACTCTCACTTAATATTATCATTGGTATCTTTCCATGCAGTAATCCATCTTCTGCCTACTGGTATGTATGTTTGGTGCTGGAAAAGACTGAGTTTCAAATTCCATTAGGGACAGGAGAAGAGTTTTCTCTCTGAGTTTTTCTCTCTGAGTTACTCCTTAGAGGACTTGGATGCATAAGTGCATCTACCCATGGTGGAATTCAGTTCATTAAACAAACACTTAAATATCCAGACTGGATTCCAGCTGCCACTGCATAAAAATTCAGGACTTCCCCTTAAACAAATGTATGCCCGCACGTAGCATGACATGCTTTGGTTTATGTAGCTGAGTCCCTCTTTTAAAGTAGCTACATTTTCAATATAAAATACACATGACAGGATGTTGTGAAGTGTCCCAGCCAGGTGTCTATGTGTTTGGGGTGCTCTGGGGATGCCAAATAAATTAGGCCTTTAAGGGAGATCAGGTATCTAGGGTAAATTTACATATGACAAGAGAAAGCCTCCCCTGATAGAAGGTGGTAGAAGCGTGAACTTATCCACAACAGGCGTCTTCTCTAAACTGTATGATTGGTACCATAATTCTGGGATAAGGGATTAGAGTGTTGTTTGTTTGTTTTCAATTAGGCATCACAATAAAAATAATACAGCATTAACTTTTAACTGCATTTGTTTCTTTATTAAGAGAGACTTTCTTCACACTTTTCTTGATTTTTTAAGAGAGGATCATGTCACAGACTAATTACTACTTTGGCAATGGCAATAGAAAGGTTTTAATGAAGAACAGGAGTATCTTAATCTAATCAAATGTGTTTAGAGCTTTCAGAGCTGTTCAAATATATTTTTAAAATACCTCTTCTCCAGAGTAAATGTGGGAAAGACACTGACTCAGTTGCTTCTGAACTGCCACAGCCTGGAATAAACAAAGAAGAAAAACACGCAAGCAAGCAAGCAAACAAATGCAAAGTGAAAACTAAAGCAAGAATAGCACCACATAAAATTTCACTATTAGACCAGTGTTGTCAGTGTTTTCCTACACAAAAGGTAAGTTTCAATAAGGAGGTTTTTTTTTTATTATTTTTTCTCTATTTTTTATGTTAATTATATTAATTGTTGCTTCTCATTTAGAAAACATCCAGCTGTTTGCATTGGACTGGTTCCCAAATAGTTTGAGATACAGCGACAGGGCATTTTTTTTCTACACTGTAAAGAGAATATCACACCTTCAGGAACNTTATCTGAATCATCTTTATTCTGATATCCTTTAAATGTTTCTAAAACCCTGTAAGACAAAGTCACTCCTGGCAGTGTCTGACAGTGTCCTGGCAGTTCCACATAATGGAACACACTTCTTTAAACAGAGAATGGTCTAAATTTAGAATGGTCTAAATTATTATCTAAAGGCCAATTCTAGGTCTGAATTTTATTAAGATCCTGTAAATTAATTTCAGACCTAATATAACAGTAGTAAACCTGTGGAACCTGATTATGATCCAATTCCAGCTAACAATCCAATTCTGTCGGAGAGACAATGTATCTGAAAAATTCTGAATAGTTAACTACCCTTAAAAGAAGATAGTAGTTTAGATCTTTAAAGTGCTTTAAAAATTTAAGCATCATCACTTTTTAACTCTCTTGCTAATTAATGTCTTAAATATTCAGAGGACTGGATATTTCAACTCTAATTCCAGTGATATTACAAGAAATAACCTCTAGGATGCTTTCTATTTTGGGAAGGTGAAAAAATATTTTTTTCTTGATGCTAAAGGTCCAAGGTTACATCAAATGGCTAATTCTTAGAATTCTACAAGCAATATGCAGTCAAATAATAGTATAGAGAACTAGAAATGATAACACATATAATCTTTGAAATGTAGATAGTATTATTATTATTTTTGTTGTTAGTCTGCATTACTTATCAAAATTGAGATTAATTTTTTAAAAGTGAAATTGTGGAAAGTGGAAAAGTGAAATGAAATTTCTTCCTTTCTCACAGAAATCATAGCAGTAACAGATATAAAATTTAAGAATAATTCCATTCTTTCAGAATCTTTTACATAAACTTGTTTCCTTCAAATTTTGTCTTGACCTTCAATCACTATATTGTTTTTTACATTCTTCTCCCATCCATGTTCTTTATGTGTTCTTCTTTATGTCTGTATATGAACCTATGAGCACTCTCAACTAACTCAACATAAGATCTCTATATAGTTTTTAGGCAAAATTCTGAAGAAATGGATAAAAGTTGTGAACACATTATAAACTGGATTGCCAGATATTGTTCCCAGAGATAGACAAAATAGTAAGGGAGATTTTAAGGAGTTTTTACAGAAGTTTCTGGAGAGCATGGTTCAGACCATAACACATAGCCATCAACTTTCTGAAATTAATGCGTGAGTTCCTAGAGTAACAGACATTTCTATTGTTCAATTACCCATATCCTCGTACTACAAAAGGAATCTAGAAGTGCTCATTTAAGATGTGGAAGGCACAATTTGTTTAGATGAGTCCCATATAATGGTTCCTCTAAATATATTTGGAATATATCTCCTTCTGGAGAGCAGCACTGCAGAGAGGGACCTGGGCGTCATGGTGGATGACAAGTTGGCCATGAGGCAGCAGTGCGTCCTTGTGGCCAAGAAGACCAACGGGATCCTGGGGTGTATTAGGAAGAGCGTCTGCAGCAGGTCGAGGGAGGGGATCCTGCCCCTCTACTCAGCCCTGGTGAGGCCACACCTGGAGTCCTGTGTCCAGTTCTGGGCCCCCCAATTCAAGAGGGATGTGGAGCTGCTGGAGAGAGTCCAGCGCAGGGCTACAAGGATGACCAGGGGCCTGGAACATCTACCCTATGAGGAAAGGCTGAGAGAGCTGGGCCTGTTCATCCTGGAGAAGAGAAGGCTGAGAGGAGACCTCATTAGTGTCTATAAGTACCTCAAGGGAGGCAGTGAGGAGGGTGGTGCCGGCCTCTTCTCAGTGGTGGCCACTGATAGGACTAGAGGAAACAGCCACAAACTGAAACACCAAAACTTCCACAGGAACTTTAGGAAAAATTTCTTGACAGTGAGGGTGACAGAGCACTGGAACAGGCTGCCCAGAGAGGTTGTGGAGTCCCCTTCTCTGGAGATCTTCCAAACCCGCTTGGACGCAGTCCTGAGCCACGTGCTGTAGGTGACCCTGCGTGTGCAAGGAGGTTGGATTAGACGATCTCTAGAGGTCCCTTCCAACCTTACACATTCTATG
>VZSV01000019.1:7951156-7961880 GCA_013398735.1 Nothocercus julius | reverse complement strand
AACGAAAAAAAAACAAAACAACAAAGAACCAGTTTTATCATCCTTTTTCAGAAAACCATAACAAATTCAAGCTGTGTCATCACAAAGCAGGATGGAGGAGCAGCTCTGAAGGGAGGTCCCCAGGAGGAAAAGGTGGTCAGTGAGCTGAAGGAGAGCCGGCCTGGCAGCAAAGGGGCCAGCAGGATCATGGCTCGTAGGTGGATGGAAAGGATCATCACCTTCTCCACAGCAATCCTCAGACCACATCTAGAGTTCTGGGCCCAGTTTGGGGCCTCCAGTGCTGGAAAGACATGGCCAAACTGGATTGTGACAAGTGGAGGGTTCCCAAGGTGGTTGGGGCTGGAGCACTTGCCCCATGAGGAGAGGCTTCGGTTGCTGGGCTTGCTCTGTCTGGAAAGTGATAGTTTTTGGGGCACTGAACAACCCCCCAGGGCCTAAAGGGGTCGTCATGAAGATGAAGGTAAGCTCATCATAGCAGGGTGTGGTGAGAAGAAGATACTCAATAAGCAGAAGTTGGAAGAAGAGATTCAAGCTGGATACATGGAAAAAGCTTTCTACTGTGATGATAACTGAGCATAAAATCATAGAATCATTAAGGTTGGAAGGGACCTCTAGAGATCGTCTAATCCAACCTCCCTGCACACACAGGGTCACCTAAAGCATATTACACAGGATTGTATCCAGGCAGGTTTTAAATATCTCCAGAGAATGAGATTCCACAACTTGTTCCAGTCCTCTGTCACTCTCATTGTGAAGGAATTTTTCCTGGAACTTTTGGTGCTTCAGTTTGTGGTCATTTCCTTTTGTCCTATCTCTGGCCACCACTGAAAAGAGGCTGGCCCCATCCTCCTCACTGCCTCCCTTAAGGTATATATTTACACGGATCAGGCCTCCTCTCAGCCTTCTCTTCTCCAGGCTGAACAGGCCCAGCTCTCTCAGCCTTTCCTCATAGGGCTGATGTTCCAGGCCCCTGATCATCCTTGTAGCCCTGCGCTGGACTCTCTCCAGCAGCTCCACATCCCTCTTGAACTAGGGAGCCCAGAACTGGACACAGCATGCCAGGTGTGGCCTCACCAGGGCTGAGTAGAGGGGCAGGATCCCCTCCCTCGACCTGCTGCAGACGCTCTTCCTAATGCACCCCAGGATCCCATTGGCCATTTTGGCCACAAGGGCACTGCTGTCTCATGGACAACTTGTCATACACCATGACACCCAGGTCTCTCTCTGCAGTGCTGCTCTCCAAAAGGTCAGTCCCCAGCCTGTATTGATGCATGGGGTTATTCCTCCCCAAGTGCTGCGCCTTGCATGTGCCCTTGCTGAACTTTATGAGGTTTCGCTCCACCCTCTTATCCAGTTTGTCCAGGTCCCTTTGGATGGCATCACAATCCTCTGGAGTATCAGCTACTCATCCCAGTTTAGTATCATCAGCAAACTTGCAGAGGGGGTGCTCTATTCTGTGCCTTCATCCACATCATTGATGAATAAATTGAACAGGACTGGACCAAGGACTGCCCACTGGGGGACTCCACTAACTGCCCCCTGGCGGACTCCAACTAGACTCTGCGCCACTGATCACAACCCTCTGAGCTCTGCCATCCAGCCAGTTCTCAATCCACCTTTTAGTCCACTCAAGTAATCCACGCTTCTGCAGCTTGCCCAAGAGGTTGTTTTGAAGGATGGTGTCAAAAGCCTAGCTGAAGTGGAGATAGATGACATGCACCTGTCTCCCCTCATCTATCCAGCCAGGCATTCCATCATAGAAGGCTATCAGGTTGCTAAGCATGATTTCTCCTTGGTGAATCCATGCTGACTACTCCTCAGCACCTTCTTGTCCTCCACATGTTTGGAGACAACTGCCAGGATGAACTGTTCCATCATTTTTCGTGGGATGGAGGTGAGGCTGACTGGCCTGTAGTCGCCTGGGTCCTCCTTCTTGCCATTTTTGAAGACCAGTGTGACACTGGCTTTCTTCCAGTCCAGCATCAGAATAAGTTGCCTAGACAGGTTGTGAAATCCCCAGCTTTCAGCCAATGCATTTTTTATTTAAAATGAATGTGTATTTTCCTCTGTAGACAATCTGTTCTTTATATATTCTGCCTATTTTTCCTTCTAGTGTATCAGTTTATAAAATCAAAAATAGCTATATATATGTGTGTTTTTCCTTTTAGTGAACAGTTTGGCTAGGTTTGAGAAGTATATGACTTTAAACAACTTAGGTCCATCCACTGTTTCCACAAAAATGTATTTTTTCTTCTTAGCCACTCTCAGATGAATTTGGTAGTAAAGGATTAGAGTGGCTAAGATTAAATTAAGGTATTTTCAAAAGGTAGTGGCAGTATGTACTAGGTTTTATTCTGTTCAAACTCTGCCAAAATATTTTGTACAGTAGTGAAGTACGACCTTGCAGTAGTACTAGGAAAGATTTACTCAGATGAGGATTTGGCTCTTTAAATCTGATATGTATAAGTCACCCAGGTACAGCGTAGATATTTATTTCCAGAACATGTAATAATTGTCAAAAGTATATACATCTGTTGTACAATATTACTTCCTTTAAAGCTTAATCTCATGTTAAATTCTTTTGTGTATGTTTTCTACCTTTGAGTGTGAACTTGTCCACTGGTTTATAAACTTAAGCTGTAAAGTTCTATTTCCTCTTAAAATGGAGACTAAGAAGCTAAATTTCAGCAGTGAATGTACAAGCATGTTTATTTTCCAAACTTTATGCATTTTTTTTTATAGGGTGATGCATTTCATTTCACAGCTCTGAGCTTTCTGAGGTCTTTGTGACTAATACTTTGCCTTGCAGGCAAGCATTTCAACATTCATAGTGTTGTTGAAGTGATGAATTAGGGAAACTTCCTGGTAAGCATCTTTTAATCATCTAGGTCTATGCTATATACTTTTTCTTGCGTCTAATGTCAATATCAAGATATGAAGATAAAGGAAGTTTTGGCAGTCATCTGGATTCTGAAATGGACAAATGCTGTCGGAAGAGGCAATGTGAACAATTCTTTAAACTTTTTTTTTTTTCCATCCCGGTTGCACTTACGTTAGTTTTGGTAATTTAAATGGAAATACAGTGCAAGTGAATCAGCATATAAGATGAATCTCCTGCACAAGACAAATATTTGGACATTAAAGAATTATCCCTGAAGGAAAAATAATCCATTTGATCCATTAATAATGAGAACCTGCTCTTTGATCCTTTTTCTTCCTGTTATATCTGAGAAAACCATGCCAGATAACATCTTGCTGTGAAATATGTCGGGCGTTCCAAAGCAGCAAGGAAAGCACTTACTTATAATCATAACCTTGAAAACAAAAACGTTAGGCAGGGTATAAAATAGATTCAGTACCAAAATTTCACAGTTCTAAATAACAGTTCTCAGTGCCTTCTCTCTCCCATACTATAAGTAACATAAATGAAAAGCCCATGAAAGCTAAAATTATTCTCCTATAAAAGCTAAAAATATTCTCTTATAACTCCATATATATACCTCTCTCTCTATATAGTAGGTCTTTCATATCTATACTAAAAATAATACTTTTATTTTAGGAAACAAAAATAGTTCAGGATTCACCAATCAGCATTGTATTTTATGAACTGTAGGCAAATCGTCAGAATAGATCAAAACTTTTCATAATCATTTCTGATTAAAAAAAAAAAAAAAAGGCAAAAACGTTTTATCTACTAGAGTGTTTTATTTTTGTCATCAGACTGACCATGAACACATACCTTACCTCTGGACTAGGAAAATCTAACTCTTAATTTTGTAATCATGAGTCACCAGTATGTAGCACCAATAGATCTGAAGAGCAGGTCCATCTCAGCCTTGGAGAGAGGCAAATAAAGGTAACAGAGGATTGTGAGGCAGAAGAATTGCATATAGTGTGGTGGTAAGTTTATTACTCGGATGAACATTTTATTGTCACAATGTCCAGATGCTAACATTTTATTAGAAATGTTAAAATAATATTTTTATTTTTATTTTAAGCCTGTTGCTACCATGTAGTGTATTTTTTCATTGTTCTTGTCCTAATTTGAAATGAAAACAGAATGTCAAGCTAATGCAATTTCTGCTAATGAAAAATTGACAATTTTTACTGAAAAGGTAACAATTGCCTAGCTGGTAAAACAGATTAAGAAATTTATTCTGATTAAATTTATACTCTGCTAGTAAAATATACAGGAAAACTATAGTTACTTAGAGTTATATCTTATCATATATTCATGACAAGAGCTTCTTGAAATAGTGGAAATATGAGCATATATGTTTGCATCAGCATAACCAGTGCAAGTTTAGGGATCTCTAAAACATTAGTGTATTTCACCATAGATATCCCCCCACTCCCCTTCCCATTTTGTCTAAGAAAAATTAGTTCATTTTTTCTTCTTTTGTGAAACAGGATACAAATTTAATTAACTTAATAAAAATGTTTCAATTGTAAATTAAAATTACTGACTTTGTACTGAAATAAATTAGGGTGCTCACCTGATCCACTCAATTAGCCCCTTTATTTGGATGCTGACATCTAGCCAAGCAATAGTAATAGACGACTATGGACAAGGAGGAAGAGGCTTCTTGCAGATTAAAACACCGCCACATTTATGCATACAGTCTCAAGTTCTTCTTCCCTCATTATAAGCTAGCAACATAACTGTTTTCTATTGAATTACTGTAGCGGTAAGTGTACTCTATGCAGTAAACATATGTGTGCTTGGTAATTGTATTCTCTTTTTCCAGAGAATATTGGTAAGATCAGTTGTGCCTATTTCATTAAAACTACATTTTTCAAATGCCTAGTGGGTATAAAATTACTTTAAAACAATTTATCTCTGCAATACCATTGTGCCTGCTTTTATGCTCTGATTGTCTTTCAGATTCTCCTGAAGACTAGTAGAAAAATGTCTGTGAAATTTTGGACATTCCTCAAAGGAAATGATTCACATAAAAAGTTGAATAAATAATTATCAAAAGAATAGATTTGTATGAATAAGAACACTGAAGAATGAAAGCAAAATGTCAGTATATCTCAGAAGGAAACTAGGAGGGGGAAAAACACATCAAACAGGAGTTAGTTCACCTGAAATCGCTAGCTGAATCCCACAAAATCCTATGAGATAAAATAAAATAATAAAATAAAAAAAAATAAATAAAAAGTAAAAATAATATTGGAAGCTTTCCAGTTTGGGACACGTAAAGAATAGCTGCTAACTCTTAAATATCTTTCAAGTAATATCTAAAAACAATTCAAAAAACTATGTTGCATGCCACCTCTGGTTATAATCAATTGTACATTATGGAGGCATGGATTAAGGACACTTTAGAGCTGAAAGTTTAAGGTACATTGCATATAAGAACACAATTTAACTAGAATTTTTTGTATGCTCATTTTTATAAAGTTAAAAATATTGTAGAAAGTTACAATATTCCATATTCCTTACTTTTGATGTTATATTTTACAGCAAGCAAAAGCAGAAAGCAGAAGACTGCTTGGGTGTGTCCACAGTAGTGTGCATTGCTGAGGAGACATATGCCTTCATTCTGCAGTAACTGGAGTTTCCTGGAAATTGACATTTTCTTCCTAATAAATATTAGTTTGCTGTAGTGCCCTGGGAGGAGAAAAAATACATATTACAGAGCCAATATCATTATTTAAAAGTATGAGATGCTATGCCAAGAAGAAAGATCTATATTAATCTCTAAAAAGAAATTGGGATCATGACTAAACTTTTGACCTCATATCGCTGTATATATTTAATCAAAATCTTCTTGAAAACGTTTCAAATGATAGCTGAGTAATTTCATTTTGGACCAGCTATTATTTCTTCAAGTTGGACACAGACAACTCCATAATGGATGTTAGAAAACAATGATGGGAAAGTAAGCTCTTCTCCATAGCAATGTCACCTCTACCCATCAGTGACAGTAAAAGCTATTTCCCATTGATTTAGTAGCTTGCATTTCTAAACTTTATATATTTGAAGAAAGGAAGTAAAGTTCCTTGAAGTAGTCTTAAAAAAATGAAGGCACGTTTATGGCCTATGATGCTCTAACATATCAGAAAGGTTAAAGGGTCCCATATAGTTTTGGTGATTTTCTTTCAAAGTTTCTAGCAATATATTTGTAGGGTTTTTTGTTTGTTTGTTTGTTTGTTTGTTTTTTATGAAATTTAGACAACTTATCACTTTGAGATGTGCTAAGGGGAGAACACTCTTAAACCTTTAAGTGGCCAAACAGTTTTGCATACTACTTTGTGTTTCTACCATTATTTCTTTTATTACATATTTTGTCGCCTCACCTTTTCTTTATGTGGCATATGAGGTTCATTTAATTTCTTTTGCTTTTCCATAGATAATAGGAATGAAGCAACCTTTTTATCTGTAGGGAGGATATGACAGTTCAAAACATATAATAATAGTTCAGCAAAACTATCGCCTTTTTGAGTTGATGCCTTTTGGTTTTCTGTGCTTTTCGGTTAATTTAGACCCATTTTGTAGCTTACATACTAAACCAAAATGCTAAATAAAGTACACAAATTCCTCTTTCAGAAAGGTCTTGTGTGGTTTCAAGATATAAAGAAAAAAAAAAAAAAAGCATAAGGAAGTGTGTGTCTGCAGCCTGAGTTGAGCAGTTTTCAGCTATCCTGACTTCAATATTTTTCCACAAGTCATCTGAAGCATTTTCCGGTAGAGCACAGATCAATATGGTGAATTATATCAAGTGGGGAAGCAATTCTGTTCCAAGGAAGCAGTCACTAGTTGCATATTTTGTGATGCATTTTATGGATATATTCAGCAAGCTCTGAGAATGCATGTGCTAGATACTAAAGGAAGGAGACAGAAACACAGCTCCAGGAATCTGTGGAACAAATATTCAAAACTGATACGCTTGACAGCACAGAAGGCAACCTAGGTATGAAACCAACCCTAAATTTCTGCAAGCGATTATTTTGCTCTCCCCCTAATTATGAATTGTTTATTCCCACCATTGCCTTCATACTTAAAACAGCAGCCTACAAGAGACTGAAGTTTCTCTGAAGTTCCTCTGAAGACAGTGACTCAGTAGTATCATGATTTTGCATTTAGTTTTTATTTAAGAAAATAAGTGTTTTCAGGGAGTTGGTGAAGCATTACTACTCTGTTCTCAGGGAAGCTGTGCAGTGACTGGGCTGGAAAACTCAAGTTTATTTTCTTGCCCTTGTAGATGGTTCTTTCAGTCACCTAAAATTTTTATGAAGGGTTTTTGTACATTGATGCTTATATTTTACTTATTCTACTGAAAATTGAAAGGACCCAAGCCCTGTAGAACCTGGTATCCATTACTAAAAGGAGAAAAAAAAAAAAAAAAAAAAAAAATAGTGGCTTGTCCTGGTTTAGCAGTTATTAGTCAAATAATTAGCTACTCATTCTGGCAGTTATCTCTCTGCCCAGATTGCTAGTCAAGCCAAAATCTATGATTGACCAGAGTTAAGGCGATTACTTGCCACTCACCAAAGCATATTATTTTTATGCATATGAGCTATTGACTTTACAACAGTACTTTTTTTTTTTTTTTTTTTTATTCTGTCATCTCCTTCATGGCGTTAGCCTTAATTTGTTACACCTGTTATATTCCCACATACCCTCTGATTCATCATACTGTATTTCCTAAATCTTTGTCATAGAATCTATATTCTGAATCAATTAAAAGACTATTAGCAAAATATACTCAAGGTTAAAAGTAGGTTGTGTGCTGTCTAATGGATTTCTTTAGCCCTTGCAGTAGAATTGAGGAACAAAGGTTAAATAGATCTTTATTAGTTATTAGACAATATTCCAAACCTTTCTCTAGCCAAAAATAAATAAATAAATAAATAAAAAACAGCTGTTCTAGGAATAAAGGGAAAAAAAAAAAAAGTGGGAAGAGTATTCTTCAGCTGTATTTAGACTTTGATTAATTTAAACTGTAAAGGAGTGAAATCATACAGAATTATAATTTTATTCACCAACTTCTACAAAAGTATTAAGTGTTTAAATTTGATCATGTGTGTCATTTAAAAATGGGACCTTGGCATGTGGATCATTCAGGACTGTGTCTAAATACACAATCTACTGTCTCTCTCTATATACATGCATATAAATATAATACACATATAAAAGTAATGAGATTCTGAAGCATAATTATATTTATTTGTATTACATTACTACCTCAGACCCCCTGTGTAGTACTTGTTCTGTATTGTACTAAGCTCTATAAGAACAAATCAAAGCAGCCGTGACTGCCTCAGAGACTTTTCCAATCTTACCTTCTCATACAGTAGTTCTGTCAATTATTCAGAACATGGCAGTTCAAAGGCACTTCCCTCTTCCATGATTTAGATCCACAGTAGGAAAATGTAAACAGTATGACAAGATTTGTGAGGAAGAGGGCAGAATCAGAACTGGCAAATGATGTAGCTGTTCTAATATATCATATACCATGCAAATATATCATACCCATTCACATTAGAGATTGTTTGATCCAGACCATTCTGTTGGTTTTGTTTGTTTATTTGTTTTTTCCTGAAAATAAATTCCCCTGTTGAAAGAAAGATAAAAGAAGAAGAAGACTATAGTATGGCCTTCTACATGCAGAAAGAAAAAAAGGAAAAAAAAATGTGCTAAGTTTCTAATTATTAGGAAAATTCAAGAGCTGACTGCAACTTCTATTTGGAACTTGAAGTTTGACATGAGCAGAAGATGAGAATTTGATGAATCTTAAAATGAAATAACTATTTATAACTTAAAAAAAAAATTCCATACAGAATGGAAGCACTATCAGGTATATATTTAACAAGATACAGGCCAGCATAACTCAATTATAGCATAACTACAGTTAACAGATTGATCTTCCATACCACCCTCGTCACAAAAACATGATATATTCACTGCTTGAACAGCAGTGTGTGAGTAAGCTCTAATCAGAAAATTCCCATGAAAACTTTATGCATTAAATCGCCCAATAAATATTGAATATGTTTTGGAGAATTAAATGTATTTGTATTAATTTAGATTTTCCTGAAGTAGAGGAATATGTTTTTAAAGATCAATATAAATTACACTCTGGCATTCTGGAGAACAAGTTCAGTTTCTGAATGACTTACACAATATATTTTCTTAGTTGTTCTTCATTAGTTGTTATAGCTGAAGATATTTTTCAAGATACCTTCAAGACTGAGTGACGATCAACAAGAGTATAGTGATGTAACAAGCTGAAAAAATATTTGCTTCTCAAAGGAGCAGCTTGTAACTGTCATGCCAAACAGAGGCGAAAAATGAACTAGCTACTTAAAAAGTATTGATCAAGTCTTCCCGGAGATCGTACCACACCCCTATATATTTGTGGAATGGATAATTCTATTAAAAACAAAACAAACAAATCAAGCATCAACTCTTTCTCTAGAGAAAGGGTTCATTAAAACAGACAAACAATCCATATTACCTTAATGTTTTAACAAGTGTCTTACACACCTTTCATACAAAAGATTTTCTGAGAATTTGCAAAATGATACTATATAATGATTTTGTCCATCCTTTCTCATCTAACATTTCTCTATGAGACATTTTGAAAAGAAGAATGAAACTATACTGAACTCTATTTTTTTCACACAACCTTTACAGCAGACAAAAAAAAAAAAAAAAAAAAAAAAAAAAAACCTCTTGGCTGGTTGTAACAGAATCTTCTGATGCATTTGAAAAATTAGTGTAATCTCCACAGGACAAAATCATTACCCGTTAAAACCAGTACAATCTCTTGATTGTGTCTGGGCTGTAAAACTAATTGGGAACAAAATTAGTGAGGGTAGCAGATGATAAGTTACTTAATATTTCTTTCTTAGTAACCATGACAAATGTAAAAAAAAAAAAAAAAAAGTGTTGAAAGTGTTGTGGTAGTGAATTAGGATCAATTTGGGATACTTTCTGGAGAAAATAGCTTGTCCATGGAGTCTTCTGTGAGAAGACTGTGAAAAGCTGACTCAACTCATAACTCACAAGTTAGCTTTTGGTACAGTCCACCCAGAAAATAATTGAATTAAGTGGATCAAAGCCTTACATATATGAAGTTCTACCTACCATATCAAAGGCTGGACTTGAACACCAACAGACTCAAGCTGTCTAAAGCAAAAATTTCACACCAAATGTTATTTGACTTAAGGCAAAGTTGCTTGGATTCACCAACTATTGTGGGTCACATTGCCTTTGGATAAAGCTTTACCAAAATAAAAACGTGTATATTACTGATAAAAATAATGAAAAACAATATAAAATTCACTCATTATAAAATTATCATATTTATATTTTCCAGTCTAATGAAAAACATCATTAAAAAAATCTAAATGTATATATAACAACCTCAAACAATGTTAATATGCTGTTGGGCATTGATCTGTGCATAAAACTTTCACACAGCATTAACCTATAGAATCATAGAATCATAGAAGGCTTAAGGTTGGAAGGGACCTCTAGAGATCGTATACTACAACCCCCTGCACACGCAGAGTCACCTACAGCATGTGGCACAGGACTGCGTCCAAGCGGGTTTGGAAGATCTCCAGAGAAGGAGATTCCACAACCTCTCTGGGCAGCCTGTTCCAGTGCTCTGTCACCCTCACCATCAAGAAATTTTTCCTTAAGTTCCTGTGGAACTTTTGGTGTTTCAGTTTGTGGCCGTTTCCTCTAGTTCTGCCAGTGGCCACCA
>VZSV01000019.1:7919157-7943521 GCA_013398735.1 Nothocercus julius | reverse complement strand
TCAAATAGAATGGTTGGAAAGGACCTTCAAGATTATTGAGTCCAGCTGTAAGCCCTTCAAACCATGACTGTGAAACCATGTCCTTAATGCCTCATCTACACATTTCTTTAACACTGCCAGAGATGATGACTCCCCGGTCTGTTCCTGTTCAATGCTTGACTACTTTCTTTGTGTAGAAATTTTTCCTAATATCTAACCTAATAGTAGTAAGAGGTACTTCTTAATTAAAACTATATTTCTAAATCTCTCTAAGCTACAAATAGCTACAAATCTGAATACAAGCATGCTTTTCTGAGCATTTTTGGATACTTTTTTTTTTTTTTTTTTTTTTTTTTTTGTGTGTGTGTGTGTGTAATATCTTCAGCATTGTGCAACTAACAAAATGCAACAGCTCTCACACACACTTCAAATTTTATTCAAAAGAAGAGATATAATTCAGAATATACCCCTACGAAGCATTGCCTGAACTATTGTTACTTGTGGAACTTTAAATATTCATTGTCTTCTGTGAGAGCAATTCAAGGCCATCAGATAATGTGGCAGCTATTCATTCTGCAACAAAGCACACAGCTCTGTAGCAAAGAGATGGAAGATTTAATACAAGAAACTCTCCTGACATTCTTTAGAAGTACTAGCAGCCCACTGCTGATATTTTCCTAAATGCATGTGCTATCTTTCTTTATATATTATTCACTCCCTTTTCCTTTTATTGAAATCAATTTGGGGCAGTGGAATTAAAAACAAAAACAAAACACACACAAAAAATACAGAATTCCCTTGGTAGGTCTTATCTCAGCACTGACAGACTTTGATTCAAGCCTGATAACACATGATCTGATATTTTGATTTGTTATTATCAATAATTTTTATTACAAACTTATTAATAACCCTTTTAATTTCTAAGCTTTAGTCTTAAAAAAAATCCTTAAATACAAGTTCTATAATCTTTTTCACACATTAAGCACACAGCTATTTTACATTTTCTTCCTTTGTCTAATTTCGTGTATTTCTTTTTTTTTTTTTTTCAATCACTGGATTTAGATAGTGAGTTTATCTTATATTCTTTTATTGAATTTATAGAACTAGAGCAAAATCTACTTTTGAAGGGACCTCTGGAAGTCATCTACTACAAAATTCTACCCAAAGCAGGTACAGATTCAAATCTATATTAAGCTGTGCAGTGTCTTGTCAAATGACAGTTTGAAATCCCCAAGAAAAAAGACCCCACAGTCTCTCTGCGGAACCTGGTTCAGGTCTTAACTGCATTTATCATGATTTTTTTTTTTTTATTTTGTTGATTCAGAATTTCTTTTTTTGCAAGTTGTATCCATTGCCCTCTATTTTTACCTCTGTCCCTTTGAGAATGGCCTGTGTCTGTCTTTTCTATAGCTACATACTACATAAATCAGAATTACAGTTAGATTTTCTTCTCTTCTCTGGGCTAAACAATTTTCTCTTCTTGTACTGTTATAACCTAAACAAAATCAATTGAGTTTATGCAAACGTTTTTCCTCACATTCTACATTTGCTACACATTCTATAGCACTGCTGTGTGTAAATATATATATATATAATTAAAAAGTAGCAGCAAAAACATCACGCATTATGCATACACATGCACACATACACATACACACACATTTTTATTGAACCATTACTGTGTAGAACCATTATTGTGTAGAATTTTCAGAGCACAAAAGAATCATGGATCCATGACCAACCATTGACTCAAGAGCAAAAAAGTATTTGAGTACACTGCAGCTATCAGAAGGCCACAGCTGGAAAACACTGTCAGAATCTTAAAGAAAACGTTAAGCGACATCTGAGAAAACATAAGTAGTGCTATCAAGGAATTATATTTGGCTGGATGTTAAAGTAAGGGAAACATATGGTAATACTGTAAAAAAAACTGTACTTTGAAGGAAGAAGAATAAAACTTACTTAGGAAAATCTCTCTGAATCTGAAGTAGCTTCCACGAGGACTTGTGCCATAATTTTCCCAGAGGGTAAGGTAAGTCTGCCTAGGCTATATAGTTCTTCTTCCTGCCTTTTTAAGGAGCATTTACCTTTTTCAAGTCACTGAAAACCTCTCTTGCTTGCCATGATTTTTCAAAGATCATTGCTTCTCATGTATCTTATATATTTTCAATTATAGATTATACAGATTCTTATTATTATTCAATTACAGATTATATAGATCCAATTATATCAGTTTTCCAGTCTTAACCTGCTTTCAGCCTTTTCAGTAATTCTATGTATTTCGGAGAGACGGCAGAGGCAGTGTCTTGTATTGCATTCCATATGAAGCTGTGTGGAGACACATAGAGGTGTTGCATAGTATCATCATATTCCACATGCATTTACCTTTCTGTTTTCTTAACTTAAAGTTGCCAGATCCTCTGTAATGAGATAAACTCAATAAAGGCCTATTTCCTAGTAACTTATTTTAGTATAAGCCCTAACTAGTGGTACGCTCTGTAGTGTCATGCCTTCCTGTCAAGGTTTGAAATGTCATCACAACCCTTTGTTTCCAGTGGTTTCTCTTACAGCTGACAGAACTGACAGGTCTGAACTAGAGAGTTTCTTCTGTGACCCCAGAAGTATTCCAAATCCTCAAAAGTAGGAATTTGTTCACAAAATATTAAACAAAAAATCAACTGGGATGTAAACAAAATTCTAACAATTTCCTCTTCTTTATCTACAGTTGAGATCTGTAAGTTCTGTAGGTATGGAAAAAAAGAATCACGCATAGCTTATCAGATATAGAAGTGTGAGGAAGATATAGAGCATAGTCTGCTATTCATATAGCACAAGTTTTTGGTTTGATTTTGTTAATTCTCGTTCCAACTTTTATATGGGAGTAATGATACAGTATGAAGCTGCTACACAAAATAAAGTGTTCTCATTCCTACAGAATTTCCCTCATGGCACCTTTTCCAGAAAAGCGGAGCTAAGGCAACAACTTAAACCTCCATGTTTAACATCTCCATATTTAATAGGACGGCATGACATAAACTTTTTAAAAGGCTGACCTGGATAATTTGTCTTTATGACATTCAGTTGTTATGCAAACATATGATATTATTGCCATCATTTCTACTATTGTATGACAGCTTCAAATACCAAAATTTCACTTTATCTTTGCTACAGTTAAGAAAATGTTTATTGGGTATATATCATGTGTATATCCAAGTGAAAACAGGAATTCATCGTGTGAGAAGATGTAATAAGCTGTTCTTGAACAATTTTTTGCCTTAAAGGCAGCTCAAGGAAACTCATTGATTTGTTGCTTACCAGAGGACTTATAAAATCCAAAAGAAGACCTCATTTTTTTCAGTTATTCACATTTATATGACTAAGAAGGGAAGCAATCTGTAAAAAAAACAAGTAAACATAAACAGCACATCTCCAGTTCACAGAAATAGAAGAGATCATAAACGACTTTGCAAAAATTGAATATTACTTGAATTCTACATAAAATCAGAAATAAGGAATAGCAAAAATTATGACAAAAAAAATTATTGAAATAAGTCTGAAAAAATATTTAATTAAATAGCAGGGATATGTCAACGGAATATAGGTGTCCCAATTTTTACTAATTTTAGAGTTGACTAAAATACCGTCATACACTATATATTACAGCTTAATCTATATTTAGATAACAGCGAAAATAGCCTGAAGGAAAAGGAAAAAGAAAAGGGCAATTAATGCACCAAAATGAAGAGCCAAACCTCAAGAAAACTTTTAAATGGGTCTAAAGATTGACTAAGAAATAGAACAGATATATGTGATTTTCTACAAGTTAAATAAATGATTTATTTTGCAAAAGTAGTCATAATTTATCAAATAAATTTTGCAGGGGTAAAAGTATAGGCATATCTTGAACTAACAATTCAGAGAAGGCACGTTCTGAAGGTTAAGCAGAGAGAAGTTTGAGCTGAGCTGAGAATTACTTTCGTATGAACAAAGAAGAAAAAACATAAAGAGCTTACTTTAACTGAAAAGTTCAACCATGAGTTCCAGAAAGACCTATATCCACTCTCCTTTTTATGTTGCCTTAAAAGTTTCTGATAAACTTGCATAATCAAGAAATAACAATCATTTGCTTTATTTTAATAATGATAAAAGGATGTCATATACAAAGTTCACACTAACAAATGAATTAGGTGTCCTCAACAATAAAATAATCTCATAAAAAGCATCTTATGTTCAAATCTCTATTTGAGAAAGAAGTTGAGGCCATAAGATTGAAATTCGAATAGGAAATATATTGAAATATATTCAAATTCTGATAGGATCCAATAAATGATGTTCTGTTTCTCTCTGATTTATTTACAAGAGAGCCAAATTTTTCACTAGAGATGATAGTCTACTCCACAGATTTTTAATGAAAGCGAAATGCTTTCGATTCTTATGTTTTTGTTTTAAGTCTCAGAATAAACCCAATTCAATTTATTTTTTTCTACTTCCAATTGCCTCTTACCGATTTAAATAAATTCTCTTTGGCAAAATCTTTTCATGCAAAGTAAATATAAAATAGTTTGAACTTCTGGCTACCACCAGACTTTGATAGTGGAAAATATACTCATAGAATTCCACCTATTCCACCTAAAAAAAAAAAAAAAAAAAAAAAAAAGAGGGGGAGAACAAATGCCATTTCATCACCTCCCATTCCATTGAGCAAATGAGGCAAGGATCATCCCTGTCAGGTGACAGATTTCTGCAGATGTCTTTATTGCTAAGTTATATTCTATTATATATAAGTTTCCTCTGACAGGAAATAGTGAATTTGGTTACTGCATGCTAGCGTCTTGTTTGATTCCATCAGTTTCTGTGCTACGGTTTCAGGCCCACAAGAAAAAGACAAAAAGATAAAAGACAAAAAGAAGTGGTTAAGGCTGCATGCTCAGAATGAAGCGCACACCTTCTTCAGGATGCACACACACAGAGTTCAAAGCCTCACACCAAAGTTAGGAATTGATTCCCAAATTACCATGATCCCTAGCAGTTGTTCCACATTATTGACATTAGTGACCTTGGAGAGATTCTTAAACAAGTATTAATTAGATCTGCATAATAAAATGGCTCCATAATAAAATCATAGACGGCAGTCTTCCCATACTAAGGATTTTAATGTTGGCAATACTAGTTAAGTACAGCCGTTAGGAACCGAATAATCTGGAAAAAAAAAAAAAAAAAATCCAGGAAAAGTGGGCCACAGAGATGAATTTTTAAAAGCATCTTGTCAAGTCACACATCACTTCTATGTTGACTCTCTAAAAGAAGCTCTTCCAAACACTACTGTTTTTAAGCCAGCTGCTAACTTTTTTTTTTTGGCAAACATGATTTATGGTAAGAGTTTCAGTGTGGTGCTGATGTCTGCAGTGGGGGTGTGAGAAGATGAGACAACAGCCTCTTGAGGGACACTGCTCCTTAGGAACCCTGCATTCATGATCTATCTCCACAAAGTATCTCTCAGCCTTGCTTTCATTGTGACACAAGCCTCAAACAGAAAGTGTGTGCTACCACTACTTTTATCTTTGATTATACATGATTGTATCCAGTATAAAATAATGCAAAAATAAAGTAAGGAATGGATGTAAGGATTACAGGGCCAGAATCATCCTTTTGTCACAGTATGTTGTGAATCCTTTAATTTATAACTTCGGAATAAATTCAGAACCCTTATCTTTTCAGTTTTGTTTTTGTCCATGTGCTTACCTGACTTTCTTTTTTTTAGAATTTCAAAGCACCTGTCTTTTGTTATCATTGACTTACCTTTGCAGATCAAAGAGGAGAAAAAACATTTCTGCTTGTAACATCATTTGCCTTTTTTAAGATTATTTTGGTAATTTTTCTTTTTTTTTTTTTTTTTTTACTTAGAGTAGTTAGACATATTGTTCCAGAAAATCACTTTTATTTCCTCAAATTCCTTCATGAAATTAGCAATTAACATACTTTCACAAACTTTGTTCTTGCTTATGTATTTATGACACAGTCAGGATACAATCTTTCCACAAATGGCAAAAGAAAAGTGATCACAGCTCCATGGACAATCAAAACTAAATGAAGAGCAAAGCAGCAGTATCCCTAATCAGTCTGGACTGCAGGTGTGGGTATAAAATATGTTCCTGCCACTTTCACATAACTAGCTAGCCAAAAGAAGAAGAATAAATTATCTGTTCCACAGTAAAATTCATATATCAAAATGTTTCCTTCACTCCATCTGAGTAGGTCTTCAGTAATGAAAAACTTAAAGATTTCTGAACTCTGTTGAATACAGTTACCAGTGCAGTGACACACATGCTTCTTTATATACCTGAAAACAGAACTTTGTCTTTGTGCAATTCAATATTTTTTTCAGTTATAATTTTAAAAGTCTGAGCTAGAATTAAACTGCAATGAAAACTTTAATAATTCTACTTGAATTCTGAAACTGAAGAGTTTTATGACATAAAAAGATGATAGACTTTATTTTAAATATTTTTTATCTTTTAAATGTAGGTACTGCTTGAATTTATTATCTACCAATTTGGTGCTTAAATGCATTTTACACAAACGTATTTCATTACTAAAAACTTAGAAACTGTTGTGCTATTTGGCCAATTTACTCCCACTAGAGATTTTCTCTTCGACCAGTCAGCTGGTAGGCTTATGTCTTTAAGAAAACAGTTCACAGCCAATTGAAAACAAACAAACAAACAAAAAACTCTGCTTTCATATAAAAGTTTAATAATTTTTAAATCCTTCTAACTACTTAGCCTCAGTGGTCCTTCTGGCAAAAGATGCTACTAATTAATTATAGGTTAAGAAAAAAAAAAGGCCCACTTCTTTTATCTATTTCTCATCAGGGCTGTCCTCAAGTAAATTGCACTGCAGGAATCAAAATCGGAGTCTCTTTTCTCTTGTAACTCCTTCATATTGCGTATTGCATTCTCACTAAACACAAAGGATATAATTCAAAGGGAAAGTAAGCCCAATCCAGCAATGGGGGTAATTACACAAATTAGTGACCCAGAGAGAAATGGGGGTAAAGAGAAAAGTAGTCTTTGGTGGGGAGAAAAACAAGTTCAGCTGCAGCATTTATTATCTCTATCTAAATGTAGACAGGAATCCTTAAGGAATATTACATTACTCTCCCTACTAACAAGAACGCCTTTTGATTACAACTCCATTTTCTTAAATATTTCCTCTGGCTAAACAACGCTGTCTGAACCTTGTGTGAAAGTGACACTACTCACCTCATTATACCTACTTAGTAAAAACATAAGGCATCCTGGTATCTTCCATGTCAGCTTTCCTTCAATGTAAAAGAGCACTGACAGAAAGTACCCTCTGTCTATAAATAAATATATACATTAAATATGTATATATATATATGTGTGTGTGTGTGTGTATGTCATATACACACTGTAGCTTCTCAGTTATAATAACTGCAGAAGAACAATCTCTAATTAAGCTCTACATTTTTTCAGGTCAAACAAAAATTGAGTCACACTTGCACAGTCATCTTCCCAATTAATTTTCATATCGGATATTTGTATAGTAAGACCACAAGATACATGGAAAATAAATTTCCTGTTTAGCTTGTCCAAAACTAAAATTGACTTCATAATCTGTTTTAAAAATCCCATGTGTTGGGCAACACATGAATCCTTTGGATATCTCAAAAGGTTAGGAGAAAAGGAATATGAGATTTGAAGTAGGCTAAAACAACTTGCCATCCCATCAAAGCATAACTGTTATATTCCACTTTTTTTCCCCAAATTTAGAAGTATTTAATTAACACCCCATGTAAATGGCATTGCTTGAAGTCATAGCACTACCACTTAAATCAATGACAAAGCTGTCAGTGAATTTGTAAGAGGTTTTCACGAGTGAGTCCTCTAGGAATTGATCTGTTTTTTTTTTTTTGTTTGTTTGTTTGTTTTCAAATCCCTATTATGGTATATGTTCTTGACCATTAAAGAATAACCTATAATATTTATTATGTATGAAAGAAAATAAATCTAGAAGGTCAGGATAAGGAAGAAAAAGTGTTGACTAAAATTGTTTACTGTTATTATATGAAGAATTTCTAAATGAAAAATCATCATTTTTTTTTCCTGTGAGCAGAGTAGTTAATGCATCTATATGTGAACTTCTGTTCCCCACTGCACTAAATCTGTCTCAACTTTCATCTAACACCTACCTCACCCCACCTACATTTAATACCTTACAGCTGCCTGGAATACATATGTTTCCTCTGAAACATCTGAATATCTTAAATTCGCACCAAAGTTTCTGAAGATCTTTTGCAATATTTTTACTTATCTACTCTATAATTCTTCATATCTCTTTATCTTTTGCATCTCCCACTTTTCTGGCCCATAATTGCAGCTTCACAAGGACCACATAGCTCATCTTGGTTTGTTTCTAGAAAGTGAAATGCTGAAGATGGCGACTAATACTTCAACTTTCAAGAACATGTATTTGTACTTGAACTATATTGTAATAGAATAAGTTGGCAGAACTCAATAATAAATTCACATGTGTTATACTTTTACGTATCTTGAGTAAATGTCCTCAAATCAAGGTTGTTTTGTAGACAGTTGAAAAATCACTGTGTTGTGTCCTTGCCAAAATGTGTAAGCAGACTTAAAATACATTGTGGAAAGGTGACTCATTTGAAGGGTATAACCATTTATAGAAACAAATAGAGACAATAGATACAGATTGTGGTGCAACATGTGTTTATGCCTATTTCTTCTGGATGATGCTTTAGAAAGCTAGCTATCGCTGACATGGCCTTGTACAGAATAAAGCAAAACAATACAAAAAACCCACAGGTATCTCTCAGTAAGAGTGTATCAATCAGGAAACATTAAAGGCTTGACATTTAAAATGTGAGTGATGTGACAGTCGCAACAGATACATCTCAAAGCTACATCACTGGATTTACACATTTGCAAGAAGTTTGAATTATGTCTTCATGAGCAGGTGTTGTTTTCAATATGAAAGTCTTCCAAAGCTATCATTCACAAGGCAAAAAAATGATATCTTTTCATATCCGACAGATTTTATATCAAGTTCTACTTGGAAGCAGCCAAAGATCTGCTAAAACATCATATAACAGGTCATATCTAGGTAAATTTGTTTCCAGAGGTTTACCATGGTAAACTGTGAAGATTGTTTTATCAATAGGATGGAAAGGTTGTTATTTTTACCAGCAACAGACATTAAGAATACGTTTCATTAAAGGAAAAAGGTAAATGAAATACTCAACAAGATATCACTGACTTATACTGGAAGAATTTTTTTGATTTATCATTGTGGATATGCACATTCGTGTTCTTACATGGTCTAACCAAATAAAAATGTTTTTTTTTCTCATAAGATCAGTGAGTGTTGAGTAAGGATGTAAGTACAACAAATTGATCCAACTGCTAGCTTGGTATATAAGTGTTCATCAAAATAAACAGATAAGAAACTAAGGATTCAACAAATGTATATTAACTGCAAAGTTAAATATTGTTCTTACATGAGCACTAATCTGAATTAAAAAAAAAAAAAAAATATATATATATATATAGTGAACTGAAAGCAGAAGAGGCCTAGATCTTATTTTAACTGGCAATCTCTTCCAAGCTACAAATAAGAAGTGAAAGAATGGACTGAAAACCTAGCTGAATTAATGGTCATGTTAAGGAGGATATGACAAATAAGAAGAAAACATGGAACCATATGGAATGAGGGAAAATATTTTTAAAGGATGTAGAGAAAACACTATATATATTAGATCTAGTAAAGTGTATTAAAATGAACAAGGCAAGACTGGTAAAGGGAATGGGAAAATAGCAATGGAACCTATATGGATGTTACCATACTAAGATGGCATTAAAACTGACAGTGTAAATTATTCATGGAAGATGTTATCAGATAATCATTCTGAAAGAAGTGGCACATGAAATTACAGGTTAGAAACCATTAATTTTAAGCATATCAAACTGAAAATGGCACCATGACAGGAGGATATAACTGGAGAATATTTCAAAATGAGATGTTTAAGAATTCACATAGATCTTGAAAAAGTCGCAGGCAGAGGAAGGGTGGGTGCATATGGAAGAAGTCATATAAGTACAGGTCTGTTAGTCTAACTGAAATATTAGGCAATACAAAACTAATTTTGAAAGAAAGAATGGTATAGGCAGAGATGAGTGGGAAAAAGATAAAATTCTACGTTTAATAAAGGAAGGTTTAATAAAGGAAGATCATGATAGATTTGAAAAGTTAATATGTTTTCTAGACAAGAATGAAGTAATATTAGTCAAACATTTGACATGGCTCCTCATGGGAAATTATAAGTGAAGGTTGTGAATACAGGTATTCGCTCAGGAGCATAAAATGGATAAAAAGCTATCTAAAATAAGGAATTGAAACACCTATGATTTGTGTCGAAAAAGAAATATCTGATTAGAAGAAAATCTTTGCTGGAAGTTTTCAAGTAAATTTTGGAACACATCCTACTTAAATTACCATATTTTCATGATACTGGCTTAAGATTAACAGTGAAAAGTTAAAATTGTTGATGACACAAATTTAGGAGACTCAATCAAATGAAGACTGGAATGCTATTCAGACATAGAATGATGACCATAAAGACTGAAAGCATAGCCTGTGGTTTAAATCCATATGGCACAGTCTGAAATCATGCAGTTGTGAACTAATAGCAACATTATTTGGACATTGTTGCAACAGATTAATCTTTTTTAGTCTGGAATTTCTCAATCTGGTCTACAGTGAAAGATGGAAAACCATAGAGTTATATTTCAACATTTAATCAAAATGATTTTTTTTTTCTCCCCATACTTAAGGCTGACCAGTGCTCTGAAGAGGATGAGCTCCTATATTCAATTTGTACGCACCCGCCTACATCAAGGTTTCATGTATTTGCATAAATTTTTAAAACATCATTGACTCAAATAAAACCGGTTTATTTCCCACCGCCACTGGGAAATGCTGCACTTGCAACAAAATTCTCAAGCTTGCAAGATGAAGATGAAATTGAAAGAGAGAAGACACACACATTTGTGCCTCTGAGCACGTTATGTCTGAAGGACAGTGACTGTTCAGCACACCTACCTGGCAGGCAGCATTGCAGTGAATGCGCTTTGCTCTTGCCCTACTCCAAAGGTCCCATTGGCAGCTCTGAAGCCTCCTAAGGTGCACTGCCTTCTTATTTATCAGCCACTTATGTTTATTCAGCAGATCTTTCTCCTCTCAAATTAGTTTGTGCATATACTGACACTGGGTATCAGTAATGAAGATAATGAAGAAAAGAGACAGATCAATTTCATATTAGGTAAGTGTCTCTACTAGAGGCAATAGGTCAAGGTTTATGAACTGTATCAGCAAAATGTTTTGATTGTTCATGTCAGTCAAGCAGAGGCTATGGGCATAGCATCTTTGCACATTTATGGCACAGCAATGATATTGCAGATGGTGATTTTGCAGATGCTTTACAAAATCTCCTCTAGTTGGCCAAAGTTAACAGAGTGTGAGTACCCTTCTACTTTCACAAAAACAGATTTTTATAAGGATCATGGGTAGATATTTTTACTTTTTTCCTCTAAGATCGTATAATTGTACATTATACAGAGAAAATATAATGATGTTTTCTGTAATCTACATTTTTTGTTTGTTATTTTAAAGTCAAGTCTGTCTATTAGAGTCAGAACAGGATTTATCATGACTTTCAAGAAGCATCCTGCAACTGTGTGGCTTTTTTTTTTTTTTTTTTTTTGGAGCAAGGGGAGACATTTCTGCTTTGCAAATTCATGAAATCATGGAACTTTAGAATTGTGCTTCAACCTTATGCTAAAACGTTATGAGAGATAAAAATATGATTGAATTACTTAATAAAAAAAAAATCCATCCAGAGCAATTAAATTCAAAGACATTACTGCTACTAGGATAGAATACAGGTCAAACCTTTGGTCTGACTCATTCCTGTTTTCCAAGTATTAATGATGATTTCTACTGAATTTAGATACATTACTCTTTCTCAGCAAAAAAACCCTTCAACTATGCTTTAATGAAAGTGCTGTATATCTTTGCACATGATGCCAGCGAGTAGAGAGATCTGTCTCTGCCCAGAAAAAACTACTACCCCCTTGAATAAAAATTCATCAGTTTAGAATACAGGGGCTGCCACATTATCAGTTCAATTGAAGATAGGAACATGAAATAACAGCTAAGGTCAATCTCACTGTACTTTCTTTTGTTTTAAATTTTTCATTTTTTACTGAGTAATATTCTTCAGTGAAGCTCAAGGGACTTGCCATATTGTTTTTTTTCTTTTTTCTGTAGAGATCTTTCATATTTTCCTCCACTCCCATGTTGGTCTTGTGCAAAGTTGATTAAAAGAAAAAAATAATACGATAATAAACCAGATTTAGCAACTCACTAAAACTCACAAGTAGTTTTGATACCTGAAATAAAACAGATCTCACTCAATATCATTTTCTTTGTCAACCTAGAGCTCTTCTATTTTATTAGTATTGAAGAAATAATTTTATGTATAATGAGATGTTTTCATCAAAAAGTATTTTATGTCTCTTAAAAATCTATTAATAGTTACCACTATTATTCAACTATTGTAACAGTCTGTTCCATCTTTCACTTCCTAACATTTTCTGAACATTCAGCATAGCCAGCTCTTTTTACCAATGCATTTTTTTGTTGGCTTGTTTTTCAAAGATAGAAATAAATCTTTATTTAAGTGGCAAAATGATTTGTCTCTAGCACACAAAAGACATACACAAAAGACATTTTGATGACTGACTACTTCATGGATTTCTATAGGTGGAGTGTACATAAATATCTATCGCTAAGAAGAAAATTTCTTCCTAAGAAAAATGCATATTCTGATTTGCTGAAGAAACTACTTTAAAAAGAGGCCATTGTAGTTTCTTAGCATGTAATTTTGCAGCATACCAGTTACCAGATTTTTTCAGTAATGAAGATGCATAAGTGTGAGTGGATAGAGTGAACAGAGCAAACTAAAGTTGCATTATTGCATCACTGTCATCAACAACACCTACTTTCATGCTAGATATTCATTAACCTGGCAGAAGAACAGCTGACCTTCTATTATAGCTGCTGTGAAAACTATATGTTGTCCTATATAATTAATTACATCTCCCCTCTTTTCTTTCATCCTCACAACAAAGAGGCTAATGGTGTCCTGTTTTTCCAGTGTCCATCTACCTTTCCAGTGTTTCCATCTACATTTTTGTCAATGATATATTGCATATAAGTTCCATTGTCAAATGGCACAGGAATAAATAAAAATTTAATTGCAGAGATATCATATCCAAAAGCTATGCATTTGTTTAAAAGGTAGGGGGAAAGATACCTTTTGAGACCTAGCTTATAAATTAAAAGGAGACCCTAATAAACAAAGGATTCCAGTCTGCGTTAGTTATTCTGGCAGGTATAAAATTTGGGGTCACGGAATGTGCAGAATATTTCTCCAGCAATCTACTATATATCAGCAGAGATACAAGAGAGGATAAAGTGAGGATCAAAATGCATTTAATAGTAAGGTTTTCATTGTGAAACTCTTAGTCTTTTTAATACAAACACTTTAAATTGCTTTTCCAAGGGATGTACAAATTGCCCATTTAAAAAATATGAAACTGAAATTTGTTATTAAAGGTCTCACCTGAATCTATCTATCCATTATACAACCAATATTAAGACAAATCTTATCTTTTTTTTTTTTTTTTTTCTATGCTCATATAAGGTTCCCAGCCTTTTCAGCTTGCACAGGTCACCTTGAAGAGACTTCTCAAACAGTTTTCTGCTTTTCTCTGACAAACATAAATAACTTGTTCTCCTTTTCTACTGAAACAATTTTTAGTACCAGGGAGGAAGCCTGTACCTGAATGGGAGATGATTCTTTTGTCTTTCATTAATGTTAGTACTAGAGCAGGTCATCAATGTATCTGATTACTTATTTTAAAATATTTGTTCTGGCCTCTTGAATAGCAGTCATCCTCACTCTTAAGTATTACCACTGTTTCTGTGATATTTCAGTGTAGTACTGTGATGAACCTTGAATACCAGTGTGAGAAACTCCCCAGTGTATATTATTTCTCATTTTCTTTGAAAGCAAAAAACATAGTTGTTAAAATCTAGGATTCAAATGATCCTATTAGCCCTATCAATGACCAGGCTTATGATCTTTGAGGATTAGATTTAACACAAATTGATGGCATGATTATTAATGGAATTGACTTTCCTTTTTTCTTTTTTCATAAAAATATACAAAATTTCTATTAAAAGAATTTCTTTTAATAGAAATTGTATCCTAATTTTTATTATTTAGACAACTAGCAATGAGCATATAGATTACAGAGGTTAATTTGTTAGATAACAGTACAGGAATTCAACTCTACAGTTCATTCAGCTCTAAACAAGTTCTAATTAACAATGACAACTCTAGACAGCCCTTAAGTGTTTGTCTGAGATGATTTTGGCCTACATTTTCTGATGCAAGACTATTGAATGCTAAACCAAAATCACTGTGGTGGGGTTGAACATCTAACAGATCCAGGCCTTGATGAATGTCCACATCTTGATTTGATAATGAGGTAGGATTCAAAAACAATTCTCATTCCTTCCCGCACATTTTTTCTCTCATTATAGGCCATGCGATAGGGTAATCCAGTGCCTCAATCATATACAGACCATTGCAACCCTACAGCTACACAACATCTCTCCTTTTTCCAGGGACAACAACAGGAGCCCCTGGCCTTTCCCCTCTGGTGGGAGTTTATAAACCACCCCCTAATAGCAGATCTGTCTGCTGTTCATACAAATTACCATGGATAAGGTCCTTTCTAGAGAAGACAAAACTCAGCCAGAAGATTGTGACCCTGAGTACTTCAACCCCTCCAATCTTCTCTCGAGTTAAGCTAAGGACCTCTTAGGGAACAGATTAAAATCACCCAAATGCTGGTGAAGGACACTTCTGACTTGTTTTTTGAACAGTCTCTCTGATTTTCTCTGCAAGCTCAGGCATGTCTCAGTTGCCCAGACGTCCTTCAGGCTTCCTTTGTTGTCGATTTACACTGCAGTCAGAAAAGGTTAGACGTATCAGCACAGTACACCCTTATAGAGTTTCAGAACCTGAAGCCGAAAGGACAAATATATAATGGCTGAGTCTAAAGCCATTTTCTTTCATGACACCATACATATTTAAAAAATTATTCCTAGCATATATTTCTACCTTTTCCTCAGAATGTCTTGTTTTAGAAAGTGTGCTTCCCCTTTGAGCCATATTTCACTCTTTTGTGTCTGCTATGGAGGTCTATTTAATCTCAGTATCTTTATATATATGTATTTTTTCTGCTCCTCCACCCAATATGACAACTTTTTCATATATCTCACAGCTGAACCAATCCATAGTTGATACTTTTTCACATATTTACTATGTAAAAAGTACTATACCCTTTACCTAGTCTTTTAATAATTTTATTATTTTGATGTTAGTCCTACATATCATTTGTCTGCATTGTTATAGACACTTTACAGACCTTAATCTATTAAAAAATAGAACTATGTGTATAGAAATATGCATATATATATATATCATTTGAATCATTTGAAAAATTCTATATATTGGAGAGAACAAAGTTTGTAAGGATATATCTTACTAGTCTAATAAAATATATTATTTTTTTCAAGCCTACTCTTTGTTATATGCTTAGATCGTGGCTACTGTCATATTAACAACAGAATTTAAAGTCCATTTAGAAAATTTTCAGCTATTACACCGTTGTTTCACATTTATTAATAATTAAAGTTAATTTATTTGAGATTTCTAAGCAAAATGAAAATACCATCTTACTTTAGTTACCCTAATTTTTTTAAGATACTATGGTGGAGTAGCACTATGTTTTGAGAAATTTCACAGTCTACATTTATGAATAATCATATTGACATATGCAGAGAATACTTTGTCTCGAAAACAACAGCCTACTTGCTGATACTGCTTTAAAGAACATATGGAATGGACCATAACAATACTCCACTTACCCTAATTCATTGCTCTAGTTAGCAACAGAAAATACTTCAAAGAATTTAGAGGCAATTACTAGAAATTACTAGAATTTTTTGTTTGTTTTTTTTTGTAGCATAAGGACATTTAACAATATGAATAACTTTTTTTTCTTTTTTTTTTTTTTCAAAACAAATACTTCTGTAGGACTTTTATGTTCTGTGCTTTTTTAATAGCAAATGGAAAGTATTTTTGTTGCATCTGTGTATTGTCAAGCATTGGAACAGGCTGCCCGAGGAAGTGGTGGAGTTGTCATTCTTGGCAGTGTTCAAGAAACATGTAGATAAGGCACTTAGGGACATGATTTAACAGGAATGATGCTGAAGGGCTTACCATGGACTATGATCTTGAAGGTCTTTTCCAAACATAGTGATTCTATGATTCTATGATCTGTTAAACTATTTTATAAGTCTTAAAAACAAACAAACAAACAACAACAACAACAAAAAAAAAAAAAAAAAAAAAAAAAGACTTGCCTGGGAAATTGATCTTTTCCTCAACATTTGCTAAGTTATTATTTGTGAATTTTACATTTTGAATGAAGTAATACAGGAGAAAAACTTCTGGAAAGGATTCTGAAGAGCTTCAGGAGAAAATTATGTTTGCTCATTAAACTGGGCCAACCACACAAGCAAAAGCTGTAATAGATACCACTAAATACTATTACATGGCTAGTTATTTTTCACAATAACTTTACACAATAATTGCACAATAATGTAATTTTTATCTTAAGACTGACTACTCTGTTTCAGAGTATCTATTCAACAACTGTCTGTTATGCATACACAGGCAATTAACAAAGTAAATATTTGGTCTTTTAGGTTAAGCAGTCAAAACTTTTATTTTAATTGAGGTAAAAGTCAGTCACAAGCCTACTATTTCCAAATCCTTACACATCTATTATATATAAAACCATATTTTATATCAGTGTTAACTCCAGAACACAACAATGGGATCTTTTCAGTTCTGAGGAAATCTTCTTGTGTATCTATGGTTCTGCTATATCTACATCTGTAGATATAGCCAATGGGATCCTGGGGTCTTGAAGGCCAATGGGATCCTGGGGTCTATTAGGAGGAGCGTCTCCAGCACGTCGAGGGAGGTGATCCTGCCCCTCGACTCAGCCCTGGTGAGGCCACACCTGGAGTACTGTGTCCAGTTCTGGGCTCCAAGAGGGATGTGGAGCTGCTGGAGAGAGTCCAGCGCAGGGCTATGAGGATGATCAGGGGCCTTGAACATCTGCCCTATGAGGAAAGGCTGAGAAAGCTGGGCCTGTTCAGCCTGGAGAAGAGAAGGCTGAGAGGAGACCTCATTAGTGTCTATAAGTACCTCAAGGGAGGCAGTGAGGAGGATGGGCTGACCTCTTCTCAGTGGTGGCCGCTGATAGGACTAGAGGAAACGGCCACAGAGTGAAGCAGCAAAAGTTCCACAGGAACTTTAGGAAAAATTTCTTGACAGTGAGGGTGACAGAGCACTGGAACAGGCTGCCCAGAGATGTTGTGGAGTCTCCTTCTCTGGAGATCTTCCAAGCCCGCTTGGACACAGTCCTGAGCCACATGCTGTAGGTGACCCTGCGTGTGCAGGGGGGTTGTAGTATATGATCTCTAGAGGTCCCTTCCAACCTGAAGAATTCTATGATTCTATGATATTACTTTTCTGTACACCCAGAAATGAACTTTGAATCATCACTGACCTTCTTAAAGCCTTAGAAGTTTTGGTCTTACTCTAGTTTTGAGGAAATGGTAATCATCTACCAGTTCAGACTGACAAATCGTTGTCAGTGTGCAGTGCTTGTGAAATGGATAAATTCACCTGGAAAATATCTTGTCACACTGTGTTCTCCTAGCTGACAATAAATTACCTGCTGAAAGGACAGGGAGAAAGGACATAAAATTGGCAGTAAAAATGATAACTTCTTTATCTTTTTCTGTTTGATAACCAAACCAAATATAGTTACCACATTAGTGAACTCAGTTTGTTTCCCATATTTTGAAATGTCATGGCAACTCTTCAACAGCTTAAGATATCACATATAGGAGTTCTAAAATTAACAATAGGGCAGGTGTATGGGCCATGATAACAAAGGTGCAGTTGAGGGATATTGATCACCACCTTGTTCAAATTTCAGATGCCATCTTAAGCCTCTAAGTTAAATTTGGTTCTCTAAAGTAAATAAAGTTTGCAATTTTTTCTATGTTCAAAAAAAAAGTTTATCAAATTTATCAGTTCAAAATGTAGCCTAGAAGCTGTGGAATTTCTTGTTACACATGCATAGAAAAATGATTCTTTTATGACAGAATAAATAAAGTAAGGAAAATGCATATATGATAGCATAGCTATGCTTGAAATAATGCTATCCAGCAAACAGAATTCAGAAGTAATTTAGGGTAGAATAATTCTTACCCAATAGCCTTATCTAAATAGTCACTGTCATCAGTGGCAGACAGCCATTACTATATACACCCAAAATCTCCCTTAGGAAACATCAAGGGCATTTATCTGCAATTATCACACAGCAATTATCTCAGTATAGCAATCAAACTATTCCTATCAACAAGAATATTCAACAAGTAACCCAAATAATATGCTGGATATGATAGAATTAAATCTTAATGACTGCTTGGATTTTTAAATCCTAAAGGGGGTAACATTTAGGTTATGCTGGACAGCATTAGCTCAAAACTTGTACGGCTGCATTATACGTTCTTTTCAGGGAAGACTTTCCAGCTAAATATGAACAAAATCATTGACTATAAGATACTGTAAAGGAATAGGATGAGGAACAATATCAAGGAGATAGGCGATGGGAACAGGCCAGACGGTTCTGGGTCACCCTGACTAACTGATACTCCATGATCAGCTTATGGCCATGTCACGTACACCACATACATAGACTCTACTCATTATGGTACATTGTACCACGTGATGCTTATGTGCTCTTTACCTGCTATTAGCACCAATCAAATTATAACACATGGCGATCACACACTTAATAGTTGCACAAGAGCATAGGTTCCCCTTCCCCCACCACTCCTCACCATGGACCAATGCTCAGCGGTGTCTAGAACCTCCCCGTTGTTCTCTTCTTCCTGCTGGGAAACTGGGGAGCCTCCATGCAGAAGCAGAGGTAATAAAAGCCTCTAATTTGCGACAGTGTGCCTTGCATTTTTGTGTCTGCTCCCGCTGGGGGCTTGGGCGACCATGTAGCCCCATGCTTTACAGAGACCTAAGAATGTTGTCAGTAATGTAATGATCACTGAAATGACTGTCCTTTCCCCTTCATTGTAGGTAAGGCCTGAGTGTCCTCTCCGCAAGAATACATCTGGAAGGGAAGAGAAGATAAATATTTATGAAGGCTTCCTCATGGCTGTCTCCTGTACATTATTTAATACTTTCCCATGATAAAAAAAAATAAAATAAAATAAAAAAGAACCACGTCCCTCAAAGCACAATGAAAAGGCCAGGGTGTTTTGGTGAGTCTTTGTTTTCTTATTGGGTCTGAAAATAGTGCCATCACTTATTCTCTGACATTGTGGATGGAATCAATTTATAACATAAAGGCATTCTTTTCTCTCTTCCTTTGAAAGAAAGACCTAGGTTCCTATGATCTCTGCTGAACCTGAGAGAGACAAAGAATAGGACATTTCTCAACCCCAGTATTCTTCCTACTAACATAGTCTTTCTGTCTACTAAAAGTTCTGTAATTGTAATTTTTCGACTAAAATCAAAGCTGTTTACAAAATGATGCGAATTATTCATTGTATCACCTTTTCGAAGAGGCTGAGATGATCACAAGAGGCCCATCTCTCTGTCAGTGCTTGCAGCCTGCTATACTGTTGTCAGAACAGGTCTTTGAGAAACTACTTATGTCTTCTTAGATGGATTCATATCAAGGAAATAGGAAAGGCTTAGATTAAAGCAACAGTGAATAAAGCCATCCAGAATTTCTCTGTTCTTATATGTCTGAAATCCTATCTGCAAAGACATGAAGTAAAAAGAATCTTTAACATGCATCCCAATGAGACATCAGATTCAGCATTTCTAGGTCATTGTGACAATATGAAAATATTGACCTCTAGGATTTATTATCTTATTAGTTCTAGATCAATGGACTTTTATTTCTAGTTTCTCATTTGTCTTGACTAGGGAAATAAAAGCAAAACATATTTGAGAAGCAAGGGAGTTAATATTTCTTCTGGAACAATAAGTATGAATCTTTTGGGTAGAAAAGAGACAAGTGAGGCAGATGTCATCCATAACCATTTTTTGGGGAACTTCTTATACACATATTTTTTAGCACTGTTTTTCTCTGAGCATAGAAAGGAATTAGTATTGGTCAAAAAACAAGGAGAGAGAAGATATCACTTTCATGCACTGAAAGATTCCAAAGCAGATACCTAAAATGCTTGTACTGATAAGCCCTAGTTAGAAAAGAAAAGAAAAGAACGGCAATTCTGGTGTTTTTCAAATCTTGATTGAAAGATTTGGAAGGAATTACATTGAAACAAATGTATGAAAGGAATTACATTTCTACTCATTGATTTTATGATTGCAATAAATCTTTTTATAAGACTTAGAATGCAAAACAATAGTAAAAATAAACACTCTGTAATGAAACATGCTTAAGATCTTTATGAAGTGAAACAGAAAACAAATGTTGTCTGATTTAATTCTTAAACACAGTTGCTTCACAAATATAAAAGCCATCATTATCAAAAAGCAAATTATAAATTCCTGGTCATAAAACCTCACGGAAAAACAGCCAAGTCTGTGGACTTGACTCTCTAGAGACCATGCTTCATATCTAGTTTTACAGAAAAATACATTTATACTAAGGTATAGCTTTTTAAACACCTAGTTTATTACTAGACTATGACCAATTAAATTCAAATATCTAAATGAAAAACATGAAACACTCTTGCTTACTAGGGTATATAGCCCCTGAATTTAACTGCCCTGCTTTTAAGATAACTTACTTCTCATAATAACACATCCTTCTGTTTTAATGTTTAAATTTTATTTTCATAGATGTGCATTTTACATCAATTCATTTTTTTAAGTTCAGTTGTAAATCCTACAACAGAAGTATATGTGTGTTTTACTTTTTATTTAATCCTCTATGCTTCCATCTGGTTTGACTGAGCTTATGATCCGTATATATTGACTAAGTATTAAATAAAGCTTCCTTTTATATTCACTCACTCTTTTACTATTCAAGGAATTCAATCTCCCTGACCTACTTTCAAAGGGAACACAGGTTACCAAGTCACTCTTCAAGAGGAGCATATCTCAAAACCAAAAAATTATTAAGGATCAAAATTGCAACTTATGAGATTATTTAGTTTTTTAATTTTCAACCATTTAAGATTAATAAGTAAGAAACCACCTGTTAGTTGAGACTTGTGACACCTGTCTTTTAAATATATTTGTCTAAACTCCGAAGTTTTATTCTTGGCAAATCTTGTTTTCTTCTGTTTATTTGACAATTAGTAAAACAAGTTTTGCTTTACTTGACCTTTATACAGACTCATGATGATATATGTACAATGGAGTATGAATAATTGGTATAAGCCTATAATGATTTATGACAATTGAATCTCTTGTCTATTCAGCCTATGTTTCTGTAATAAGGGAGGAATTTTACCTAACTTGACCCAAAGAAAGTCATGTACTATACTGCATTCATATAAAACTGAAACATGCTATGTGGCCTGAGATGAAGGACAGATCTGCTTCTGCTTTAATGTAAACATAAAATTTAATAAATTCTTGCTTATGTATTTTTTTTCCCCCCCGAGGAAATGTTTCCACATCAAATATGAGACTCTCCAAGTCAAAGAACAGCTGGCACTTGTGATACACTATTCTATCTTCAGTATCATTATCACTTAAAAAAATCTTAATTTCCACTGAAATGACATTAACAGACTATATGAGGTTAGTTGCTAACCAAAGCTTAACTAAAATCCAGAGACTAGGTTATAGGGCAAACTCAGACAAACTCAATCTTTTCAGAGGTTTACCTGCACCTGGACTGTACATCATGTAAATATTCATACATATATAAAATTACATATAATATATAGTTAATAGTATATATAAACTACATATAAAAATTATAAATACATAGTGTATATATATGTTAGATATATTTTAATATTTATATAGTAAGTGTATGAATATAAAAAATATATACAAATATATTCACATAATAAATATATAAATACTACAAATGTATATATATATTACAAGAACTATTCCCTTTAACTTAAAAAAATATTATTTCTATCAACGATTATAGCATTATTCATTAGTGACTAGAGAGTAAAAAACATTTCCATATTTTCTTCTCTTACTCTAAACCATATAAACAATCTGATGTGAAACCATCATTACTGCAGTTTCATTTAATAGACTATCATAAATAATAAAATTTCCTCATCATGACCTGTTTTCCATCATATGCTAGTATATTCAAAGACCAAGAAAAGTCTCATTTTGTGTCTGGTTTGGAAAATATATTTTCATTCTTTCTTTTCTTCTGTTTACATTGATAGTTAATGATGCATATTTCACCTCCTGATGCTTGTCACATACACACTTTTATGTTAATTTACTGAACATCTTCAAGCCGGGCCTCAACCTTACACTGAATTTTCCAGTACAGGATAAAAATTTCCATAAATTATTTTTGGTTAATAGGAAAGCCAATTCCCCATTTAATGTAAAGAAATGTGATGCTTCTACTAATCCTTCTACTAATGAAAAGAGCATTGAAGAAAATAGACTGTTATTAATATGCTTATACTCCAGATGAATGTTAGCACAAATATTTGTCACAGTAACTAAAACATTCATAGTGCTAAAATTATTATTCAGTGAAAAATGGAGAGAGAGAGAGGCAGTTTTTTTACAGGCTGCCACATGCAGAAATGAATGGAGCAACAAAACACACAAATAAAAAATTCTCAAGAATGGAGTGCCCAAACGGTGTTAGGTAACTTGGGCAGTTTTATCTGTGAGAAAAAAAAAAAAAAAAAAAAAAAAAAAAAAAAAAAAAAAAAAAAAAAGTTTAAACTAGAAAATGTTGAATTCTAAATTCTAATGTGGTAATGAAACAAGGTACTAAAATGATAAAAGAGTACAAAATCTCATAAAGTTTTTTATTTCGTTTTTCTCTATTTCTACAGCTTCTCAACTGACTTACGAAGCTGACATGTTTTGCAAACTCTGTATGGTTTTTGTGTATATATACTTTTTTAAAAAATTAAAGTTATGTCTTTCTAAGTTGGCCATCAGAATACACATGTGACTCTCTACGTTCTCTCTCGTCCAATGGAAAAGAGCATCTTACTTTCCCATCCTGCCTCCTTTCTTTTTCTTGGTGGTCAGGCAATGGAACATTTTTGGTCTATTTGGGGAATTATTTTTTATTTTACTCTCCTCCTTATGGTTTCCTTCTATCTTGAGATCTCGAAGTGAAGGGCTCCGGAGCGGACGCTCGTCCCGGAGCACCTTGTCTTGAGGAGACCATCTGCGGCGAGAGCCGCCGAGCGAGAGCGCTCAGGGCAGTGCGAGGCAGCCCCAGCACCGAGCCCGCGCCGGGGGCGGCTCTGACTCGGCTCTGACTCAGCGGGGGAGGAGCCGGCAGGGCAGGCGGGAATTCAAAAGCTGCCCACAGGGAGCGCGAGTGACCAGGAGCGCGGTGAACAGGGCGTGGCGCGGCAGTTTGCGCAGGCAGGGAGTGCAGGCAGGGAGGCTCCTCCCATGCAGCCCAGAGAACTCCACAGTCTCCTCCAGCAGCAGGAGATCAGGCGAGGCCATGGTCTCCACGAGGCAGAGGGCCCCCACCAGGAAGACTGTGGCGACGCAGACAGAGCCGCCGCAGAAACATGCGGCTGTCCAGATTTCTGGCTGCGGGGAATGTCTGAGCCTCGCCATGTTACCAGGGACTAGCGAGAACAGCGCCTGCCCTAGGTGTGAACAGCTGGATGACCTGCTCAGCCTGGTGGTGGAGCTGAAGGAGGAGGTAGAGTGGCTCCGGGCCATCAGGGAATGTGAAAACGAAATTGACTGGTGGAGCCACGTTCTGCAGTCTTCCCAGGAAAGCCACCTGGAGGACCCCCCAACTGAGACGGCAAACCCAGCACCCTCTGGCCATAGGGCAGAGGGGGCAGGACTACCAGTATCTAGGGATGAAAAACAATGGAAAGAGGTCCCTACTCGAGGGGGCAGGAGAGCCCTCCCCCGGCCCCCCTC
>VZSV01000019.1:7892750-7915657 GCA_013398735.1 Nothocercus julius | reverse complement strand
TGACCCTGCGTGTGCAGGGGGGTTGGACTAGATGATCTCTAGAGGTCCCTTCCAACCTTAAGCATTCTATGATTCTATGATTCTATGATTCTATCTCTGGTATATAATTTAATTACGGTTGTTCTGGATTGTTCTTAATTGAGCATTAAGAATTATACCATTTAAGTTGCAAGAAGATTTGCCTGGCACACGTGTGATTTAAAAAAAAAATAAATCTTGATGTGATTATGGGATTGCTGAGAATATAACGTTATTAGAATGAAGAGTAAGTATTCTTGGCAGCACTATAAAAAACAAACAAACAAAAGGCGCTAAGGTTATAGTAAAGTAGAAGAAGAAACAGTTAAACATTTTTTTTGAATATTTCTAAATAATTCTTTATTTTTCTTTAGACCAAAGAGATTCATCTTGCAAAAATAGACATAGATAAATATAAAAATATTATCACTTACCTAGCTAATGTGTTTGCTTAACTTAACTTATGCTTTCTAAGATAAAATTTTGTTTTGCCACTGCTGTCAAGAGGTGAATGAAATAGCAAGTGGGGGTGGCATACAGGGCTGAAAGTGATACAGTTAGACTTGAAAGAGATAAAACATGAATCATAGATCACACTAATAGGAATGAAATGCATTGGAATTATTGTATTCAGGAGAGGATGTAATTTGCAGTACAGAGAGGCTATATTTCCCTCTGGGTTTGCACAGGCCCTAGCAACCAATTTCCCTTCTGGGTTTGCACAGAACCCATAGCAGAGTCTATGACAGGATCCTGGGGATAGTCAGAGCTATGGGGTATCTGTACAGAGTACCGCTAGGCTTTTAAAATAAGAAAAGACTTTACAGGAATCAGAATCAGAAACATAACTCTTTAAATAGGCGAACCTTAAGGCAATTAGGTCGGATGAAATATAAAATAATTGCAATAAAAATTGTCTTATGCCCGGGTCTGCTCCACTGCAGGCAGATTGCTTCCATCCGTCAGCGAACCCCAAGGGGCAGCAGGCTGTGCATGATCCCCCAAGGTGCCGCTGGCCCTGTGCCCACCTGGGACTGCCTCCACCAGCACTGCCAGGGTCTAGTCCTCTCCGCACACTGCAACTCCCTCTGGGAACCAGCTCTCCCCACTCACCCCCCACAGACTCTGCCTGGGCCAGCTCGTCTCTGTAATGAACATATATATATATATATCTATATACATATATATATGCTGAGCACAAAGAGGCAGGTGACAAAATATGGACCATTACTGGATCTGTTACCACTGTATGTTATTGTGTGATGCTCTTCATGTACAAACAAGATGCCAAAACCAGGCACAACTTCAAGGTAAATCTTGAATATTAAGGTAATGCAGCATAATCTGTTATCCCCTATAAAAAATAAAATGAAATAAAATAAAATAAAATAAAATAAAATAAAATAAAATAAAACCCTCTGTGTTTCTTTAATGCTGTTAGTGGTTAACACCTTGCTGTGTCAGTTAATTTAATTACACATCTTTCTGCCTATTTAATTTCTATAGCATTTTTGCTATAATTTATTTATTCTTTGACTATGCATTTTCAAAATCCTTATTAGGAAAAGAGATTTCAGAATCCATATAAATCAGTTTCTTCATGTTAAAAAAAAAAAAAAAAAAAACTTGCCGATATTTCCTATTGATATTAATTCCAGCTTGCTTTTTGCATAATACATTAAATGTAAGCAAGAGAAGCAAATTATGTACCATAAATAACTTGTCAAACCATATGCTATAGAATATTACCCAGTAGTGTTGGAACAAACTGCTGAATCAACAAAGAATTTTCAAAGAAAGCCTAGACTCTGTTTATTTACAGTAAAGAAATCAGTGAATAAAACATTACAGTAAAAAAAAACTTCGAACTAAATATTTCTGCCTGTATAAAGCAGAAATTTATTTAGTTCTATCTTTCAGAGTTTCAAAAAACTTAAAACTTTTTTGAATAATTATGGATACATTTAAAACAGATTCTGACATAGCATTGTTTATACTAACAGACAGTGGAAAATATCAAGAAACAAAAAATATTAAATATGTTGTTTTTTCTTCCATAAGTAAATGTACTAAGTAAGTATATTTCCATAAGTAAATAAGTACTATTGTATAACGTTATAAGCATGTTTTATATATTCATTAAAAAAAAAAAAAAAAAGAAGAAATGGGAAAATGTTAAAACTGTTAGATACATCAAACCTACTGCCAGTGATACGAGAACAAGCTCAGCTTTTCAGGAGTGATTGCCCTGCCCCTAAAATTTTGAATATAATTTAAAATCACATCATCTTAAGTCAGTGAAACCATGGCATGTTAGATTACCTCCATATTGAACCAGTATGTATTTAGGTTTTCTAAATCCCTTGGTACTCCAGCAAATAAGCAAAACAAAACAAAACAAAATCAAGTAAAATAAACATAATATTTTATTTCTCATCATGATAGCAATGGGAATTGAAAGCCTAAAACAAACTGAAGTGAAAAAGGAAGATGCAATTTTTAGATGATTACCTTAAAATAACTTTTAGCGCTCAAACAGTTCTTTGGGGCATTTGTGCTGATGTATCAGTTTCCTTATGGCTGTCAGGATTCAGGCATGCTCCCCATTATTTTACTACATGCTAAATCACATCCATAATTAAAAACCAGCACAGAACTAAATATACAGTATATTGTGCTTAGACACATGTGGTGGCTCCTGGTCCATTAGACAAAATAAGAATCTTCTCTGTTATGCTGCTAACATAACAAAATGTATGCTGAGAGTAAGGTGATTTGTAAGGTGTCTGGGCTCATGGACAAATACCACAGCTTTTTTTTTTTTTTTTTTTAATTATCCATTTGTTACCTAATTACACTAAAAACAAAATGAAGCCAACAATAAACAAACAGAAAACATGTACACATAACTGATATTAATTCTCTTCATCTTTGTTTTCATTTGGTTTATGTGTGCTGTGTGAATAATCTTGGGAAGCTTCTATGTCAACGCAGGTACTGCTAGATGCCTTTTTCTTCATATGTGATATAACCCTGGCTACCCAACTACTGTCAGCTATTTTGCCAGTGCTGGTCTCTGGAATGAAAACTTTATTTTTTTCTTTCTGTCTATATTTTGAGCTAGCAATGCTGTACAAGTCAGGATCATTTTTACTTTCGGCTAACTTAACAAAAATATTGCCAATTCCAAACAGCAACATATATCTACAAGAATATAGTGAAAATAATTTATAAACAGGAGCTTCTTTCAACTGCCATGCAGGCAAGTAATGCTAGGAATGAAACAGTTGACAGATTTCTTAGCGGTGACACAGGAGGTCTAATTACTGCTCTGACCTTCTCCTGAGGTTGCTGAGAATTAGTTTGCTTTATAAAGGTCATAAAAGGAGTTTGGTCTGAGTTAAGGAACAGAATGTTTTAAATAATCCCCTGGCAAGACTCCTCCATTGTCTATGGACAATCTTCCGCCAAGGATATCATTTCTGAAATTCTGGATTCTGCTACTTCACATCTGATTAGATTATACTATATTTGTATTTCCATTTCCCAATTTCATATTAAAAAACAAACAAAAAAGCAAACAAACAAACAAAAACTACCGGCCTGATCCTGTTTATCTCCCTATTGCCAGTATTCCCCTCTACATGTCTGTATATATTATTGCTGTTCATATGAATATATTTTTACTGCCCTTTTATTTACAACACTTCCCCCTTCCTTAGGGTCATATGTATTTAATTTTTTGGACATTCTCAGAACAGTAATTTTCCTGGCTGAGACTCAGTTCTTGAGTGGCAAAAGTAATAATGATTTCATTGACTTTGATGTTGAAGAATCTGGCTCAATTTCCTATTCACAAGGAATATTAATATCTTGGCAGCAGTGACTAGGCCAGCTCTGCAGCTCAGAACCAATACATTAATAGTCAGAGAAAGAATCATAATGAGCCAGAATCTCTGTTGTGCCAGTTAGAAAATGCAGTACTGTATCTGAGCCCAGGTGGGCAGAGCCCAAAAATGCCACCTGTTGGCTTCACTAATTTTTGGCTGTTCTGCAAGCCCCTGACAGAACCTGGAACAGGTTAGCTGATCCTTCCTATGCCATTGTTCTACCTTGACATATTTCCACTCCAAGTTATTGGACAGGAGTCTACATCTGTCTACACCAGCGCCCTGCTGTCATTCAGTGAGGAGAGTTCTGTGGAAAATTGCCCTGTCGGGAAAGAAGTGAAGTGGATTGCAGATTTTGCATTATTGAGATATTTGCCACTAAAGATTTTTAGATTTTTCAAGGTATCAGGGGTTTATACAAGTAAAATGAAACATATAAGCTTGATCAGTTAATAAAAAAAATGCTATTTATATTATTGCATCCTGATTAATGAATTTTGTCGAGAGGTTTAGTTTTGTTTTTGAGAAAAATCTACAGTTTGCAACTGACCCTGGTAACTATTCCATGTAGTATTCCATAATACCAGTATCTTATCCATGTTCATATGTTAATTCTCTGGATTATTTTTGATTTTTAGTTCTAAGCCTGCTTTGCTTTAACTGATCGTTGGTAAATATATAGTTCTGAGATATCCGGTGCCAGCCTCTACAGTAGCTATAGAAATTTCTCAGCTCCAGACACATAATAAAGGCTGAGGTACTTTATTTGCAATCAGGTCACTTCAAGGAACAATTAGTAGATGAAAGAATGACAGTATATTTTACAGTGTCCCATGGTATCATGGAAACTTGTTCTGCAGTTCAAATACTGTCAGAACAAAACTGGTGTAGCCTTTAATGTGACAATGTGACATTTCCCTACTTCGCTTTTTTTCTCTTTTTTCTTTTCTCTCTACTTCATAATTCTTATAAGAAAATTCTTGAAAATTTTGTCAGCTCGTAATGGTATTCATGCGTCACAGTTATAGACAGTAATTATCTAGAAAGTCTTTATTAGACTTTATTAGATTACTATTGGTCTGCTTTTTAGAATTATCCAGAAAAAGAAGAACTGGCGGGGGTGAGGGGGGACGGAAATCTAGATAATGCTTCAGGATGACTCAAAAGTCTCTATTTCACAGAAACATAACACCAGGTTTTCTCAGACTCACAGCTGTTCTGACATTTGTTTGCTAATATATCATCTGAAAGAGCATCTGTTGACACCAGCATTTATTAAAATTAGCAATAATAATATTTGTTATAATACTTATAATAGAGGAAAATATTTTTCACTTCTACTCATCTTCTGAATCCATATTACTATGCTAGAAGACAGATAGCCTGAGAAAATGGACAATCAATTGGCTTTATGAGTCTGCTGGTATCTGGCTTCTACTAGTAGTCACAGATCAGCTTACTGGCTTGTCAAAATTCTAGTATGATAGTTATTTAGATAGATAGAAACTAGACATTATGAAAGCTATTGGAGATAGCTTAATCCTACCAAGCTCCTTGGGCATTGTTTCATGACAATTGCTTCTATAATATTGTTAGACGACAATATCACTTTCTTATCAAGAGGACAGTTCTTCAAGAAAAAATCGCTAACAAGAAGCTGAAACTTCAGCCCTTCCAACAGATGGTGCAGTACCTGATTATCCAAGGTGATAGAAAGAAGAGATTAAAAATAAAGAAAGAAAGAAAGGAGAAGAAAATAAGGAGAAAATAATTCTTGGCTCTCTGTTGCTCTAAGCTACAAGAAAATGACTGGTTTTGGAGCAAAAATAGTGATCAAAAAAAGGACAAGAGAGGCAGGAGAATTAATTTAGAAAAAAGATGTAATTTTGTATGTGCATATATGATGGACACAATGACATCTGTTGTTCAGACACAACAAATGGAACTATCTTTCATCAGATGAAAACCAGGTATAAAAGCACTTATTGTCATTTCTTCTTTTTCCATACTGATGGTCTCCATTTCATATTCAGAGCTCATCACTATATTTAATACAGGGACAAAAGCTACGCTACGTGTGATCCATTAGCTGCACAAAGTGACATAGTTGTACTTTAACGCATATTTTCTGGACTAATGCACACAGTTACTTGTGAACGCTTATCATCATTGCTTACCTCATAAAAACTTTCTTTGGCAAAATTTAGTGGTAAAAATTGCTAACTTTCTGTTTCTAAAAATATATATTTCAACTACTATATATAGCAGTAATTACTGGATGCCAAATTATTCTGATTCATAAAACATGAGTTATTATACAGACTTGACATGCCATTTTTTATAATACAACTCTAATAATATAGCCCAACACCTATGCCATGGAATAAATACCAAAGAATAATGAAAATACAATGTTCTTTTTTATTCTACTTTTTCATCTTCTCAGTTCCACAGAGTCACACAGGAAGTTAAAATAATGGCATAACTGAACTGAAGGAAAAATACAAATTTATTGAATGTTGCAGACTCTTCTGGACTCAGAGGTTCAAGTAGGATTTTTCTACCTTGCTTCAAGTGAGCTTCAACTGAGCTTCCCTAGCTCTTCAGCAGTCAGAAGCTATTTCTTAGTTGCGTGGGTTTTATAACAAAATCACCCCAAGATGAAAATCCCACCTGCTGTTAGATGCTGTGGAGTGCTCTACTGAAGACATGGACACTTGTTAGGGGTATTCAGTAGCCTAAAGTTCCAATCACCTACTCCTCTGTCAGTGAAGAACACCTTGATGCTGTCTTGAAAACTCCTGAACTCAGGCAGGCGAAAGGCATATGTAAGAAGCCAAAAGCAAAAGGCTAATCACAATGCTTTTATATAGGATGTGAAGGAACTTCATTTATCTTGATTTATTCCCACTATAGTTAAATTTGAAAATCTATCTTTTTTATGTAGCTGAGTTGTTAAAAATGTCTTCCTGACACACCTCATTGTTGTATCTCTTATTTTATACCAAAGTCCCATGATACTCTTCAACTTTATCTTTTCCTTATTGACAACTCTGATGTAACAATTGTACTTTTACCTCTATTTTATTTCAGACTATAGGATGCACACTCATTTTTGACTTAATCATTTATAGGGTGAATTGGATCAATAGATCTATTCAGTTTTATTTATTTATTTATTTTAAATCACTTTATTTCACAAGAGATCCAATTAGTTCACTATGCCAGTTACTCATAGGCCAAACAAACATATTTTTTTTAAAGGTCATAAGAGAGCTATTCTATAAAGTTAGAAAGATTTAGTAGAAACCAGCATTGGTGGTGAGTTCTTAAGTCTGATTCCTGTACATAAAAAAGGCACAAAGGAAAATATTAAGACCACCTCTGGTGGTCTATGAATACTCAATCTATCTCTTTCAAAATACATTAAAAAAAAAAAAAAAAAAAAAAAAAAAGCGATGGTCTTTGTGATTTTTTTTTTTTTCATCTTTTTAAAGATGCAAAAAGTTTTATTACATCAGCTAATACCTCTGTACATCACTGACTTATTAATTGTTCCTGGTTTTGGGAATCTCTTTTATTACATGATGATTCTGTATATACATTTCCTTTGCAGTTAGAGACTTGCCTGTTATGTCAATCTGTGCACTGACAATTTTTTCTGGGTAAATATAGGACTGATACAGTTCATTAGAGGTCTTCAGTTGTGACTAGACAGAGTGGCAACCAGAGCTGAGATGCCATAAGATTATTTTCTCAGACACCATCATGCTATTATTTTTTCTATCTGACTATAATTCCATCACAGAGTGGCAAACAAAAGCTTGCTCCAGAGAATCATTACTACCCCAGCTGTGTCGCAGAACAGGGTGCTGTGCCAGGCTACCACCAGCTTACATGCAAAGCTGGTTTATATCCAAAAAGTGGCCTTTATATGCAAAAAGTGGCCTGCTACAGCTGCCTGCTACAAGCCTGTAGAATGCACTGAAGACTCATTTACTCTAGTGTTTGTACCATCTACAGAGAAAAGTCGCAAATGTGTTCTCTTACTTGCCAGACAGATATTTTTTCATTGATTCAGTCAACTGTATCATTGCTCTTTTCAAGTATCATTTCAGAATGCTCTTAAAACCATTGAAACCATTTTTTCCAGGTTCCAGGGTGCCATGAAGCAAATTAAAGATGAAGAATATAGAAAATCTATTTGGGAAGAAAGTTTTCATGATAGAAGCTGGTGACTTCTATTTCTTTGGTTAAAAATTAACGGTGATAGGGAATAACAAGCAAGAAGATATGGATTTGTTATAAATGTCAGCTATTTTAGTTTAAATAAAATTCCTATTAATATATTTTAAAACAATTTTATGGTTTTCTATGGAAAAGTCGGTCAATGACAGCAGGTTTCTAAAGGATATTGCCACAAACCTATCTTGGCTTTGCAGCTCTTGGAAGAAGAGTTCAGGAAGCTAATAATTCACATCATAATTCACAGTTTTGGAAGCAATTTCTTTCTTGGTTCTATTTGAGACTGGCTTCATTGCAATTGCACCCAGGACAAAGTCCACGTGTGAATTTGGTTCACTCAGGGAGCCCTATTGAAAAGCAGCCTGGCCAAACCTGCAACAGGTTTGAGTCCTTCTGGCAGTTCTTTCTTTCTTTCATTTATGATATTCATCTTTCATCTATGCTATTCAAAAATTTTTCACCTTTAAAAATCACCACAATCCCTCTTGTCAAACCTCAGAGCATGCAGGAAACACTTCCAGTTTCACATTGGAAAAACAACAGTCTGGTCCATTGGAACACAACTTTTTTTTTTTTTTTTTTTTTTTTTTTTCCCAGATGCTTCATCAATCTGCTAATCCCTTTATACTGTATCTATATCTTAGGGGCATAGCACCATATGGGTGCCTAAGGAGCACCACAGCACCATATGGGAGCCTAATTTTAAGCAAAATGGAAAAAAACATTCTGTTCTAGCCAGAGCTAATCATAAGTACCATGGGTTGTCTCTTAGGTCTCTTAGAGTCAACAAGCACAGAATATAAGCATCAAGTCCTGTTTCTCTTTCACTTGACAACATCAATGTATCTAGGAAGTTCATGCCATTGACCCTATCCTGCAAGCACAGACATCTTCTTCTTCTAAACCTCCTTCAGGATTTCTGCATATTAGTAAAGGTGGGCTGTCTCAAATGTCAGCGTTTTACATACTCTATAGCCAAGGCACCCTCTCCAACAAGCTGTCCTCTGAAGTTCATACAGGCTCCTTTTACTTATTAGTACCTTCTTAACAACAATAAACAGTTTCTTTGCATATAAATGTGTGAAAAGTGGGTTGTTACAGACATCTTGAAGCAGACAAGTTAAATGCCCCTTCTCCTTTTTTGCAAAAGGAGAACATGCCATTTGCTATTCACCAACATGAATATGAAGAACATGCCACTTGCTATTCGCTTTTGTTTCACGAAAGCTGAAAGGATTCTTGAGAAATTGGTAAGTGAATGACTTTTTCTGTTAATCTATTAGTTTGTAGAGCTCCTACATCTTTGAACAGACTTTGAAGCAATCAGTCACAATACCACCATTTACCCTACAAGGTAAAATTGACTGCAAATTTCTTCCAAAATTTCTCACTTTCTATTTTCTGTTGCTAACATTTTTTACGTTTTGTCTAATGATAGATATTTTAAGAAACTTCTGGATTAAGGAAAATTTCCCACATTGACATCAGGTAGAGGTTTACCAATTTAATTCTGTGCTTTATGTATCTGAAGAGTAAGAATACTTTAGTACTTTTTCCTTTTTCTTTTTTTTTCATTAAAGGGTGGAACTATATTTTGTAAGGCACTATCAGTAAAGATGAAAATAATAAAAGAAAAAAGATAGTTTGTCCTTTGTGCAAGTATATGGATTAGGTTACTTCATGAACAGGACATTTCACCACCTTCTCGCAAAATCACCCTTAAGTATTTTATGTGTGACAACATCCAAGCTCTTGTCAGGTACTCCAGATGCTCCTCTCTTTACAGGGCTTCTGAGAATACTGAAGCTGTAAAGTTTTACTTCCCTTACATTGCGTCTCTATATTACACTTGCTTTTCAATTTATTGAGTGACATTGTATTTTGTTAGTCTATGATGAAATTACTAATAAGCATATACAGAAATTCTTGTAAAGATGATGTAAGGAGATAGCAAGCTATAGTGCTTCAGTAATATTAAAATGCCTTCGGATCACTGTATGTATGCTTACTATCTTGTTAAAGCACTCAAATAAAACACGCTTGCAGCTATGCCTACGAGGTGAGAAAGCTGTTGAAATCTGTAATTTGTTCTGGAGATGGGAGCTAAAACAGATTAGCCACCACACACAAGCAGTATTTCAAGAGGAAGCCATAACTGACTTTAGAAACTGTAATGCAGACATGAACAGTAGCTTGATTCCTACAATAAAAAATGTGCCTGGATTTGGTGTTTTATATACACTCTGTTGGTGAAAAGTATGTTTAGGACTATTGTGGAAATTGAAAGGGTCAATAAAGTGTTTATGAATACATGAAAGTCTATATGACACAAAGAATTTTTTAAAAATATTGAGCTTTCTAAAAATTCAAGAACAATGACCAAATAAAAAGCCTTATTGTGACCTTGTGTAGATTTTAGAAATTATTTTGGGAAATGCTTTACACAAATACATAATTAAGTTAATGAATCAAATTTACTGTACCTTCTCAAAGGGACACTGAAAATTCACCTCTGAGTAAGTGAAGTGTTTTACATGCTGTTCTGTTTACAGTTTCTTTATAGACTTACAGCCAATGCATGAGGTAGCATGATACAAAATAACCATTTGAGTAAGTGCCAATATTTGAGACTGAAAATGTACAACAATTTTATGAGTAAAAATTCACTTAAATTATGAGAAACAGAATTAAAATTGAATATATTTAAAGGCAAACAGTGTTCGTTTTCCTCTAATCTAATGTAAGCCAGTGCTTCCTTGTTTGGGAAATATGTTCATTTCATGGCAGTTTTATGTCTCAGAGATACCTATTAGCAATAACCTACAAAGCGTCCTTAGGAAATTAGACTGTTACTTAATTGGCCTATGAATATCTTAAGACAAGATGCAACTCTGGGGATATTGCACTTAGAGATAACCTATCTGAGGTCATAAATGTGTTTTCTCAAAGTGTTATTTTCTGTAAAATTTGGCAGCTACCTTTGGGAGAAAAATTAATAAAAATAATAATAATAAAAAAAAAAAGAACAGAACAGGACATAAAGAATCAGGGACATAAAAGGAAATGATTTTTTTTTTTTTCCAAATGTATACAGTTTATAATAAAAGATTATTCTTACATAACCTTTACAAGTTTTACATAGACTGGGCTTCTACTTTAAGGAAAACCATCTTTTCTCCAGAATATCAGTAAAAAGCTGTGTTAACTATAAATAGTCAGAATATTAATGAAAAAAATAATAATTGGAACTTTTTTGGCTTACTTTCACTGCATTTCAAGTATATTTCTGAAGGATTTACTCTAAATTCCAGGTCTTGGATTTCTACCCCATCTACTTAGCAATGGAATTCCTTATAGAAGATGCTTTTATATGCTTTTTTTTTGTTTTTTTTTTTAGACATGTTTGTGTGTGAAAATATGCATGTATATGTACTGTGCAAAATTGTACACAATTTATGCGTATTTGATATCTGTACTTGTACTGCATTACAATTCAGTAGTCCTCACTGACTGTTGAGTTATCACTGCAGATCTCAAACAGTGAGCTCAAACTAATATCTTTGAAGTGGGGATTAAAGCGGGTATAGTCAGATATTGTCTGATTTCATGGACTAAAATTCATGTTTTTCCAAGGCTAGTAGGTATTATTTTTGAAAGATGAAAAAGGCTTATAGCCAAAAAGTAGTGTAAGTAGTTTAGAGCCATAGAAAATTCTCTTTTCCAAAAGCCACTCAAACACTTATTTTTTCCTTTTTCTTTGTCTCTCTCTCTCTCTTTTTTTTTTTTTTTTTTAATGTCAAACCTGGTTTACACTTTCATTTATTTAAAATTAGAAAAAATGGCATAATATTGATCTTTTTTAAAAAAAATACTTTATATGTTTGTTTTTTGTCATCAGTATATCTAGGAAGGAATTTTCAGAACTATTGATTTTAACTTAATCATGGATATAATGCCTGGATATAAAATGACTCACTAAAATACAAACAAGAGACATATTTTAACAGCGTTATTTTTCTCATTTTCCTTATAAAGTTAGAGACATGCATAAAGTAGCAGTACATCACAAGAGCAGCACAATGTGACATTACAATGTGGCTTATCACAGGTTTTTTATTTCAGTAAGAGCCAGCTGTTCGGTCATTCATTTTCTTCAAATTCACAAGCTGGGAGGCATTACATTTAGGACTACCAGGAGAGTACTTACTAATAGATGGATATTTACTGGGAATAATATCACAGTAAGTACTGGCCTACTTTAATTAAACATAAACAGAAGAAGTTAATAATGGACTTTACAGCCTAATATGTGAAGCAGAAAATGTAATTTGGAGGTAAAATGAAAGTGTAAACTAATGTACTTAGGCTTTGTGCCATCAAAAAAATCCAATAGAGTGGTGCTCAATGTGAATTCATTAACACTCCATTTTTTCATGATTTTAACTTCAGAGTTGCTGAAAGTTACTCTTAACATTTTTCACATATGTAGGGCATTTAATTCAGTCTCAGGTGCTTTATAGTTGTTAGCTAACTCAGTGCCAAGTCATACCTATGGTTTGGGCAAATAAATCTATTCTGGAAGAGATTAAGGAAGAACATAGTTTGAAGTAAAACAAGCAAAAAAACAGCAGAACTAATCAGGAAGAGAGGTTTGGGAGGACAAAAGAAATAATAAAATTACCATATTTCATTATGTGTTCAATGAGCACAACAAATCCTAGTATCTGTAAAATAGAACTGATGATCTTATACTGCTTTGTACAACATTTTGGTGCCTACCTAATGAAGAATACTATAAAAGTAGTTTGTTTCACTGGGTCCAAACTAACAGGTGTCTACAAGGGATTGCTGCATATGTTGCACCCCAAATCTGTCTCTGAATTTGGTAGTAAAATGTTTATTTGTATGAATATGGTATGGTTAGTCTCTTCACAACAGACAGATATGCTTGAGAAAGAAAATGTTTATTCTAATGCGAGAAATTGTTTGGGTAAACATCAAAATCAGTTGCTACAATACTTCAGAAACTTCAGCTCAAAACAGGTAACATGAGAGATGAATTTATTAACAAAAGTTCTGGAGCAAAATTCTGTGAGTTATCTTTCGGATTATTAAATGAAATTTTCCATCTTCCTTTTGATCTTTTCACTTAAGATTCTTTTATTACACCACAATAACTTGAATCGCTTGAAAGAGAAACTGAGTAAAATTAGAGTGATTTAAGCAACTATTGGAATAGTGCTGTAACAAAGAATGCAAAATCACTGGGTAAATTAAATAATAGGATATCTGGTCCCAAAAAAAAACTGATTTTCTTATATTGCCTTTTATATGATTCGTAATCAAACCTTAACCAAGGAACCTGAAACAACACAGTTCTTTTACTCAAACAAAATGCTGAGGGAAAACAAAGAAACAAAAAAATAAAAACAACAAAAAATCAGTGTGTCCTGGCATAATTTCATTGTGCATGAGGTGAATATCCACTTAGCTTTCTCATCTTACAAAAAATAAATGTTAAGTCTATCCATATAATTTGTACCCTGCTTAAACCTCCTTCATGTTTCTCTTTTCTTATTGAATAGTAATAGTAATGGAGTGAAATTTATCCATGACAAAACATATTCCACTTAATCTAAGCAGAAAATATTCATTTTGAACTAAAAAAGAACTTCTCTCACTACAATAAGGCTGGATATTGTCTTGGCTTTTTACAGGTTTAATACACAAATTACGACCACAAAGACTGTGATGAATTTCACATCTGAATGGTTTTATTTTATTTATTTATATTACTGATTGTCAAATATCTATTAATAGAAAAAGAATAAAACTCTAGAAAGATATTTAAGTCTATAGATTGGATTAATTCCATTAAAAAATTAAATGGGACTTGGTGGAAAATCAGTTACATTTTGTTAATTGGTTTTCTTTTTCTAGAAATTTTTGGGAGACAGTTTTTTCTAATTATTTAAGTGTTGCCCAAATTTAGATAAATTTTCTTTGTTTCAAAATCCCTTGAACTTTTAGACCACTGCATATAGAATGATCTTTCTTTCCATTTTCTTATCCTACTGAGAATCCAGCGCCTAAGACACAGAGAAAAGTGGCAGATTTTTGAAAGGAAGAGACAATTACGTTTTGACTTCAAGAGAAAATAGTTCAGCTTTTTCTCCATTTTTTCAGAACAAAAAAACAAATCTCAGGACTTCATTTTGCTATCAGTGATGCCTTATTTATTTGTTTATTTATTTATTTGCACAGATTCACAAAATTACTGAATGGCAGGATGGTTGAGGTTGGAAGGTACCTCTGACAATCATGTGGTCCAACTCCACTCAATCAGGGTCACCTCAAGCAGGTTGCCCAGGACTATGTCCAGATGGCTTTTGAATATATCCAAGGAAGGAGACTCCCAAACTCTCTGTGTAAGACAGTCCAGCACTCAGTCATTCTCATAATATATATATTTTTTTTCTTAGACAGAAATTCTTGTGTTTCAGTTTGCACCCATTGCCTCTTGTCCTGTCACCAATGGACTAAAAGAGAGTTCTGAGGCATGCATATTTTTCAGTCAGTATGACTGACGTATTTCAAGATTCTTATGGTTCATTCACTGTGATGGTGCACTGGGTTACAATTTAGTTTAGACACAGACAATGTAACTGCATGCATCAGACCATATCTCAAAGGAAATCAATATTATTTAAAAAATAACTCTATGTTTTAGGAACAGAAGTATTCCATTTTCTGTCTGGTGTGTGATATTTATTATGTCTTTTAAAAAACAATAATAATACTAGCCTTGTAAAGATAGTTCCTGTGATAAGAAAAGAAGAAATTTACAGCTCTTGTCAATATAAAGAAAATATTACCAAGCAGAAAACTCTATTCATTTTCTGTCCTATTTCAGCAGCAAAGAGCTTGTAGGAAAAAGTACAAATCTTAGCCATAGTGTAAACGCACATTTCCCAGAATGTGGAGCAGGTGCAAAAATCTGTGAAGTATAAGGACCATGGATAAATATTTTGTTTCCTTAGTCTATGTTGTCTTTTCAAAAAATGTCTCTTGCTATTAGTATGTGTTAACATAGGATACCAGTCATGCTACCGCAGAGGCACAACTTTGAAACATGAACTTTCCCTACCATTTTTCTGCGTTCTTGTAGACAAAGGATGACACAGTAAGTGGCAGTGCTGTTTTGCTGCTTATCAAAGCAGGCAGAGAAGGACATATCTTGCTTTTATTTCTATGCTTTTCCATAAGAGTTGGTGTGTTGGGGAGCAGCTTAGAAAGGGAGACTGCAAAAAGAGAATGTATACAGAGGTAGGATCTTCCATGTAAATTCACGTGTACCTGGAATGCCCTTGGACCCTGGTGCATCATCATTTTAACTGGAAAATTGTGAGAATATTCCCTGCTACAAATATTTCCTATGCTACCTAGCACTTTTATAAACATTTCTCAAGAATTTTTTGAAAGCCGCAGGAACTATTTCTAACAGACAGTATGAGCGCACTCATGATGTTTCTGTGGCTGTGATATCTATGCTAAAAGGACACAGTGTCCAGGAATGCTCCCAGACATATCTAATTTCTTAAGTAAAGTAAGGACATATAGCCAAATTTTTGATCAGATATCCTTGTGGAGGATTTGAGATGCCAATATCCATACAGCATATGCATGAGCAAAAATCCACTGTGGTAGATCATGCCCCCTTTTCATGCAATGGTAGAAAAGACTTGAAATGATCATTGTCTCATTATGGTCAGCTCGCACACCATCAAAACTAAATTATGGCATTCTGCATGTACATCATTCTCCAGGAATTTTTGACAATCTCGATATGAAAGAAGAGTTGCAGGTTTGTAAGTACTGCTACAAATCTGACTTACCTTTGGCAACAAATTTTGCTTCTCTTCCATATAACAGAAGCACATTATTTCAAATACAAGATTTTTCGGTTCCCATTGAGGACAAAGTCATGGAGATACATGAAAGATGCATCATGGAGATGCAATATTTGGCATATCTTTCTAGTGAGTCTAACTTTCTGAGCCTTAGTCATTAAATTCTTTACTTCCTTTTACTAACAGAAATTAGTGACCTGGAATTAGTGATCTGGAAGTCTTTCCTGTCAGCAGGCCAGATCCATAGCAATTCTCTCTGACATTCTTTAAACACCTCTCAGCCTCTAGATCTCATCTTCCCTGAAGTTGAGTTCAATAAAGAACTCCTTCCATGCTTTGACCATCACAAGTAAATTTTGCAGATCTCTAGCAGTCTTCTCCAGAAAACTTACGTCTCTATTTAATCTCATTTGTATTTCTCCTTTATCTATTCAATTATAGAAAATATAACCTATTTTTAAATAGGTCCCTATTCAGATTATCTGTCAGAAATAAACTGTACCTTCTTTACTTTATGGATCAGTAATCTTATGAATGCTTATATATATATATTTATTTTGAGTACTATAAAACAATTAATGAACAAGCACCATAAAACTGAGCCATTAAACCTATTTTTCCCTATGCAAATACCTCTATTTTTAGCATTCCATGAATTCTGAATGCCTGTTTTAAAGATTTAGTAAGTTTTTAGCACAGGATTACTTTGATTTATGGAGCAGCAACATGTACTGGCAATTTCTAGTTGCAATTTCATGTTTCAGCATTTTAAGAAAGTTTTTGTGTAATACACAGGAAATTATTATTACATATTGTTTTAATGTTCCATTTGCTTCCATTTTTGGTTGCATAAATTACAAGAAATTCCTAGCATAAAATGAAAATTTGTATAATTCTCTGTAATATTCTGTGTATAATAAATGTGTAAAAGTGTATACAAGTATAGGAGTATGCTATTAATTTGCTCACTCTAATCATACATGTCTTAGACCATCATTTGGCTATCAGAAGCAAGACAGATTGGAATCTAGAAGTATTTAGACTTTAATAGTGTGTATAGTAGTTCAAAAAAACATATAAGCAGCTTGATCATGAGAACAGCAGAGCATTCTTATTTCTTTTCAAAGTAGGACATCAACATCTTACGATATATCATAAAAGATGCAAAAAGTGAAGAAAGACAGAGGAAATATCTAGAAAGGTAAGAAAATAAAAATAAAAATGAAAATTAATCCCAGTGAAAAAGGAGACAAAGAGGGAAGGAGGAAAAGGTCAAATGGAATTGAAAGAGAAAATGGAAAGTGTAGAGATAATGATAAAAACTTAAGCCTTCAAAAAATCTCCTAAACTGCATTAGGAAAGAAGATTCTATCATGTATTGGTACATGTGGGTAAAGAGAAAAGGAATAAACAAATATAATTAAAACTAAAAATGAAGGACAGGAATAAATGGCCATATTCCACAGTGGAATGTGGTTACCCTCAGGGTCTCTGAAGGATCTGTGCATGTGTTGTTCATCTTATTCATGTATGGGAGTGAATAATGAGCTGCCAAATTTTACAGATTTTTTTTTTTTTTCCAAGAAAATCTAAAAGAAAGGTGACTTCAAAGTTTTGCAAAGGAGTTCCTTGTAATAAGTACCAGAAAATGGCAAAAGGAATTCAGTGCTTATAAATTCAAAGTAAAGCACACACAGGCATACTGCATCTATAGATACAGAATGATAATCTTTGAAATAGTGTTGCCATTCTTAAAGACAATCTTAGAACAATTTTATGTAGTCGTATATTATGTCATAAATTATTAGTGAAAGACCAGAGAATAAAACAAAAGAAAAAAAAATTAACTCCATGATATAAAGAAATGGCATATTGCATGGTGAAAAATATGCATTAATCTCTGATCTCAGAAGGGTCAAGCAGACTTTGATAGCATACTGAAAAAGAAGAGGGGGATGATCAGAAGTATGGGATAAGCTCTATATTAGAATACATGGAATAAAGTCTGTTTCTCGGCTTAAAAATAAACGAATGAAAAAACAACCTATGCAAGGCAGGATGGAGATCTTTAAAGTCAAAAATAGTTTGAAGAAAGTGAATAAAAAGTGCTTATTCATGCTTTCTTATATGGAAATTAATTTGGTATCAGGCTAAACAAAGTAAATGAAGTATTGAAGTACTTTTCTATCATATTAATCTCACTGTGACAAGATATCAAGGATGACAAGAAAGGGTTCAAAACAAGGTTAGGCAAATGAAGATAATCTATTGATGGCTATTATCACAGAAGTCCAGATGGACTTTCTGCCCCAGAAAGCTCTAAAATTATAAATGCCAGAAGCTGAAAGAACATGCATAGAAAAGGATCCTTGCAAGCATGTTATATATTTTTTTTTTCCCTAAGCCTCTCGTGCAAGATTTGATGGACATTTGATTTGAGTAGCAACTTTCAATGTCTAAGAAACGGGGAAGAATGCAGAAAAAAAAAATAGATATAAGAAAAGCAGAAGAAAACAGAGAGAAAAAATAAAAATGGTCATTCACAAGCTTAGCAAATATAAGTTGAAAACAATAATTCATATCACTTGCTTTAAGCATTTTTGAATAATTGGAAGTTTATGGCTATGGCAGATTTTAAACCTCTGTTTATAATAACCTTCTAATTCATTCTTCAAAAATGTTAAAATTATGTAGGTAATGAAAGGAATTGGATAGGGTCAGACAAATATTTTGACGGACTATTTCTAGAGTTAGATGTAAACTTACAAAAAACAAGACATACTGTAAAGATAAAGAAGAGAAATCTAATCTTAGACAGATTAAACATCCATGAACATAAAGTTGAGCCAATACTGAACATTTAAGCACATAAAAATTAGGCTTTTAAACACATAAAATAACTCTATGTGCATAGTACCATGGAAGCCAAAGGAACTGTGTTTTTTAAAATATGTTTTTACAAAAGCTTAGCCTCCATATTGTTGTTTATAAAGTTCTGATATTAACAATCAACTCGTCAGGTATAGATTTCTAAAAAGGATGAAAATATCAAAATTAATAAAAAAAATCCTCTATTAGTTTTTTTTTTGTTTTGTTTTTACTGTTTTCATTTAAGCACCTTGTTTAATCTGACTAGTTTAGTAGGACTATATCAAAATGACTTTTATCTCTGAAGGTCATAACATAATGGTAAACATCATCAATGGTAAACGTCTCTTGGAAAATAAGATTTCATTGGTATAGCCAATAAACAAGCTGCCATCAATAAAAACGAAATACACTCTAATCAAAGAGAGTACAGCTATGCACACATGCATCTATGATTATGTGATGTTTCTAAAAATTGTGGGTCATGCTTCTCTGGATGAGTCATAAAAACTACCAGATGGTTAGGGGTGGTGTAAGAAGGAGTGAGTTTATTATTTCTGTTCATAATACCAGAATCTGAATATTATGTTTTGGCAAAATGGATATGTGAGTTGCCTGGTAGCAGACAAAGAGAGGGATGTGATATAGTATGGGAAACAATGTTTTAAGGATTTTCACCTAAAGTTGGTTTGTATTGTAGTAGAATACAGTGTATTAAAATTATTGTTATACATATCTCTATATNTTTCCAGAAACAGAGTATTTACAATCTGGGCATTATGCCATGAATATTCTTACTGAGGCTTTCTTTTGCTTGTATTAATTACAGTAAAATTAAGATTCCATATATCACAGAATGAGTGGGGGTGGGGGTGAGTGACACAATGCACTTCACTTGTGGGAAAGAGATAGTAATAGGTTTTATTGATAATGACAATGGTTTCACAAGATTCTATGGCAAGGTCACTTATTATTTACTGCATGGAAGTTCAGGATACACACAGAATTACCAAGGACACCCTCCTGTTGGGTCACGAGGTTCAGGTTGGACCCCCTTGCTTTCCACACTCCTTTGGAGAAGAGTCTGGGTACGGCTGGATCCAACCCTAGTCCCAGACCTGGTCAACGGTTTGACACTAAAGGATTTGTGCACAATTACAAGGTAAAGCTTACAAGTTCAGAAAGAGAGTGCCCTATAGTCACTTACCACAGATCTGTAGTGGCAAGGATCTCTTAATCTCAAGGAGTATCCTTGAGAGGTATCCCTGCTCAAGGGGACATCCTGGCATGCAGCCCACTGCCATGCAAGGAGAGCTCAACAAGCTCTAGGGCTGTTCCACTATTTATGGGATAAGATGTTTGACTTATAGTCATTCTTTCAATTCAGAAATGACTGTTGGCTGGTGTATGCACGCTTAGCCTTATCTCCCCATCAGGATGCAGCTATCAGGACTGTTATTGATGGTTAAAGGTGGGCGGGGGGGTTGGGGGGAAGAAATTAGAGAGGCAACCACCAGGATCAGATAATTTGGTAGTTAATACCTGAATAGGGTTACGTGTGAGAAGTCAGGTTGAGGTGGGGAAGGAGCACATCCCTCACACCATACCACAAAAAAGAATAATCAAAACAAAGTAACAAATAGAACAATTCTCCCCCATATTCTTTAATGACAACTGAAAGAAACTGCAGTCTCTATCTTGACACTCCTTTGGAAGCAGCAGGGAGAATCCCTCCATCGTTTATATGTTTTTAAGGATGAATTGTGTGGATGAGAAACTGGGGCCTGATGGGAATTTAGATTGGAGTCTCACGTGTATATACCTATATATGCAAATCTAAAATGAAGCCTTTTGATGAACCTAAATTCTGTATTTTTTTTGTGATGAATTCCACTATTGATACATCATTTATGCATAGCACACATATATGATATATAGTTCCCCTAGAAACCCTGGTGCTCTGTATCTGCCTAGTTTGAGCAGCTCTTTGTTGCAGAAAAAAAGTTAAAACATTGATTTTTTTTTTATTTTTTTATCCACTGTGCAGGAAACCTAGGGCAATGGCAACATCTTGATGACACTACTTAATAAAGAAAACATGATAAAGTTTTATATTAAAATCATTTTTAGGCCCAAATCTCAGTCAAGTATCTACACTGAAGATACAGTCATTTTATATGGGTTTATTTTAAAAATAGATATAAAATGACTTGATTTTTTGTTCATAGCTTCTTGTTTTCTACTTTTTTCAGTATTTGCTATTACCCTGTCTTCCTTCATGTCACGATTTTTCTAAGATACCTGTTAGTGTCTCTGATATTTCATCTGTTAATGCATATATTCTGTTAGCTGAACTGCACAGAAGATATGGAAATCAAAAACTTATGAAGGAATATTTACATTAATTTTTCTTCATAATTGAATGAAGTCTTCATTTTTTTTTCTGTGTTATTAGTACATCCCATATTATTTCCATGTGTTTCCTTGTCTAATTAGTTAAACACTTAAATCTTACTTAGACACTTAATTTTTTTTAATAAGACTGTATTTCACTTTTGTTAGCAAAAAGGTATACAGAAAAAGTATTATTTTTAATGTTTTATTGTAGGCAAACACATAATCTTCATTTCAAGTACAACAGTTATAAAAACTGATGATAAAAAAATAATTTACCAATTTACCATGAAAAGCTTTCATTTATTCATTACAAAAATCTTTGAAGCTGAAGAATTTATTTTTTTTTTTTCATGAAAAATTTGACAGGTGCTGAGTTTTTAGCAACATTTTATCTAGCATATGTTTCTGAGAAATTTTTAACCAAATAAACATATTTCTGCACATCTCTTCTTTCTAGTCAAAACACATATTTTTCATAGTTTATTTGTGAAATAACTTTGGATAACTCTACAAATTTCATTTTTTCTTAATAATTGAATAATAAAGAATATATCTAGTAAATTCCCCAGAAGCAAGAAACCTGAATGGTTAACAAGGTTCAAAAGAAATAGAATCAAGGTTCTATTGCTTTATGACTTGGGAAAAAAAAAAAAAAAAAAAAAAAGCCACAGGGAAGTTTGCATTGAATAAGAGTGGGATTTTCGCAGAACATTTTTAAGAACCTTGTTTTAATTTTCCCCCAGCTCCCCAACAGATTTCTGCATTATTAATAAGTATAGATTGATTTGTATGGCAATATGCTTTACACTTCTTGTTACTCTGAGAAGAAATATCAAAACAGTTTGAATAAGCAGTTTGGATAAACTTGGGGGATGAGGCTCTTAATTGTGCAAATGGCTTGTTTTGGTTTGTTTTATAATTTGAATTGTCTCTGCCTGTAGTAGATTGTTTTTAGCTAATTCCTTGCAGCTGTTACTAAATTACAGTCTCTGCTTTCCAAGGCCACTTAGGGAAAGGAAAACTAGCGCTATTTAACCACTAATCTGACGATGTAATGATCTGAATGAGAAGAGGAAAAACATTTGCTATTTCTAGTTGTAGAAGAGAGGATCTGTGTCAACCAAGAACATGACCGAAAGGCTGCAGTTTATCTACTGATAGAGGTAAGAGATACAATCTTTGTTAGATTAATATGGCATGAAAGATAATTATTTCCTCCCATTAGTTGAAATGTATGCCTGCTCTTTTAGCCAAATCAAATTTAATAGTAGCAAAGATCAGCCAAAATATTCTGAAAATAGAAAGGTCAGTATGAGATTCAGTGCTGACCCAATATACCCAAACATACAGAATTCACTTGAGTGTCTCCAAATTATTTCAGACATGTTAGCCACCTCTAACTGTAAGCATTTATAGATGATTTTTAGAAAACTCTCTAGAATCATAAGGACCTGTCAATGAAAACCTTCATGAAAGAGATGTATCATTGTATGACCTGATAATCCATTGTATAGGAATTCAGTGACTGCATTCTTAGTGTACATCTTAGAGATATATAGGTGATATATTTTGCACTCAA
>VZSV01000019.1:7875106-7892234 GCA_013398735.1 Nothocercus julius | reverse complement strand
ATCCATGGGTAACAGTCAACCAGTTAAGTACCATCTGCTAGTAGTTATACCTAGTCCATGTTTCATGGATTGCTTATTAGAATGTCTGGTGGAATAATTGCAAAGCCTTGCTAAAGGGAAGATGTCTAAGATTTCTCCTTTCTTCACAGGATCATCGTAATTATATAACAAAGACCGATTTGATGCAGTGGCTAAGTTCCTAAGTCCATGCTGACTATTTTTTTTCTGTCTCTCTTCTTTATATCTTTTATGTTATAAATAACATTTCATTATTAGTCTGTACATTTTTTTATGGGATTTAAATACATATTGTTTTGTCTACTATGGTCTATTTTTTTTGCATTTTTTTATTATAACGAGTACTATGATGCTTTTGTATTTTTTTTATACACTTGATCAATATATTGTAGAGAAAGGCCAAGATTTCCTTTCATACTCAAGCAAAGATTCCCTTATAACAATGAGTGTTCTGTTTGCATAAAGACTAGCTAAACACTGAATGAAGTTTTAAGTATCATACAAGTTTTTTAATGGAACTTATGCTAGGCTTTAAAGTTTTATGTATCTTAAATTAATAGTTGTTTCATACATAAAATTATTTTTTAAATAATTAAAATAATGTGTAAAATAATGAGCTATGAATCATATTTACTATACTGTACTATACTGTAGACATTATCATGTCTACAGTATCCTTTGGCATTCTTGGTAGTTATTAAGTATCTTGATATATTTTCACTTAGTTTGGAGAAAGGATCATTTGGGTATCAAATCAAGTTGCATTCAATCAGTAGTCCCACAGTAAATTAACTCTGATATATTATTAGAGAAAATTTCTGAAACCTAACTGGAGCACTGCTAATCAGACATTAAGAAGCAAGTATTTCAGAGCGTTTTAAGAGTTATAGCCTTATTTTTAATATATAATGGTGTTCTATTTTTAGTTTTTAACTAAATATAGATAATATAGATAATAAATTATCTCAATTAGATCATTATAAACAGACAATGATAAAAGATGTTAATGAAAGAAATTACCTCTCAACACTATATTTTTATCTCAAACCAAATACGTCAACAGTTCATCTTGTATCTTGACTTCTAATGCCCGTAAGAAGTCTGCTAGCCCGCTATTTTCTAGAGTTCCTGAGATTGTTTTATCCTCATATAAAAAATAAAGTAAATGCATTAGTTAATTTTTTGTTTAATATATGTTCATTAATTTTTTGATGTGGGAGTATTTTCAAGTTAATGCATTCCTTGTGCATACAACAGTTATAAAATAGATGCAAAATTAGACAGGCATAATGAAAAGTCCATAGATGTGAAAAAAAGCCATTTAAGATCTCTTTTATCTTTCCAGGTGCAATCTGCCCATATTTGTTTTCTCTGACAATATGAAAGGTTTAGTAAAAGCTACATCATATTTTCTCTCCAAACAAAGATATACACAGTGGCTACTTAAAAGGACATTTATGCATACCAAGATTGGAAGAAGAAGAAGAAGAATGTTAGCCACTCGTGTTTAGGAAAATCAGTCAGGTCTTCCTAAGACAGAGTGTCTCAGTAGATACATAAGGTTTATTAAGTGTTTATGAGTTTCTCAAAGAACAGTGAGAAGTGCAGAAAATAGCTGGCCAGTAAAACTGCCTGCCCTATGATTTACCCTTTGAAAGGGCTTGGCAACCCATGTGCCTTTGTACACCCAATTCCATTAGGGAAATGGTTTTAGATATCCACTAGTATTGTCTATGCTTTCAAAATAAATATTGTCTCTCTGATTGGTCAAAATTCTAATTTGAAATTTAGATGTTTATATCCTATTTGCATTGCTCTGAAACGATGACTTGTGTAGCACAGCAATTCTCACTTTGATCTGTGTTTATTCCTTTATCTTCTAGCACTATAAAATAATGTAAATAAAAAATAAAAATAACATTATCATTTAAGTATAGAGCTATAATAACCTCAGGCACCAGTACAGATTAGGGATTGACCTGCTGGAAAGCAGCTCCGTAGGGAGGGATTTGGGAGTCCTGGTTGGCAACAAGTTAACCATAAGTCATCAATGTGCCCTCGTGGCCAAGAAGACCAACGGGATCTTGGCCTGCCTCAGGAGGGGTGTTGCCGGTAGATCAAGGCAGGTGATCCTGCCCCTCTACTGAGCTCTGGTGATGCCACACTTGGAGTATTGTGTGCAGTTCTGGGCTCCCCAGTGCAAGAAGGATGTGGAGCTTCTAGAGAAGGTCTGGCGTAGAGCGACAAAGGTGATTGAGGGACTGGAGCATCTATCGTATGAGGAAAGACTGTGAGCTGGGCCTGTTTAGCCTGGGGAAGAGAAGACTGAGAGGAGATCTGATCAATATGTACAAGTACCTGAGAGGTGAATGTAGGGAAAGATGGGGCCAGACTCTTCTCCGTGGTGGCCAATGACAGGACAAGGGGTAATGGGTGCAAGTTGAAACACAGGAAGTTCCATCTCCCTGTGAGGAAGAACTTTTTTCCTGTGAGGGTGACAGAGCCCTGGAACAGGCTGCCCAGAGAGGTTGTGGATTCTCCTTCTCTGGAGATCTTCAAAACCTGCCTGGATGACGCCCTGTGCCAGGTGCTCTAGGTGTCCCTGCTTGAGCAAGGGGGTTGGACTAGATGATCTCTAGAGGTCCCTGCCAACCTCAACCATTCTGTGATTCTGTATTAGAATGCATATGATGTTACTTTGGAGAATAATTGACAATCATAACAGAGAAGAGAGAGAAGAAAAAAAAAAAAAAAAAAAAAAAGGTCCTTAAATGTCTTATGTCCAGAATAGGTCCAGGTAGACCTTAATAAAGTAATCATAAACATTGTCTTTAGAATAGTGAAAATTTAGAAATAATTATTCAGAATCTTATTTTTTAATGTCTTCTCATGTTTAAAATAGCAATAGATAGTTCATCTTAAAATAGTAAAATAAGCATCACTTGTAAAGAAACTGGGTTGATTTTTAAAAGAAATAATAACATTTTTTTTTTTCCAAGCAGTCAAATGTAATCCGTTCTTTTCACCACTTCTACAGGTACTACAATAATAAAAGAATTTCATTTTTTTTTTCAACTAATTAAATATAGTAATTATTTTCAGACAATGAAGAAAAAAAATGAGATACCTGCTTACGTTTGTTTTAGGGTTTTTTTTTTTTCCTAAGTCGTTTATGATAGCTTTATAGAGGGAAAATTTAAGAAGAGTTTTGAATTAATTTGTTGTTAGACTGACAGGTTGCAAATGAAATTCATTATAGGCAAATTGGAAGAAAGGCATACAGAGCATACATCTTCCAAACAAATAAGATTAAGATTTGTCTGGGACATTTTACAGAATCTGCATATTTTAATCTCTAACTATTTAGAAAAAGAAAGAATTTGTTCCAATCTTCATAAAAATGGGAATTAGATAATTTCCGAACTATTAACCCATTAATGCTTCCTATACATTAGATGCACTTCAGGGGGATATTGCCATATTATTTGGTGTTGTACATCATGATAGTTCCTGTAATGCACACCGTGACCTCATCCTAAACTGCAAGACAGATTGTGCACATAAAAATATTTAAAAATTGCTCGTAAATATATATGCAGATATACACCTCTTCTTCGATACGTCATGGAAGGATCTACTGCTTCACGAAAGACTTCATTTTCCTGAATACAATCAGATCTTTTCCTAGTTTCAGTAACATTTGGAAATGATATATAAATAATAATAATTTTAAAAGTAAAAAAAAAAAAAAAAAAAAAAATTTTAAAAAAAAAAAAAAAAAAAAAAAAAAAAAACTTTTCTCATTGACAAACAAGATGTACATTAAACACCTTCAACAGAAATCGTCTGCCAATGTGATTTATCTTTTTTCAAATTTATTTAAGAAACTGCCTAACACAACATCTGAGTTCTGTCAGCATATATACAAAGAACTAAATTACCCAGGCTGTTATGCAGTACATTCGCTGTTTATTTCAGATACTTCAGATTGTAGCTTCTCAGCACTCATGTATGACCTTTCTGAAAAGTTACTGTTTTTATCAGAGCTGATTTAATTGCCGAGATGAATTTTAACATCTGAAGATCCATAATCCATTGATTTGATACATACTCAGTTATCTTTCTCATACTCTATTACAAAAAAAATCCCACCAAAGTTCAAAAATGGCCAAATGTGTTTCTGATCTAAAAGAATGCAAAATATTGTTTATTATAATGCTGACTTACTTTTTTATTTTTGAGAAGGCATTCAACGACATTATTATGAATGTTTTCTCGGTGTCTCCTATACATGTAGAATAGAAAATTTAAAAATTAAACACACATGTATTGCTAGGTGATAAGGTCACATTTCCAATATCTTTCATTGTGGTAAATAAACACAAATATCTTAAAATCCAATAAACAAGATTGCCTCTTTTAATTGAGCATAAATGTCTCAAAATTGTCAGCAGTTAAAAGGCAATACATAAATAAATGAAGCAGGAGAACAAAAGAATATGATACTTGCTGATGCAGACTTAGTATCAGTTCCAGGCAGTAAGCGTAATCAATGTTTGCAGAGGACATTTAATCATACATAGTGGGAACATCCTAATTGAATTGACTGGCCCGAAAGACAAGAACATAAGTTGCTGGGTCCTAACAGTTTGATCCAATACGTTGATCTAGTGCTAAGGGTTGGATTAACAAAAAGACTCAATTATTTTAATAGGCAGGACTACCACTTTAAATAATTATGTAATTATTTTGTATCTCGCATCCAAGTGTTGCTGTAGTATTTAATTTAAAATATTCTGTAAGCAGTTTTGAAGAATGGAAAGGGAACACATCCTCTTCTATATGGACCCTTACAAATCAGGTGATTAGGAGTGATAGAGCCACATAAAATCTGGTATCTTATGCTACTGAAGGTATGGAGATAACCTTATGGAGCTAAGAGAGGACCTCAACCATTCCGGAAAGGCAGCTGGCAGGCTTCCAAGCTGTCAACTTATGCATAATGCATAAAATGGCATTATATGTTTCTTTCTCCTTAATGACCTGATTGAGATTGTATTTAAAAGGAATCTTTCTGTTGACTTTATTAAAGTTCTGAGTGAACATTCAGAGAATGAAGCAATGATTGCAACAACTGTTTCCCTATGAAAACTATGTTTTGAAACCTTATGTGACACAAAATAAAAGGTATTCTGACAATGTTCTGATAACATACTGTGGGCCTTAATTATGTATTTTGATTATCAGCCTTATCTTGAGCAAGAAAGTATATAGCTAAAACAGACACAATAAAGCTGGAATGCTTGATTGCAAGCATTGTAAAACCTGAAACAGCTATTTAAAAAAAAAATTGTTACTTTTACCTTGTTAAAAAAAAAAAAAAAAAAAAAGTTCTGATTGAAATCATTGGTGAAAACTGCTGTCTGACACTTATTCACTCCCATCAGGATGCTCCTGATAATCTATTGACATTGACTGCATATTAAACAATCTTTCTGCAAGGTAAATAGTGTTGAATCACTAACAATAAATGGGGTTAGAATTCCAGTTGTATTATGCACAGTCTTGTTATGAGCTAAAAGGTACCCTTCATAAGTAAAGCCAGGTATTTGGAATTATTATTACAGTTGAAATCTTAGCAGCTTAATCAACCAATCTTTAAACATTATTAGTGTTGATTTCAAAATTGCAAAAGAAAGAAAAAGTGAGAGGGAAAGGGAAAGGGAAAGGGAAGAAGAGGGAGAATAAGAACTTATAGAAGAAGAACTTAGAAGAAGAAAAAACTTATCCAAGATACAATCCAAGATGCGGATTTCCAAACACTATAAAGTTTTCCCAGTATAAATAGCATGAATCACATCATCATATATTTTTATTGTTCTGAAACCTAGGCATAAGGAATGTAATGTATCCTTAGTTTTTCAGCTTTGTTAAGTTGCAGAAAGAACCCTTCTATTTTTTTTTCATAGTCTTTGAAATGAAAGAAGCAGGCAAAAAGCTGTTATATGCTTTGGCATTACTTCTCAGACTTAGAAGCATCATTAGATAATTTTATGTATTTTGAGCCAATATTGTTCCTAAGGAGGCTAGACATACTCTAGTCTTAACTGGGGATTCAGGACATTGTAGCACTTGGCACACTGGGGACCAGGGTACAACTTCATCATAGGCAGTATACTTAACCAAAAAAATATAGCCACAGTTTATTCTGTGGAGGGGAGAAAACCCCCTCCTGTTTAAGAATGACTGTAGTTGAATTTTAAAAGGTTCTTCCTCTAAGTAAAATTCTTAAAAATATTCTTCTTCTATAAAAAAGTATTAATATAAAATATTTCCTGACCTCCTACTTGAAAGTAATCTAACTTAATGCTATTTTATTTTATTTTATTTTATTTTATTTTATTTTATTTTATTTTGCTTAGTTTCATTTTTGTTTTATTTTATTTAATTTTTTCTCTTTTAGAGTAGCAGGACCATAAGGAGTTTTTAGCTATCCAAGTGATGCCTTAGGCAATACAAGAAAAATATAGCGGTTCAAAGTAATGCAATGTGCATTGAAACAGCCATCAGAATTCCCCTCCCTTTGGTAGTGAAACTATACACCTGTAAATATGCTGAGTGATCGATACTGTACCAGTGAGATCAATTCAGTCATTCATCACCATATTCACTCAGCATTCATATCACAATATATTACACTTGAAGAGGAAGAGGAGACTTAAATGACTGTGGACAAGACCAGAAACAAAAGCCTGGTTCCAATTTCTTCAAGCTCATGCTAAAAGAAGAAGGAAAAAACAACCAAACAGCAGACCAACAGAAAACCACATGCTAGAAAGAACTAGATCGGGGCTGGACTCTTCATGGTCTTCTGAGCTTCCAGCATTTCATTCTAGAAGAGATACAAAGAGAATGGGATATTAGGCAATACTCTACTGGATACAAGTATAACAGGCAAAAAGAAAGTGATAGTAACAAGAGGAAGTGGAAATAGGCAAAATCAGATATTTCCATCTTTCTATTTGGATAGGGTTCAGGAAATCTGAATTTATTTCTAATTGCCAAAGTCCTTCAGGGAAATGATACATGTGAAGAAAAGTAAATATACAGAAAACTTCATTTGAAATAGAACACGATCATGAGTGTAATACTCTGTGTTGTATCCTGAAAACATTTTTAAACATTGTAATTTGTATTGTTGAGGCAAGGGGTTTTCTGTGTAAAATTAAAGTTTTTGTTTACAAGACATATTTTACCCTAACCTTTAGAAAATTATGTTTGCTTTAGCTTAACTGAATTGGGGCCTTGAGGATAGCATTAACCTTTTACATTTTAAGATAGGACAGTTTTTTCTCTGACCTACAGGCTATTAGTCACCTGACAAGGTGGTTAAAGGACAATGACCTGAAATTATTGATTTATTTGCAGCTAATAACTCCATTTCTAAAATCAACCTGAAAGAAAAAGAAATGGGTTTGTAAGGGTATTTCTAGTGGTAGTAAAAATTTTACCAACTGGAATCTTGTTAATAGGAAAGAAATTTCGTAAGATATGAAGCACATCATTGAAATGCCAAATAATTTTTAACTGAATATGCCATCCATTATTCTCTATATTAGTAATACTATTTTAACATATTTCCTCTTTGTTCCTGACATTTCTCTTTTGCCATCTTTTTTTCTTTTGGTCATTTGTGGGAAGAGAGAAAGGAAAATATAGAAGAAAAGTGAAAATCTTATTATATTGAACTTGCACATGGAGTCCATCCCTTCTTTAAGTTTCAAAAAGTATGAAAAAGCAAAAGCAAACAAACAAACAATAGAAAGCAAAGTACTGTAGTTTTGAAATGCTTATCTGCCTGGTGACCAAGTTGACTACATAAGGAACTTTCAGATACATAGATTTATGGACTTTAGTCTATTAATCTTAATTTATTTTCTCTATCATATTTCTCCTTCCAAATGCAATACCATAACCAGTGGAAGTTACAGCATATAAATGATAACCTGAAATAAGGTCTCACACATGACACTTCTTTGGTCACCATATCTTTAGGTTCTATTACTGATAACTGGCCCTGCGAGACCCTGATTTCACAAGGTTCTCAGTTGTACTCTCCAAATCTTTCCGAATTTCAGCAGTCTCTCACATAATCCCCCTCAACCTTCTGAGAAATTCAGCCATCCTTCGTGGCACCATCTATAACTTTGTCAGCCCCTCACTCTGTTATTTGTCATGTCCAACAGGTTTGCAGATCCGTCCTGCTAGATGCTCACAGTCATACACTTAGCAAAACCTCAAGCCAGGATCCAGTCCTGTGCCTGCAAACCTTAACAGGGCAGGCAACAAGTTCCAAGCAGCAGACAGCTCTTCGAAAATATTCTTCTAGTATCCCCCTATCTCTTACATTCTGGCCTAGCAAGATAGTATTAAAGAGAAATCTGTTTAAATAAGCAAGTCCACATTTATTTTGCAGTTCTGTAGTTCCCTTATTTTGCATGATACCTGAGTTTACACTGTAACTTCTTCTCCTGGTTTCCTCTACCATCCTCTCTTCCAATTATTTTACTATTATACAGGTATCTTCTTCCTTATCAAGACATATTCCTGAGGAAAGCTCAAAGCAGCTCACAGCAGCAGTTGGATAAACAATAAGCTTGGAAGGATGACAGAGAAGCTTAAAAAGAAAGTGGATATAACAGACCAAAGAACAAGACTGAGAAAGACACACTCCTCTCCACTATCTGAAGGTTCTAATAGCTCCTGTACTCCTTTGGCCCATTTGAGTAGCTGCAGTCACCTAAAGTTAAGCTGTGTCTTTGTTACTAAAAACTCAGATCTTTCACTGATGTCTTTCTGGCTCCACTTTCATTTGCTTCCACAGCTTCCCTATCCATTTCTGCTAAACTTTACCAGCCCTAGCTAGTCTTCATTAACTACCTCCTGCGACCCTTCTTGCAATCTAACTTGCAAACCTACTCTGATCTTGCCACAAAACTTAACTTTGTCTACATAGACAAGAAACCCTGAACTGTCTCTGAAGTCAGGGAATGCAAACATCTTGGTCCACTGATGGACCCATATATCTTAGTCTCACCTTGAGAGAATTTTCTAAAATTGATAATCTACCTCCTATTTGTGACAACAAAATACTACTGATTCTTTGAATATAATCAAGGCTTTCATGATGTGAGATCTTTCTTCTTGGATGTGCTTAAATATATGCAGCAGAAGTGCTAACCTGGTACAAAATGTGATACTACTCAAACACTAGCGAAACCCTTTTGGTGTTTGTGAAACTCTAAAGTGGCGAGAATTTGTATGTTGCACTTAGTCAGCTATATTTCTTCTTGATTTCTCTATGCCATTCTCTTTTGAGTTCAATAATAAATGATAACAATGAATCTTGATGTAGATAAAAGTATTATCTTAGCAAAGATATTTCGCCAGAAGTTTGTCAGGAAATCTCAGCAAACCTGAATGAAGAATATTCACAACTAGATTACTAAAGTGTCAAATTGTAGACCTGCAGAAATCTTGAAAAGTGGTATGAAACTGGTAGCTATAAACACTTAATGAAACGTTAATAATAGTTCTATGCACTGATCTTACCGTCTCTTACAATGATCAGACTGTATATGGTACAGTATTGAAAAACTATAATGCTTGTTGATAACCTCTTGCCTTTGAAGTTTCCTGACAGATTGGAAAGAGAGTAATTCTATTGCAGGCCACTTTGCCGTGACAGCTGGATGAAATCATTGCAAACAGTAAAGATGACTTTCCATATGGCAAGATTTCCTAACTGTTTATTTGGTAATCACTAGTGTATGCTCATTAGTATCCAGAGCTGTATAACCTTATTGGATGTGATTGTCTGCTTAAAAATTCAGTTGGGTGGCATTTCTCTGCAATACGTTGCCTGTAAATATGGGTCCAAGTCCTCATTCTTGGATTTGCATACAGATTTTGATAATCAAAGGCAGAATATTTATACAAATGTATCCCCCTCCTCTTCAATTCCCCATCCTCTTTAGGCAATGAGATGAAATAGAATATCCAGGTGCAAATAAAAATTCATTTTTCAGTTAAACTCATCCACAATAAATAGTCAATGTTCTTTTCACCATTTCTGTTGTTTTCTACTTTAATAAATCCTCTAATATACTAGTGGATTACTAGTGGTAAATTTACCAGTTGAAATTCCACATTTCCCTGTTTCTTTTATCCTGACTTTCCCTGGGTAGTATCAATGCCTATATTTAGATAAACTGGATGATGTCCTAGATTTCATTTAGAGTATTTAATAACAAATAAAGTTAGGCAGTAGTTTGAAGTAAAAGAAATATGTATTCTCTAAAGTGATTACATTACATCACCAAGACCCTGCTTCTCACCATTTTATAGTATTTTAAACTACATTAACATATTAAGCCATATTTTAATGCCATTATGCATTAACAAAATCCGACTACTTTTTAAGAAAAAAGAAACAGAATCAAAGATGTCAATATTAAATAAATAACTTTTCCACTGTCAGTGATGTGTTTTATCACTAATCAATATTCACAGATGGGAAATGTAATGGAAATTATTTATTGCATGGTTCTAAATAGGTACAGTCTCTTTAAAAATAAATAGAGTTTTTAACTACAATTGGCACCTTAAGATTTCAGAACTATGATGGAACATGAAATATTTTCAAATACTTTTAAATACTTTTTAGTATCTAATATCTAGATTCTTTTAATATCATTTTATCAAATATGGAAATTTTACTAATACTGCTATATGTATCCAAATACTCCTCCCCCACTCTAATGGAATAGCAATCTTTGTGAAATTTATTTTTATTTTTTATGAGGACTCACAGAAAATAACAAAATCAGAAGTTTCCTTTCCAAATTAAACTCAAGACCTTGGAAAGCCTTTAAACATAATTGATTTAGTTAACATATATTTCATCTCCTGTGACACATTTGATCCTAAAAAACATAGTTTTATCAGTTTCTTCTTTTTCACTAGCAGCAGAATGTCTTGGACATTAAGGATACTGAAGAGAAGTTATATAAATATGTAATTTTATAAGAAATAATTATATTGCAACCTTTTTTCTAAAACTGACATAATTCTTAGAATCTTAAACCTAAAAAAAATGTCTTTGAAGGTCTTCTAGACTGACTTTCAGCTAACCTTAATTGCAATGGTTGCATTAAGTTGCTGAAAGCTTTGTCCCATTGATATCTAAAAATCTCCAAGTTTATGTCAATATTTCCATAGAATGGAATATCATAAACCTGAAAGCTAATAGCTAATATTTGTTGTTGTTGATAATAGTAGAAAAATGTGGCAATTTATAAGAATAAAGAGTGGCAGTGAATTTAAATACCTGATTAAGCAGATTTTAAACATGAGAATTATCTGGTATAAACGAGCCTGGATGCAAACTTGTGCCACATGCTCTAGGTGTCCCTGCTTGAGCTGGGGAGTTGGACTAGATGATCTCTAGAGGTCCCTTCCAATCTCAACCATTCTGTGATTCTGTGTGATATCTGCAATTCTAGTGGAAAGAAACAGACATTTCTAAGACACAGCGAATCCCAAAGCAGGTGCCTCAGATCAGGTATTTCTCAAAGGAAATTTCCCAACACAGAAATTTTTTATTACTCTTCATAATAACAAAAAAACCTGAAAACGACTAACTCAACAGTAAGGTTTACAATGTACTGTATAAAGTTTGACAGCATGAATCTTGAACCTGGCCCTTCATAGTATTTTACAGAGCACTTTTTAATGTCAAGTTTTACCTGAGTCTTAAAATCAGGCAAACAACTGAGATTTATTTTGAATCATAGTATCTTCAGCCCCTAATCATCGATTTCCAGTATGCTCTGAAGATCTGTCTAAACTTTGTTATAATTCACAGATGTTTAAACTTTTTTCTTTTAATCCTTAAAATGTGTTTACACTAGATTATGTCCAACACATGCAGAGAGTATTGAATGCCATACAAGAAAAAGAGTTCAATTCATTTCAGTGAAATTGATTTCATCTCTGAAAGTTGATTTAATATTCTATATGAAATGGTCATGTAGGAAACCATGAATATACATGAAATTTACAGACTTGGGCTTAAGAAAGCCATGTATGTTCATAGCTATGTTTAACTATATATAGACAGTTGTGAAGCAGAAAAGACCCAACACCTCAGGTATCACTAAGGTAACTAGGTAACTATTTAGTTAATATTAAAACTTTTTTCTTTTAATTCTTAAGATATGTTTACATTGGACTGTGTCCAGCACATGAAAGAGTACTGAATGCCATACAAGAAAAAGGGTCAGGTTCAATGAACCTATGGCAGGAAAGGAGATTTTCTCATGCAATGAATTAACACATGCCATTTCTTAAAATATAACAAAACTTATCTGTTCTTCTAATCAAAGCAATTCTTATTCATATCTCACTAAAGTCTATGATAAACCTTATATAAAGTCCTCTTAAATCTCCTGTTGATCACAGTCGACTAATTGAAATTCAGTTGTCTGGAATGAAAACATGAACACAAAGCTAGCCTTATATAACAGTATCTCGCCAATAAGGTCATCTTCTAGAATGACTCGTGATTTTGTGGGTCTTATTTTCATCCCTGACAGTTGATTTAATATTCTATACAAAATGATCATGTAGAAAACCATGAATATATGTGAAGTTTACAGGCTTGGGCTTAACAAAACCGTGTATGATCACAGTAATGTTTAACTAAATATAGACAGCTGTGAAGCAGAAAAGACATATGACCTCAGATATCACTAAGGTAACTATCTAGCTAATACTAATACTAGGATCAATGGAGATAAGATTTACCTTGGTAAAAACTGGTCATTCTCTACATTCTCCACTATTTTACAATAGAAGGGATAATACAGCCAGTTCTACGGGAAATATCTACACGAAAACAGAAAAAAAAAAAAAAAAAAAAGCTTTTGATAGAAAAATGGACACTTTTGAGTTCTTAATGAACTCATGATTTCAACTGAACTGTGCCAATGTCGGCTTTCCACAGCTCTTGTACAATGCATGGATCTTGTACACAGACAGCAGCAAAACAATTTTTTAAATCACATCAGTTTGCCACTCATCTAAATACTACTGTGGTCATTAAACAAAACAGCATTCTCCATGGGTATTTAATCTTCTCTTACTGTTTTCAGCATGCTTGACTCCACTGCTAGATCACAATGGATTACTTAGTCAGCCAGCCAGCCAGCTACCTCCTGCATTTCTGTGTAATATCTAATATCACTGCCAAAAGTGACCCTTAGGAATATACAAAATATAATGGAAGCAAAGTAAAAAAACAAAAGACAAATCAAAATAAAAAGGAGGAAAGGAATAATTTTTTTCTTCCTCTCCCTTTTTGGATATAGCTCAATACACTTAGGAAACCACTTCTTTGCTTTCTTTCTATAATGCCATTCTATCTCTATTTACTGGCAAAGCTCCTGTCTCTTTGCATGAGAGATTGGTGCTCTGGCTGGAGTCACCTTAGGTGAGCAAGAAGAACATTTTCAAGTCTCATGAATTCATCAAATGAGATGAAAATTCCACTGGAAAAGCAAGATACATTTGAGATTGTTAGGTGAACTCAGGAAAACAGACCATTGCAGTCACAAATTTATCTGAGAAAGCTAATGTAAAATAGATTTCAATTATATCTAAGAGCATAGTTCTCTGCATATTCACCACTATGTGCTCATCACTTTACATGTCCCTTCTACTAATCAAGTAAGTAACAGGAATAATCACAAATAAATTGGTTGCAAACCAGAAATAAACTGTTCTTACTGCTCTTGTCAATTTTTCCTCCTTTTTATTTTTCTAACCTGTTTAATTTGTAGACTCTCATATCCTTGAAGCCTGCATACTATGTAGCTATGTGGCTGAGTTTTTCAGGGCCAGGTGCATTTCCCAAACACTAGTGTATGAAAAGAAATTTTGGTAAATATAATCTACTATTAAAGAATGAATAAATCAGTTAAAATGTTTGCTGTGACATGAAAAAGAGGCATTCATATGCAGGGCCAATATCAGAGGATTGTCTATTAATGAGATTGGTATAATTGCAAGTTCACAGGACAACAAGATATTACTGTCATGTAATCCTCCAATATGATATTAGTAGAAATGATTTAAAATCATATAAAGAGAAACTCTACGTAAATTTAAAAAAAAAAAAAAAAAAAAGTCTTAGGAACTGTCCTCATTCTATTACAAGAATATTGACTCTCAACAGAGAGAGAAAATGCAAATCTAATCTAATCTAATCTAATCCAATCTAATAATACTCCCTTTCCAAGCACCACAGAAGAGGTAAACAATATAAAAAATATGTATCATCAGATAGCTAAGCATAGTCAGGAAAATAGAAAATATGTAGTTTAGACAGATTACTGTTTCCAAACCAATTTATCCATCCCTCTATTAACAATTTATTCAACCGGGAATAATCTGCTGGCGTAAACTACTTTTTGCTGACTTCTAATTGCTGACTAATATTACTACAAACTATTAGGTAATATATATTAAAATTAATATAATTGTTATTTTTGTTAATAGAAGTTATCTGCATACTTTTTATATTTCATATATTTTCATGCTGTATTTGCATTGGTATATGACTTTAATCATAAAAAATCATAGAAATGTGTAATCTGCATTATCTAGCAATCTCTGTCTCTACACATTACATCTTTGTAAAATACTTTGATAGTGTAAATAAATAGTTCTGAATATATAGAATGTTCCAGACTGAAATCTAGAATCAATTCTGAAGAAAACAAAAATCATATAATTTGTGGCAGACCAAACGTAATGACAGAAGTTTAAATTCATATTGTATAGACTATCTGTATACAAAAAAACATTGCTACACTATGAAGATTTAATCTGCATATCTGTTAAGATTTATAAATAGGAGAATAGTTCCAATATCACTTAATAATCGTCTGTCCAACCAGATATCACTGTATTTTTTCCTATAGTGTATATGTGCATAGTTAGAAAGATAACCTATGCTTATAAAAATACTGAATTAATATCAATAATTTTGCAACATTTTGTCATGATTGCATTCTTATGGTAATTTCTGTCATAATATTATACATTACTTTTATGTAAAATTATAGTTCTGAAATCTATCATTAAATTCAGTTAAACTGCAATGTGAGAAATGCTTTCTTTTATACCATGATATTTATTTTTACAGTTAAATATGAATATGAGGTGTGAATATTCCTCATTTTTACATTTCTTCTCTTATTGTGTATTTAAAATACAGTATGTTGAATGAATACTGTTTACTGAATATTTTTCTCATAAATGTCCTAATGAATTCAGCATAACACAATAAGAACTACATTTTATGTTCATGTAATGGAATTTAATATATGTCCAGGCCTAAGAAAAAAACATCAGTGATAAAATTGCTGTAACATGATCCAAATTTTACTTTAGAATAAGATATGCTTTTAATAAACAGGCTTATTTGTTCTCTCTCTCTCTCTTTTTTTTTTAAAAAAAAAAAAAAAAAAAAAGGAAAGAAAGAAAATATTTCCATTCAATATAGATAAGAAGTTCTGTTTATGTCTGCCTTGGTTAACAATGGGATTCTGGCAGGTATTGTCCCTCAAACTACAAGAGGCTTCCAAATAGCAAGTTCCTTCTCTGTTTCATCAAGTACCACTTGTCCCCTGAGAGTTGCTCAATAGCCTGCAGGTGGTTAAGAGTCTCTGTCATGTCTCCAGAGCACTTTAGGCATGCGAAAATACTGAGTATAGCCCCATCTCTCCGTCAGCTGATTCCAGCTTAAACTCAAGTACACGGGGTGTTGAGTATTATGCTGTATGGTACCTTTCTATAGCCAAAAGGCCACACCACCTTCTCAGAAACAGGGTATCCTTATAGAGGCCACAGACATCTCCCGCTACATCCAGGAGGATGGGGTTCAAATGACCCTGTGGTCAGACAGGCGCTGGGCCATTGTTGGGCTGGAGCCGTCACCAGCACCACTGAGGTGTCATGGGACAGTGGCTGAGGGTCCAAGCTGGGCTGATATGGAGCCCTGGATGGACAGATAGAGTACTGGAGACTCACCCAGATCTCCCAGTTGACCACCTTCCCAGTGCAGCATTACTATTGTATTGGATGCCTTTAGTGATGGACAATGCTCCCAGTATGGGATATTTTATGTGTGGACTGAAAATGGTTTTAAAGAAGGAAGCAGATCCTGATCTGTTCACCACAGTCATCACTGCAGCACCTCAAGCCATCAAGAAAGAACAAAGTTGGACTTTGTCTAGAGGTGAACTTAAGCACCTATCATAGTATCTAGTCACAGGAGCAATCAGAGTTAAAGATCCAGTCACCTTTCCAAAGCAGGCATCCATATTTAGTCATCTTGGTGTCCTTAGGCTTTAGAAACTCCCTGATGAGATTCTTCCTGAGAGTACAAGGAGGAGATCTACTTCACAGATAGATATGTATACTAATGGCACTTAAATGTAGGTTTCTGAATTTTCAGTTCAGTCCCACCTCTAATTAATTTTACTGGGAAAGAATGTAAGTTATGATAAACTTCCACCTGTTTCAAATATCTTAATAATTCTTCAGTTCCATGATTTTGTGCCTCTATGATGTTGGTTAACACAGTCTCTCTCTCTCTCTCTTTTCTTTCTTTTTTTCTTTTTTTTTTAACATGTACTACTGATGAAAATAAGCAGTGGGCAATTTCTTTCCTACCTGGTGGTAAAGGTGGTGAGGAGTTTTCCTCAAAAATAATGTAATTGTACACAAACTGATAGATTCTCTGCCTTCAAAGAACCCCACTAAACATGTATACACTAAATGTCTATACTTCATCAGATGTTGTTAGAAGGAGTATTATGCCATTTCTCAAAAGGTATTTTGGAGATATCTTTGTAATAATACTAAAAAAAAAAAAAAAAAATGTATCTTCATGAGAAGGCTTAAGCTCCTAAATCTTCAGATGTTCTCATCATTCTTCTCAGAAAAAAATTAGATGTCATACAAGAATGAAAACTCCATGTTT
>VZSV01000019.1:7842876-7867954 GCA_013398735.1 Nothocercus julius | reverse complement strand
ATATGTTATGTGCCACCTAGAAGTGAAAAAAAAAGGAAGAAAAAAAAAGAAAAAGAGAGAGGGACAGAGGGATAAAGAAATGGGTTTCGGAATGTATATTAGGTAAATATACTAGGCTAGTCCTAATCAAGATGGAATCTTTGTAAAGAGGCATGCTTTTAACTAATCTGAACAAGGATGGGATAATAATAATCCACAGGATTCTCACTGTAGTAAATTGTAGTTGTATGCAAATTGTAGTAAATAGGCAGTTATACGATATCTGTCACTACCATATCAAGAAATTAAATACAAGTTCAAAAGAAATTCTAACTGAAATTTGATCACATTTTACGTCTATGAAATTAAGTGACAAAATTCATTTCTAAATCTCATATTTATTTGTGGCATAGGTTCAAGAGCATGAGTAAACTTGTTTTATGAACATATGTGTCACCTTTCATTAACATCTATTGGGACAGAGTCATATACATGTCATTTCGATTGATCTAAAAATACATGGTCTAAAAAGAACAAAATCTAATGCATGATTACAAGGAACTTGAGTCAATAGATTTTGAATTGGTCTGGTTTGTGATTTCAGAAGACAATTCTGGGCTGGCATGAGGAAAGAAATTATTAATTCTCATTTCTCTGATTTGTTGCCAGCAGAATAAGAATTATTCTCCGCTTATTGTGGAATTTAGGACAGTGCCAGGGAAATATGCTGTGGATAGAATTGACACACATATGAGCCTACTACTTCTATTTTAGTTAGTACTATAAATAATATAGTATATTTAATGATAAATGCTTGAAATGAACTTACATTCCTTAACATTCTCTTAGCCTAAGCTTTCAGGACCTTTTGAAAGTCAAATCTCTGCCTTGACAGTGGATACTGAGGAGGAAGGTACCTGACTGATAAAGTCAGTAGCAAATAAGGTTCTCTGTAATGTAACATTTCTTGAAGGCAAGCATATCATTAATTTACCTTCAGAACTAGATCAATGGTGTCAGGTTATTATCCATTTACACTGGGTTTTGTTTGCTTTCTTTATCAACAGGCTATGCTCAATGGGAAAATTAATAGTAAATAGAAAATGTATTTTCCTTCACTTTGTGCCAAGAGAGTTTAAAATTAGATAATTGTGATAGATTAGACAGCAGGCATCAAATCTGACCTCTTCCACTGCTCTGTTTGAATGTTAATATAATATATAACATCAGTGCCCCCTACTAGAATAGGTTTATAGTGCAATGCAATAGAAACATAATGATCACACATCACCTTGCAAACTCTTAAATATAATCTAAGGATGTGTACTAGTTGATACTTTAAACAGCATAATGGAAAATATTTCATGTGTTTCACTGGATTTGTTTGCATTTGCTTTTACTAGATTAAAAGCAGAAGATTATAGCTCATGAAGGATCTTCCTCTGAACCCTGTCCCTAAATATTCTAATCTTTTCATCACTGTCAGATTGCAGAATTGCAGAAAACCAAAATGCCTGGATAATGATTTTTGTTTTCTTTAGCATCATTTCATACATTTTGTTTTCTATATTCTATTTTCAAAATGTTTTCTATATTAGTTTTTTTTTTATTATTTTTGTTTAGATTTCTATGTTCATATATTAAAAATGTTAGATTTGGGATCTATTCTTATTGCACTTGAATATATTTTTATTGAGAATGGTAGGATAATTACTGTTTTCTGCCAGTGATGTCAGAGCTATTAATCTTTCCTTCAGCTCCATCATTGATAATGTTTTAGGCTACAGTTGCGCTCTCTGTTGAATGTATTAAAATACATTTTATTGTTTGCCACATCGTTTATTTCAATAAGAGTGTTCAGGATAACAATCTGATCTTCCTAGGGAAATGGAGAAGTCTTTTCTTTATTCAACATATTTTGGTACTAGGATGTTCATTATATTTAGGACCTTTTACCAATATTCTATTTCCTTGAATATAGTTTCTAAGTGTGAGTAACTTAACATTTTTAGGTACATTGTCCTTAATATATCCTTACATATTTTTAGTGAAATCCTTGATCTGTCAATGGAGATGTTGCTGCCACTTTCATATATAAATACAAATGTTAAATTATTCAGCATAAAATGCATTGGACATATAATACTAGCACACTGTAACAGTATTTTTCTGCTTCTTTAGCTATAATGAATTTAGCTGTTATCAATCTACATATCATCAATAGCTTTTTAAATGGTCTTGGGTAAAGGCAAAATTTGAAGAAGATTTGAGGTAAAAAATATAACTTTAAAAAATCTGTCAGAATCACTGGATTTTCACTGAAGATTTTACGTCAAGATCTACCTGCATATTGAAACACTTTACAGTGGATCACTGACACTTCAAGAACTGGAGATCATAATATTTTAATTGGTTTTCCAATATACATTTTCACTTTTTCAGACCTTACAGTATTGTTCCTATGACAAAGTTGAAAAAAAAAAAATCTCTTATGTTGTAAATAAATAAATAAATATTCTTTTGAAACTTTAGAAACTGGTATCTGAGTTTCCTGAAGACTTCATCCTGTAAAAGTGCACCTAAAAAATCTAGCACACAACAAAAGCCATTAAACAGATCAAATTACAATCATTGGAGCTGCATATTTATTCATATTTATTCAAGGACACTATTGGCACAGAACTGATGGAATCCCATCACGCCAACATTGTTCTGTAGTTCAGTGCCTAAAACACTCTTCTATAGCGCTGGGTCCTCTGCCAACAACTCAGTAAGCCACCAAACAGTAAACAGACTTATTGTGAAAGAGAAAGAGAGAGAGAGAGAGAGAGGAGCAGGTCGGTATTCTCTAGTCCTTCTCTTGAGATATTACTATTATGTAGAAAATAATTCAATTTATGGTGACAGAGGGTATGAATAATGTACAAAAGATAACTTTATGTTAACTAGTCATTAGTTTCAGTGAACAATTGGAGATGACTGACTTAAGCCCTGGACAATATTTTAAAACTTCCACATTTAAAGATTTAAGTATAAATCCATAACTGAGAGTGTTCTAATTTCTAAAGGTGAACAACTGCATATCCAAAGGAGTAGCATTCTGCTAATGGATACCTCTACTTCCTAAGTAGCATCGTTACTCTTTTCTATGCTTAGGTGTTTTTACAGGAAGCTACCTTACTCTCAGATTTTAAGATACCTACTAGGAGACCCCTTTGAAACCCAAAGGTAGGTTACACGTATGACCAACAAACAGACAGTATGAAAATTAAAAATGCATATTGCATTACATATTCCTGAATGTTTAAGTATTTTCCTGTNTATTTTGGCAGTCTTGAGTGCAAATAAGACATGCTCTTCCTTTGCATTTATACATAGAAAACAAGAGTAATTCAAATCTTTGTAGTATGCAAATACCATGATAATTAAGAATATATCTTTAGATATTTGTAAAATTCTTACAATAAAAACATTTAATTCATCATATAAACACTAAATATCTTCAAGATAGGTACTTTTTTTCAGCTAATCTTCAAAATCAACTCCTATTCTGAGTGCTACTTATAATGGAGGATGGACATACTAACAGCCTAAAAGGATTCAGCCAAAAGAAGAATCCCTTTTTTGGGTGAATTCTCTGCAGAATCCAAAGGAGGTAAAGACAGCAATATCAAATTCATATATTACACATGGTTGATTGTGACATTCCTCTCCAGAAAGCAATTCTCTTCTGGGAACTTGACTCTAGATAAAGACTCCTACATTTGTCTAGTAAAAAAAATAATTAAAGTATTCCTCTTTTCTGGTCCTAGACCTTATTCACCTGTCTAATTAGAATCATGACTTCTTCAAGAGATATCCATACTTTGCTGTCTTAATAGTTCTAGCTCTATATGGCTAAAGATCTGTATTTTTCTGTGATTAATGATGCGAGTTTTCATGATTACTCACAAATCTGAGAACAAAGATATTTAGCTTGGATATAAATCTTAGATTTGTTGAGTAGGAAAGCTCATTTAGCTTAACTTTCAGCCACTCATGTGATCGATTGGTTTATTTTCTTAAAAGAACAAAAAAAAAATCAGAATATTGAAAATTTCCTATTTGCACATTATTTCATTTTACTTTATGTAAGATAACATTTTAACATATCCTTTCAGAAGCAACAATAGGCAACAATAATTTGGGAAGATTTGCTGTTTTAATTATTAATCACAGTAAAGCCCAGTAAATAACAGCTGGGAGGAAAAGTACAGTTTTAGTAACTGAAAACCTGCATTCAGATATGAAGAAAATGAAAGACTATATTTATAGATTAGTTCTTTTGATTAGTCCCTGTGGATTATCACAAGAATTTGAAGAGAAAATCAATCCAATTGCATAATTTGTTCTTCTTGTTGTATCCTGTAAGGAGATAAGAGGTATTAATGAAAGTTCACAGCAGGATAAGAGAAAGTTTGTGTCTTCTGTCTTAGATTGCCACAAAGAATATGAAAGGACAGGAGAAGAAACATAACTCATTTGTTTAAATAGCTTTTTTGATGTCAGATCATTTAAACAGATATTATCAAAGCAGTGCAAGTAATTCAAGTAAGTTGATGCAGGTGTATTCTGCTGCTTAGTGTTTGTTTCTGAAGTATGATAGGATATCAGGTGATGTGACAGATTTTACAATCCACAGTTATAAGCTTCACCTTTTGCTTACACTGTAAATGTTCAGACATTATGATTACACAAACACTACAGAAAACAATAACTACAATGGTTTCGCAATTTTTTCTTTTCATATCAATTTACCAAGATGTTCAACAGACTTCCTTTTAAATATTCCATAAGAACATGGCTAAAACTGAGATAAGTAAAAATATCACTGTATACCAAAAACCTAAGTAGATAGAAATATAACTATAACCCTATTCTTTTACATGACTTAATATATGATGTGCAATTATCACATCAACATGTCCTGGTGATCTTAAAAATTAAAAACAATGCTATTTATTGCAAGGAGAAAACTTTTTAGCTAGAACAGAAGCAGGTGACCCCTATGTATTGAAAGTACAGTATATTAGTTTGCCTTGATCCTGAATATAAAAGCCTTAAAATAGTGTAGCCATCAAGAATATATAAATATTTTGTAATACTGTGATAGCATAGGCAGATACAATTTATGAGCATTTTACGTACGTTATGGTGCAAAATGACCATCAAAGGGGCAAGCAAAAGCGCAAGATAAGCACTAGGGACTGCAAAAATGCAAAACAATGAACATACTAAAAAGAGGACTGCCAAGATGAGCAGTGTCAGGAGCAGAGGTGAGTACCATCATTTGGGGAATGACCAGGATCAATAAAACATCAGAATAAGGGAGGAAAATCAGAGAAGGAAGAAGAAATCTAAATTTGGAGCTGTATTATCTCGAATTCTGAGACTAAAAACTACCAGTAACTGCAGTCATCAGTGTTAATTACATGGCATCATCTCCATGCTATCCTATACACACAGCTAAAATAGCATTATATGTTTAACAGTTTTGAATATGTAGTGATCGTTATTAATAATGTATTAGAATTAACCATTAGTTAGAAATGTGCTGTTAGTGAATGAATTTAATAAAGCTTATTTTTGAGGTTTAAAACTGTCCTGATTTGTCAGTCATCTAAGAACTTTTATCACAGAGATCTCAAATTCCCTGATGTCTACATACATACACGTATATGCGTGTATATAGATAAGCATATGAATACACATATTTATAGGCGTATATACTAATACATATTCTGTTGCAGGAACTCAGAACAGTTCATTAAAATAAATACACTGCAATAGTTAAGTGATGTGAACACAATAGATTTATCAAATTCAATGAGCTAAAACCAAAGAGATGGAAATTAAGGTTTTGTCATTATACAAGCTCTCATGTGCTTCACATAATAAAGTGAAAATGTGACTATTTCAGCTCTGGGCATACAGTAAGAATGTGGACAAATGTTAAGTTTGATAATGATTTGACAATAGAAGAATCTTGTAACATCTAAATCAGCACTTCTCATTTTTTTCTATAATTTCTATAACATTCTACCTCCTAGAATATTATGCATACTTTTGCATAAGATTCCTGCATGTGCATAGTCGTGCACGCAAAAATTATGTTTTTTTTTTCCTAAAACCTTTCCATAGTTAGTGCTTACCATGCAGACCCAAGCAATCCCTGTCAATTTATTTTCATTACCCACTTTTCTACACCCTTAGCCATGCCCCACATAATGCACTCTCCATCTTCACTAGCTCATTGTACATGTATTCGAACAAGTGAACAATAATTCCTCTTCTTTCTTTCCTCATTCCCTCTTGCAAAATATACATGACAGAATCCCATTTGCATTCCTACCACTTATTTTCAAGTGTCCATAGTGAGATGAACAATACTGATTTGTTTCTATATGTCTATCTACCTTGGAGTCTGGGGTAGAGGAAGTAAAAGCAAATAATTCCAAAATATTTAATAAGTAGAATGGAAAGGTTGTGTTATTAATATATATTGACTGAAAGGAAGCCTATCTCTTTCAGTATGTATTCCATACAATTTATATTTTTATTTTGAAAGAAAGAAAAACCATGGGAAGAGATATGGGCTTAGTTACTGCAAATGTTGTTTGCCCTCTACAAGACTTTTATGGAAATGAAGCACATTTTGAATTATTCTTATCAGTTCTTGTTAGATTTAATATTAGCAGGTAGATGGAGAGACACACTGTTGTTTCTCCCTCCCTCATTGTTAAATAAAGGCTCGAGTAAGGTATTACTCAAAATCCTCAATAATCTCCACCTAAGAACACAAAGTATAACTAAAATCACAGAACTACCTGAATATGTGCTGCCACATGTATAAGTTAGGGTTGTCATAAAAGAAATATCCCTTTAAATATATACCTGCAGAAATTCATCACACAACAAGGTGAAAGTGAGAATTTTCTACCTTGAAAACAAGTAGAGCTATTGAAGATGATGAGGAAAAGCAGGTTTAATTGATTTGATGAGCAGGTTTAATTGATTTGATGAGCAGAAGCAGGTTTAATTCAAGACTACATTGTAATAGGAATCAGAAATCCAAATACTTTTAGAACATGGTGACAGATAAAGAAGCTGATGATATCTGTCACAGAAGAAACTAGAACTAATGCCAGTTGTGATGGAAAAATTCAACACAGTGCTACTAGGTCTGATCCCTACCTCACATCATACACAGCCTTGAGCTTCAAGCTTGTGTTTTGGGATAGGAGGTTGAGAGAGAAACAGCGGTAGAGTCAGGGTGGGAAGAGACCACAAATTTCTTGACCCTAACTTCCCCCTGACAGTCTTGATTCTTTTTGCTCACAAGTCTGCCACTCAGAAATCTCTTTCTCTTGTAAGTGACTAGCATCCTCCCTCAGAATGAGGAAGTTAATCCTTTAGCAGGGAAACAGGAAATGGGGAAAAGAAGATAATGTTTTTATTTCAAATATAGATCTGCAAGAATAAGTTATTCTTTCCAGATGAAAAAACATTTCCTACTGGGAAGAACGAGTCAGATCTACCATCTTTATGTCAGGAAAATTCTGTGAAAGTTTGAAAATAAAGAAGAAGAAAAAAAAAAAAAAAAGAAAAAAAAAGAAAAGAAAATGCAGAAACTATGTTCTTTAGAGAAATACTAAGAAATAATAGTGTCCTCAAGGATTCAATGAGTGTCTATTGGGATCTTTAGGCTATTTTATTATGTGCAGTTTCTTAGCTGAAGTCTTAATTATAAGGACTTGGGTAACTGAGTAATAAATTAGCATTAAACATTCCTCCTCCTTACTGGAAGGAGACCTAATGTTAATGAGTACTAGCATGACAATGAAAAATGGGCCCACTGAGCTCCTCCAGGAGGCAGAACATGGACTACTACCTTCTGCCTCCAGATACACTGGTGCTTCTATTTCTTTGTGGACAGAAACCCCCATGTTACTGATGCTCATATTTTTGATGGTTTTTGTATTCACACTGGTGTGCAACATATCTTCCTTCCGGAGCCCTGTCACTTACCAGTTGAAATTCGGTTGCGCTGAATTTTGTTGGATTCCATCAGAATAAATACTAAACATTAAAGCTAACACATCTTCTGGTAAGTGGTTCTCCAAAGAGCTTTCCTGTAGATTGAGAGAGAGAGAGAGAGAGAGAGAAAGAGGGTGAGGGAGAGACTATATATATACATATATATATATATATAAAATATAAAGTGCATATGTATGTAATTATATGCTTATATACACATATGGTGTATATAGGTAGAAACAAAGAGGAAGGAAGATGGAGGGAGGGAGAAGTAGGGGGAGAAAGAGGGAGAGAATATATATCTCATATTAAGATCTACCTACCTCTGATCCTCATCAAAAATGTGATAGGAGCAGGATAAAATGTCAGCCTCATTATCATCTTATCATTTGGTCTCCATCTAATTAATAAAATGGCTAATCTTTCCTGTTTGCTGACTGGGTGCTATTTAATGCTATAATCTATGAGGAAATAGGATCTTGCTTGGCAGCTGCATGAATTTTGTGGAGTAAGCAGGCAGTCATTTCTTGTAATAACAGTTCAATATCCTGCTTGTCTGGGAGATTCATAGGTCTGTATGTGAAGGATTGCTGGACAAATGTTTTTTTGCCTCTGGGAAACATGAATGCTTGCCTAATCAAAAGTAATTGGCATTTTGAATAAGGAGTATAATGGTATGGCACATATCCCTTTACACTTTGCTTTATATCATTCTATATAACATGATCTGACAGGTTAGTAGTATGAGGTTTGCACAGACATGTAGAACAAAAAGATTTGTATTTAGCAGTTTTCTTCAGTAATCACATTTCAGTAGTTATTACTACATAAACTACACTTTTCATTTGTATGACTATATCTGATAGTTTTAAAAGTCATAGCAAGAACCTTTAAATCTGTGTGTAAACCATGAGTTTAAAATTTTATTTGCATAAAGGATTTCTTTTAAAGTTTAGAATGACACCAAAATTTAGTTAAATAAAACTGAGAAGACTGGGTTTACTTACAAAAGCAGCATTTCAAATACTCAGCTAAAAAAGATGTCTGTGAAATAAAATTGATACAAAGTCCATAGTTTGCACCTTTATTCTTTTTTTTTTTTTTTTTTAATTGCTTCAGTATCAATAAGAATGTCTCCACAGGACAAACATCTTCATCAGCCAAAATAACTGTGTCTGTTATTCCAATGCTGAAATAGTAAAAGTTACATAAGAAGCACAGATATGTATCGTTAATATTATTTTTGGAAAAGTGTTTTCAAGAAGAAGAACGCATAGCGAGTTACCTTATGTAGTAATGACAATGTTCACAAATGCAACAGCATATTTAGCTTTTTTATATGTGTGTGTCTCTCAAGTGAATAGAAATAAAACATGGCAGAACTGCTGAAGAGGAACAGTAAATGCTGCCTTTTTGATATAAACATAAAAATGCAATCTGAAACCCTAATCTATATTAAATTGAGTAAGGTATATAAATAAATAAGAAAAGACAGTTGATATCACTGTGATTATTGTACATAGCAGATGTGTCCTTTCAACCTGTCTGACACAATTTTTCAAAGAAATTTTGTTGTCTGCTCATTTTATCTCTGTCATAGGCAAGTGAGTGAGTAGTGAACTCTTCCACTCTAAGGAAGGAAAATGGCAGCACAAATTGTGTATCTAGTCCTTTAAGAAAGGCATTGTTTTACCTTCATAATACTGCAGTGAAGTCAGAACATCAAGTGTTTGCATAGTCGCATGTCTTGAATATAAAAGAAACCAGTGTTTCAAAGAAAGAAAACATTCCCAGTAAAACAAGATCAAACTGGTACTTTTATGGGGATATCTCTCTTGGTACACTAAGGCAATCAGCTTATTCCATGCAGCATGAGATTTTATTTCTATAATCTCTAGCTTCTATAGCTAGAGATGTTATTTATAGTCTTTAAAAAAAAATTCTCACTTTATAATTGTTCTCTCACTGCATTGACATCTTTCTGCTGGAAAAGATATCCAAAGGCTGGTGATACATGTACCTATGCAGATATCAAACAGCAATATTTGGCTAATATTGCAGATCACAAAATCTAGACAAAGGAAATCTGAAACTTTTTTAAAGAACCTGCACATTCAAGATTTATGATATGCTAATTTAAAATAGCTATTTATCAATGTTATTTATTCTTCTATTATTCCACCACTTTTAAAGCAATTGAGATCTCCCCTACTTGTTCTCATTTCTGCTAATTCATTTGGAACAAAGCCCCAAACTTCTCTCAAATTTTTTTTTTTTTTTTTTTTTTTTTACCTCAGAGCTGTTTTGTTGTTGTTGTTGAAAGCAGATATCACTGAACAGAGGATAAATATAAAGATCAGTTATTTCAGTATATATAGCACTTAAAAGTGCTATTGAGCAGGGTAATTTACAGCTAGCATGAAGGTCTCTGGGAACTCTTGTGGATTTTGATGCAAATGAAATATTCACTTCATGTTAATGACTTTCCTATTTCCGTGAATTTGTATATTTAGAAGTTTATTGTTTATACATGTCAGCAACTTCTCTTTGTATTTCATTTGTGGAAAACTTTGAAGAATACAGTGTAGTATAAATGATTAAATATATGTAATTTTCAAAAATTGCATAAATAGTCCCAAGATAACAAGAAAAGAAGAGTAGTTACTCTTCAGCAGCTATTAGTGTTCTAGACATGCTGGAATTTTATGCATTGACAGAAAATGCTGTTACTGCTGCTGGCAAATGAAGGATATAAAATAGACATACAAACCAGATGTGCTTTACTTGAGGGATATTTTCTTTCCTGACTCTTAAAATCTAAAAAGTAGTTGTTTGCATCCAAAATTCAGAAATATTAAATGGTCTGATTAATCTGATCAGTATTATGATAAACTGGTTTCTCTTTGAAGAGCAAAACATTACTAAATATCTCCTCTAAAACGCCACTGATAGTGTTAGATGTTAGACTGCTCTTCTGATCCTTTAATACATGGGCCATGAGAAGCTTTTGTAATCAGCAGTTTATCTCACAGCTATAGCTGATCAGTCTGAAGATAGACTAGAATTGAGCAGAAGATTGCCTTGAACATTGAAGTGAAGTGAACAATGAAGCGAATAACAGCAAATCTTTTCAGGAGGTTAGATCATGCTGTTCATGCTCTATCTTGCTAAAATGAATGGGTTAAATAAAAATTAGCCTTGGACAGAATTCAGTAGCAACTTTATGTTATTTAGGCAAAATAACATTTTAAAATGTAATATTTAAATGCTAACATTATTAGCAATAAAATGTCTGAATATAAAGAAAGTATACAGTGATTTTTTTTTTTTTTTCTTGTTGAAAAATAATATTATCTATGCAAGATTTTTGGAGATCTCTAGTGGGAGATCTGGAGAAATTAGTTTTTAAAAAGTCAACATTTAGACAGAAAAATTTTTGGACTCCAGTCCTGCCTAATAGCTAAAGAAACTAGAAAGAATGTTTTATAGGAATAATAGATTTGCATACTAGAAATAAATGAGCAACAGTGTATAACTGATGAAATCTATAATCAAAGTTTCAGAACAAAACTTAAAGTTTTAACCTGTAATTAAGTTAAAATGATGGAAAAAAAAAAAGAACTATGAGCATGAGTAGCTATGCAATATTTTAGACTATGGTGATTAATAACACATAATACATAACAATGTGTTTTTATATTTCTGCTGTAACTTTCATTCCTTGATTGTTGTCAAGTAGTCTTGTGCAGAAGGCTTTGGTTAAAAAATATGTACATAGAACCTTTAAATGAAAACATATAAACACAGCACTCTTGTTATTCCCTATATTTTTTCTGTTTTTCCTGTGTATAAGAAATCAGACGGGGCAGTTCTTTTTTTCTCTCTAGATAACACATCCCCACTGGGACTATGAGTATAGTGGGTTTCTTTGAGTAGATGGAAGGTAAAAATACTTTGGTTCATCGGTTAATATTTACCCGGAGTGCCTGTCCAGCTCTTACTCTCAGTGTTTTATAACATGCCATACATAGCTTTATCTGATGTACTTTTAGCGAATGGAAGTACCAGTTGTACTTTATGAAATATCATTACACAGGGTAAGAAACAAGGTTTTTTTTCCACTTGCCTTTTGTGTTCTATATTCCATAACGTTCCTTTATTCTCAAAAGACTCTCCAAAAATGAGGACAAAGCGAAGAATAATAAAAGTCTTTCTAATACGAAGTATAACTTGTTATGCCTTAATCAATAGGAAAGCTCTAAGTTTAAAGAATTTTTGTTTGCTTGTTTGCATGCTTAGGTTTTGTGATCTTTCTGATCCACATGCACTTGAACTAGGCCAAAAGGATGTACTGCTTTAAAACACACAAATTTCTTTAGACTCATCTGAATACCTCCAAAGATTGCCAATGTACATAACTGGTACTACAAAGAGACATATGGGAGGTAGAGGAAGATGAAAGTATGAGCACAGGGAGAAAAGAATGGTGAATTCTGTTTTGTCTCCTCAAAAGGCCATTAATGTGTTTGAGTAAACTGCCTGACAAGCCTGACAGCTTTTGTTATGTATGTAATTTGAGTGCACTCTGAACTAGGACTTTATGCATCTCCAAGATTATCTGCATTTAGAAAACAAATCCTGTAGATATGAGCCAGAGCTCTGGCTTAGTGTAGCTTCATTTGTTTAAGAAAATCACAGAATCACAGAATGATTAAGGTTGGAAGGGACCTCTAGAGATCACCTAGTTCAACCCCCTTGCTCAAGCAGGGACACCTGGAGCACACAGCACAGGGTGGTATCCAGGCAGGTTTTGAAGATCTCCAGAGAAGGAGACTCCACAACCTCTCTGGGCAGCCTGTTCCAGGGCTCTGTCACCCTCACAAGAAAGAAGTTCTTCCTCACATGGCAATGGAACTTCCTGTATTTCAACTTGCACCTGTTACTCCTTGTCCTGTCACCAACTACCATGGAGAAGAGTTTGGCTCCATCCTCCCTACATTCACCCCTCAGGTACTTGAACATGTTGATCAAATCCCCTCTCAGTCTTCTCTTCTCCAGGCTGAACAGGCCCAGCTCGTTTAGTGTTTCCTCATATGATAGATGTTCCATTCCTTTAATCATCTTTGTTACCCTCTGCTGGACCCTCTCTAGAAGCTCCATGTCCCTCTTGTACTGGGGAGCCCAGAACTGCACACAATACACCAGAACTCAGTAGAGAGGCAGCAGCACCTCCCTCGACCTGCTGGAAACACTTCTCCTGATGCAGGCCACGATCCCATTGGCCTTCTTGGCCATGAGAGCATTAGATTAAATGACTCTCCAACCATTTCTAAAGGGGGTGGGGGAAAGCATCTTTTATGTGCAATAAATAATAATAAAAAAAAAGACAAAACTTCTGATTCTTTCTACTAGAAAAGACTTAACAAGGCATCAAAATGATACTTCTCAGCAAAGCACCAGTAGAAACACTTGCCTTAGACCAAGGCCTTTTCTAATTACACAGGATCCCTGATATCTACATTTGGGGAGATGTACTGCTAAAGATGAAACAAGCAGGGTTTACTTAATGCTTCCTGAAGATTATCATATTATGCATCTATCATCCTTTAAAGATCCTGGATTACTTAAGTTCAGAGAAGGCACAAATGGAGGTAAATACAATCATATCAAATATCACCATATGTACTGCTAAGTGTTCTGATTAAACCTTTTTGTAGGTTATTGTCTGGACCCACAAATACATTTGTTTGCCTTATCAGACCAAATTTTACATGTCCTTAACACTGGAAGGTCATATCTTCCTATTTATCATTTCATAACAAGGATACCTCTTAGAATTTAACAGCCATTTAGATACCTAAGAAAGCAAACAATAAATGAATTGTATGAGTCTTTTTTGTTTGTTTGTTTTAAAATATATTTGTGTGTGTGTGTGTTTGTGTAAGTTCACCACAGAGTTGTAGGTTATTGTATAAACCAAGACTGAATTTTATCTGTCTATCATTCTTTTCTATAAGGGAGGTTTTACCTACTTTGGGATAAAAGAAGTACAACCTGAAATACAGTCTTGTATAAAACTGTATTATTTTTTCCAGAAATAACCACAGACAGATTAAGCTGCAAGAGTAACAGAGGCAACTATACAGCCCAATCCTTAAGGAGTCTGCTTTGAGAAGGAGATGCACATATGTGTTTTCATTTTCAATTTCTACATTAAAATAATTTCTTTCCAAGGATATCAGGTTTCTTCACCCTTTGTATATGGGAGTGTTTAAAACTCTCAGTCACACTTTTCAATCTCTTCCTGGAACAGTGAATATTTTTATTATTTTCTACAAAATGGGATTGTTTTGACACAAGCATGGAATTCAACAAGAGAGTATAGGAATCTAAGTTTAAGCGTTAATTGTAGTCAACAGAGAATGAATCAACAGCCAATAGAACTAGGGAACTATTCATCTGATGCTGAAAAACACCCATTTGATGAGATCAGTAGCTGCCTAAACAAGATGATTGGCTGTATTGATTAAATTTCCATAATAGCTAACATTTCCAGTAGCTAGCATCTAGACACTTGTGTTTACATATCTACAGCATGAAGCTTTGAATATCTCTGTGAAGGAACGGTGGTGAGGAGGGAAAAATCCACATGAAAGTCCATCTGAGATGTTCCTAGAAAATATATTTCTGGGTTTGTTGGCCAGAAGACAGGGCTGAAACTTGCTCTTCCTCATTTTGGGGGATTCCTCTTATTTACAGGATTTTAGTAGAAGGGGCAGGAAAAAGAAGCTTCTTCCTGTCCTGCCAAGTCTTTCAGATAAGAACACCAACTTTCTTTTGTGTGAAAATTTGTAAGCACGTAGAAGATACTCTCTAAGTGTATTGATCCTTTGGATGGGAAAAATAAGAAGGGAAAATGACAGTTTTCTGGGTCTTGGATAGTTCTGGCTGCAAGTTTCCTAGTTGGGTTATAGCTAACACTGTTATGACACTGTGACAAGTCTGATATTTTCCTAAGGTTATGTGCACAGAACTTACAAGTAGCTTGTCTATGCAAATATTATCATTGTTTTCTATTTCTGCAGTTTTCCTTGACCACAAAGGTGAAAATATTACAACTGACTCCTCTCAAAGCCTAAGTTCAGCATACATTTGCAAGTATGAATGTAGAAATTCTGGAGATACTGCTACTTCTTTATGTCTTATACTGCATATATGTCTTATACTGAGTGATATAAGCATTTATTCCAGACTATTTCCAACTACTGAAGTTCAGCATTAGGCTTTATTTCTAACCTCTAATTAGAATTCAAACAAAAATTCACTTGAAAGTACTGAGCTGAACTTAGACTAAAATTATTAAAAACCTTTTGAAATATGTTAAAAAATATATATGTTGGTCTAGGTCTACTGGTATTAGGCCCAAATGCACTTGTAAATATACAAACTTTAATAAACTATACCCTCCTTCCCCTCCCCCCCCAAAAAACATTATATAATTGCTGATTTAATTATGAAGGTTTTACAGTTTAAGTTAGTTCTTTATTAATTTGTTTCTATCGTCTGATTTGTTTCAATCAACTCATTACAAATGAAGAGAAAGGAATTAATAAAGAAGATTTAATATAAAAGAGAGGAAAGAAATATTCTTCTTGTGAAAATCTGTATTGGCCTGAAATATTTAAAGAATGATTTGCAGATATCAGATATTTCTAATTAGCTTTTCTGTCAATGGCAATGTTGATTGACATCTTTGTAATGTTCCTTGGTCAAATTTAAAAAAGATAAACCACTTTAGCTGTTGATTAATCTCTAAGTTATGGACCCGAAGTCGAATGAGCTGTAACATATCAGACTAAGGTGCACATTGCCTAGAGATAATAGAAAAGACAAAATAGAATGATAGTATAAGAAATGGGATAAAATTTACTTAAATGGTTAATCTTCATCACATTTACTCTATTTAGAAACCAGTAAAATCACCTAAGAAATGTAGATTTAAAATTATAGCTGTTTTTATTAACTAGAGGGACATTTCTAAACACTCTTAAAATAATAATCAAAATGTGATGTCTTAGTTTATCTTTCTTTTCCCTAACATGGCACACTTGGTAAGAAAGAATTTTGACCATCCTTTTTAGTGTGGTGGTTATTTTTGAAGGGGAAATTTATTTAGTTTTATTTCTTTTTTGATGGATGTTTTAACTAAAGTAGCAACTAAAGTAGAATCAGAATTTCTAAAATAAAAGAATAACTCATATCGACCATTCATCTTTAGAGCAAAGGGCTGTTACAGGATCTTGTTCAATTATATAAGGTTAATCTTCAGCTGATTATGTACCTATTAGAATGCTCATCCAATTCAGGAGAAGCTCAAAGGAGTTCATCCATCACTTATTTCTCCCTTCAAAAATGGGCTGGGCTAATTGCGTCTTATTTTATATAATTTATCACATGCAGTGTCTAAAACTGTTGATTCCAATTAAGTCAGATTAATTTCTGATGGACTAATCAGAAATTGACACTATTGGACAATATATGTGTGTGTGTATATATATATATATATATATATATATATATATATGTATGTATGTATAAATGGACAGATGCTCAGCACTGCCTGAAAAATGGCAGCTTTTAATTATTTTGTATATGATGCTTTACAAACAGAGTCCTTTAAGCTTTTCATTCCATATGAGTATAAGTAAAAATTGCTTGCCTTCTTCATGAAGAATCATAGAATCATAGAATCATAGAATGCTTAAGGTTGGAAGGGACCTCTAGAGATCATCTAGTCCAACCCCCCTGCACACGCAGGGTCACCTACAGCAGGTGGCTCAGGACTGCGTCCAAGCGGGTTTGGAAGATCTCCAGAGAAGGAGACTCCACAGCCTCCCTGGGCAGCCTGTTCCAGTGCTCTGTCACCCTCACCATCAAGAAATTTTTCCTAAAGTTCCTGTGGAACTTTTGGTGTTTCAGTTTGTGGCCGTTTCCTCTAGTCCTATCGGTGGCCACCACTGAGAAGAGGCCAGCCCCATCCTCCTCACTGCCTCCCTTGAGGTACTTATAGACACTAATCAGGTCTCCTCTCAGTCTTCTCTTCTCCAGGCTGAACAGGCCCAGCTCTCTCAGCCTTTCCTCATAGGGCAGATGTTCAAGGCCCTTGATCATCCTTGTAGCCCTGCGCTGGACTCTCTCCAGCAGCTCCACATCCCTCCTGAACTGGGGAGCCCAGAACTGGACACAGTACTCCAGATGTGGCCTCACCAGGGCTGAGTAGAGGGGCAGGATCACCTCCCTCGACGTGCTGGAGACACTCATCCTAATGCACCCCAGGATCCCATTGGCCTTCTTGGCCACAAGGGCGCACTGCTGCCTCATGGTCAACTTGTTGTCCACCATGATGCCCAGAAAATTAACAAAAAAAAAAAATTAACAGAAATCACTGATTAACAACTGACATGTCTTACAGGCTGGATGAGTGGAACCTAAAATCTTCTTTAGTTCCTGCTTGTAATTAGGCAATCCAAGACTGCCTTTAGGTTCCTACAGCTCAATGCACTCTCCAGCTGAGTTTCAGCATAAGATCAGGAGAGTACTTGCTACATGACAGCTATTCACCACACTTTTAGTTACCACTGAAGGAGAAACTGGACATGTAGACAGTGACAAGACAGGGAGCACTCCAGCATCACATCCTGGGAAATAAGTCCGCATGCAATCTTTGCCACAGTAGGATTAATTCTTCTTTGGACCTTGTTCCAGTCTTGTCAATATGGCTTAATATGTTGTCATGCTATTACAAGAGCACAAAAGAAACAGCAGTTGCTTTGGGCCGCCTTTTCGGAAGATTAGAAGGCAAAGGAGGGACCTGTTATTTTGAAGAGCACAACAATATTTGTCATATGAACAGGTAAACAGACAATCATCTTTTAAAATTTTGGCTAAATAGTATAACTCTGTGATAGATCTATCAGAGCTTACTGAAGAAGAAAGAAAAATGTTCAGCTTATTTTCCCAACGTGTTTTCACTTCCATTTCAGTTCCCATCTTCCCCTGCCCCCTTCAAATTGAGTGGTGTTCCAATAATACTACTTAAAAGCTGACCTAAAAATGCCACTAATAGCTGGAATCTAGTGTTAGAATCAAGTATTAAAAAAAAAAACAAAAAATTTGAACGTAAGTTTTCAAGGTCTTTCCGTGGGCTAGAGTGCAGACATGATGCATTTTTTATTTATTTAATTTTTAAGACGAATTTAAGCAACACTAGAACACTTTTCATCTTTAGAAAGGAATTTTCTGCTTTGAAAAAGATGAACCTTGTCTGGCAGCATGAAATGAAAAGCATAAGGATGTCATCTTTATAAGAATGAATGTCTGTCTAGCTCAGTATTCTGTCTCCAACAGAGGCCAACAGCATATTCTCAGGAAAACAGTAATTATACAAGAAGTACATAGTGAAGCTACTCACTCTTGTCTCAGCCATCTGTGGCTTAGCATTTTCTGTGCTGGAGGCTGCATCTTTATAGCTGATAGCCCTAGTGGCTCATTCCTCTCTGAATGTGCCTAATAGCTTTTAAAGCCAATTTAAATTATTAGTATCCATAACATCCTGTGGCAATGTGTTTTATAATCTAATTATGTATTGTGTCATGGAGTACTGTATAATGTAAGACCCTATTTAGAAACAGCAGCATAGCAGCACTGTTATCACAAAGGCAGATACGAGATAGAGTGGGCTGATCCCTGTCATTAAAGCAGAGGCTTAATGCTGAGACTAGGGTGAAGAAAAAGTAGTTACACTTCTTTTATATGAGATCAAGAGCATCTGTGAGATAGTCACTCAGAACTCAGTAGTGAAAGTCCTGTAAGGGCAAAACAGATGCACATCCTGTTCTTCTGACTACAAAAACTAAAAAACACACAGACACACAAGGTTAAATTTGTCTTAAAAAGGCTTCTCTGATCCCTTAGGTATGCTTCTACATTTGTATTTATATGGATTACCAAAAAAAAAGAAAAAACAGAAATTGTTTCTGATTATTTCTCTAAAGATGGACCAATGAACTGTCTATGAACTATAGCGATGACTTTTTTCATATTTTTAACTTTTTTTTTTTTTTTTTAATTCAGAAGCAAAGGTATATAAAACTATTGTGGAATAATTATCATAACCACCAGTTAGAAAGCAAAATAGCATGGTTCATCTCCCAGTATATGGATTATCCAATATATTGGATGGGTCATACTATCTTTGTGTTTCCATTTGTACAGTAAATGTACAAATGTCCATGTGCATAATAGCTGTTAATCCATTACTAGAAATATATTACTATGGTAATATAGGTGTTTCTCTAGCATTTTTTTGTCATCCTTAGCTAGTCATCCATAACTACTGTTATTGAGCAATAGCTCCTGCCTCACCTAGCTGAATATTCTCACAAGAATGTGCTTTATGAAGAAAAGTAATTGAAAACAAAATATTTGAGACTCAGCTGAGCAGAACTCAGATGAGAAAAGTAAAATAACAACAAAATAACACTTCATTGAGGATGCCTCTACTTGAAGATAGGCATCTTTAAAGATAATTTTTCAAAATATTTAGAATATTTTTATATTTCAAAGAGTATTCCAGGGAACAGAAGTAGTGTTTAAAGTACAAATAAATCATATTTTACATGCTTCTTTTATTCAGCAAGAAATCTTTGAACACATCTTTTAGAGCTTTGTGTAGAAAACACCCTGCTGTTTCAAAGGATTTTTTTTTTCTTGATATATAAAAAGGGGCCTGGGGATTATGTCCCCCTCTTCTATCATGTTTGTATATTTGAGGGTATATAATAGAATAATGGTTACTTGTCTAGGCAACAGGAAAATTTTATTTAAAGTCATCACAGCACTAGCCTAGAAAAGTTAATTTGGAAAAGTAACCTAAGGAGGCAAGAGTCCTACATTCAGAGCCAGAATAAACGAAACAATTTAGATATGACCTAGATGCTCAGACAAGATAGTGGGAACCCTACTATTATACTGCATATACATGTAAACCTATAGCCATTATTTTCTGTTTTGTTTCTCAAGTATTCAAATGAATGAACCAAGAATTTTTGGATCATTCTCTTGAATTTTGGTACTTCACTTCTACTTCAGATGAAATCCAAGAAAAGAAATGCTAATTTGGATGTTGTAGAAAGTGCTTAGATAACTGCTGTCTGTTATAGGAGTTATGTTTTGCATTTGTATTTGCATTTGTAAAGTTCTTTACTTGCAATTTGAGTAATATAAAATGTTGTTAAAATCCAATGCAAAACACCACAGACTCACAGCTGGAATAAAACAAATATTTCACTGTTTCAAGCAACAGAAGTGACATGCAAGGACAGAGAAGAACTGTAAAGGGTACCTTAAATCTTTAGAAGTATGTGCTGATATCATATGCATTATAACTATTGAAGTCAGTCAGTCAGTAATTGCCCATGAAGCACAGAGGGAGAAGGAATCTAAATACATCCATTACAAATGAGGGTACTTGCACAAAAACCGAGGACTTGATGAAATCTTTTTTAATACAGCTTTTAAATTGAACCTGTGCTAAATTGTTTGATCTGAATAAATATGTACTATTCTGATTCCATTGAATAAGATCAACTCTGAATATTAATACACTGTGCTAAGTATTATACACATGCAGAATCTTATTTGGTATTTCATATGATAAATCAATGGAATATATTGTCTCTTTTCATAGCGATTGAGCAACCAAAAAAATATAATAAAATAGACTCCACACCTTTCAGTATTAAAGTTAGCTAAGCTAATTCTATTGTTAAAGTGTAAAAAGCATCTCATTATGGACTGTGATTACCATAGAATCTGAAAAGCTAAGAATAAAGTAGTTTCTCAGCATTTAGACCGTGTTTTTGTGAGTTTAGATGCATGCTTGAATTAATTTCATGAAGTTTTACATACCTTTTTATACTTTATATATGCTTCCTGCCTTCTGCCCTGCTCTGCCTTTCATCAAGCCTAGATCATTTATTTCATTTATTTTTCACTTCATTTGTTTAATACTGTTGAGCTGTTTCATACTGGTGAGGACTTTACTGTGGTGTTCCACTGACACTATTTATTGGAAAATTATACATTTATGGAAATTAAGCTCATTTAGTACCTGACTCTGAAAAATGTATGACTGGGTGAAAGAGCTTGCTCCATCTTTCTGGGTCCTCCACTAGTGAAGCACAGGAGGACGGGCTTCACCAGACTTGATGGGGATTTGTGAAGAGGGAGAAGAGGTGATGAGAGTGTCAGTGAACAGGTGTGCCTTTCATTTTCTTAATTTATTTACATATGTTTTATTACTTTCGTTACAGAACTAACTTTGAAGTCAAAAATGTCAGAAAAGAACCTTTTATTTGAAGGATCAGATGATCACGACGTTAATAATAAAGGAGGATGTCAGTTTTAATACAGGAAATGCAGGAAAAAAAAGAACATGTAAATGAACTTTTCTAGAGTCCTATTTCATATACATATAACATATATGTACATGTATGTATATATATGTGCACATTATAAAGTCACATATAATCCATTATATTCTGATATAATTTATAATAGAACTAAATTAATTATCTATATCTACATTTAGATTAGTGATTGACTAAAGTAAAACCATTTATCTGAGGGTCTGTAAACATTTTTGATGTGGGGAAAAATAATTAACTAGGTGTTAGTTGTGTTTAAAACATTGTCCATTTGATTTTCCCATGGTAGCAGCCAATTTATGGGTATTTTGCCTTCCTAATAACACTTTAATTTAAAAATTAAAATGCTTAAAATGGTCATCAAAGTTTTCCAAATGTGATTTGCTACTTGGTGTTCTTTTGGCCTGGATTTACAACTGGAGTACTTTAACACAGACAACTTGTAGGGCATATTAGACTGCATTCCATCAGTAACCTTCAATCGCCTGGATCTACTTGTGTAAACTTCTACATGAAATGACATCAAGCTAAGCTTTTTATGCAGTTCTTCTGTGACTTTTTTTATCTGACAGAATTAATTTCTGTAGGTTGCTGTTGACATATTTAATATAAACCTTACTCTATAACTGAGCTTTGTTCTTTTGTTCAACTATGTTTCTCTTTAGTGCTAGATGATAGAGAAGGGGGGAGTTTACACTCCAGTGCTTTTCTTATCTGTCTTATTCTCAATTGTTTTAAAGTAAATGCTATGTTTCACTTCAGACATCCACGGGATCAGAAGAATTAGGGCTATGTGCCTGAAGGCATGGTAGATTGTAGATGAGCAATATTTTCCCAAGGGCAGAATACAAAGAACTAAAAAATTTTGGGGGGAATTAAAGCATCAGACTCTAGTATCTGGGCCTGATCTTACTGACTATAAGTATATTTAATACTTACTGAGGGTAAATGGCACCATAAACCTATTTTTATTCTATTTAAAGCTTTTTTTTTTTTTTTTTTAACTATTTTATAGTATGCTCATCCAATTCTTGCTTCCTATAGACCACTTCCACAATGTATAACAAACACATGACAATGCTATATGAGAATCATAAATACTTGCCCAGTCACTGAATCCAAATATACACTTTTTACTAGAAAGACACAAGTACCACATTGCCAGGTACATGTGTTTCTAGCTTTTTGATACCGTATCTCTACATTATGATGTATTTATTAATAATACACCACAGTGTATTTCGTCTCTTAGTGTATTTATTAATAATAAAAATATATATGGGTGGACTTAGAGTGCTTTACATAATCCAAAATAGATAGCTTGAAGCATACATTTCTTTCCTACATATCATATTCCCAGCAGTAATTTTTATTCCTCAGAAGTCTTGTTTTCTTGTGTATTTTCTCATTTCTTGGTGACATTCTTTCATGGGCATGCTAAGCTGTTTTGAAGCATCAGACTGTTCAAATTCAAAGTATCTTTGTGTGATTGAAATTTAGCAGTAGTCAGTTTCTTTGGACACATTTCCGAACAAGGTTCAGAAGTTAGGAATGCAGGTTGCAGCCTTTTAAATCCAGGAATAGCTGCTGCTTCTGATCATGTTGCTTTCTCTGATCTGTGATGTCTCATGTTTTTAGTTCTTCTGTCGTGTAAGAAATCATTCCTAAAATAGTCATAAATATTTAATATATTAAAAAAAAAAAGGGGGAGAGAAGAACTAGGAAGGCCTTTCAAACTCTGTCACTGTTTAGTCCAAAACGGTGGCTTCACTGCCACCGAGAACTTTTGAGACTGTGGAAGAGGAACAACCCTTTTTTCTACCCAGAGAGTAATCCCTGGCTGCACAGCCCTTTGGAGTGCTGGCCACTCCACCCAGTTTGGTATCATCTGCAAACTTGCTCAGGGTGCCCTCTGTGCCCTCGTTCAAGTCATTGATGAACAAGTTGAACAGTGCTGGGCTCCATACTGACCCCTGCAGGACACGACTGGCCACAGTCCCGTTTATCACTACCCTCTGAGCTCTGCCATCCAGCCAGTCAATCACCTCACTGTCCACTCGTCCAATCCATACTTCCGGAGCTTTCCTATGAGGGCGTTATGGTAAACTGTGTCAAAAGTCTTGCTGAAGTCAAGGTAGAAAAGATCCACAGCTTTCCCATCATCCATCTAGCCAGTCATCCTATCGTAGAAGGCTATCAGGTTCGTCAAACACAACTTCCCCTTGGTGAATCCATGCTGACTACATGGCATGGTAAAACATGACAATATTTTATTTAATATTCTAGTAGGGTATCTAGGATATTTAAAGTATATTTTTATTACCAAAGCAGATAGTTATTATATTTTTTCTTTTTATATAGCTTATTTTGGACTTTGGGGATTTAAACGAAAATTTACCATACAATCACATAAAAGAAAAACACTGATGTTTGCTATTAAAAATAAAGCAGCTAACTAAAGTATGTTGAAAAATTTCTTTTATTTAAAAGATTTGTTGTATAATTTAGTGCTATAAAGTTGTTTAAAATAAAAATAAAAATAAATAAATAAATAAATAAAGGTCTGAAATCTTTTGAATTGGGTCAGTTTAACCTAGGAAGTTGAATTCATGAGCTGTTAATACCACTGAGAGCATGAGATGAGTAAAAGATACTGTTAGTGAAAGAATCTTACCTTAGGAAATTAAATGAGGTCAGAAGGAGACAATTGTGATGCCAGAAACTTAAACAACAAAATCAAGAAGTTAGAACAATTAGTGAAGAATGTTAAACCAGATTTAATCAAAACAGCAAAAACAGAGTAGGACACTGACTTTCTGGCATAGAACACTGACTTTGTGATGCAGTGTTTGAGAATGATAGAAACATAAGTGAAAGTGTTTGAAGGGAAATTTTCAAGTGCACTAGAAATATTTCAGAGAATCAAATAATAGATATAGCTTTCTTGGGTCTAATATAAAGGTAAAACAGGGTTTTTTTGGTTGGTTGGTTAATTGTTTGCTTGATTGATTTTATTGCAAGTAAGGTTGGAAAACTTCTAGGTTCCCAAATAATGCATTTAGATATGGATAGCTGTCTACAAAGATAGCCAGAGGAATGCAGAGAAACATGTCATTAGAGAGATTTTAAATTCTCAGACACATTCTGGATAGCAAATGCTACTAATAACAGTAGTCTTCTTCCCTCCTGCTCCCCGTATGATAACTAGCACTTAGCTGGCAGAGGTGGAGAAATCACTCATCACCACCAATGCAACATAGTCTCACACAGTCTGGAGTAGAGCTCCTGTGCCCCCAGCACTGGTGACAACTACTGTGTGTGTTAGCTGCTCTACCACTTACCAGGTCATTCCCACAGAAGATGAGCAGGAGCCTGATACTCCCCACCTTATTCTCCTACCCAGTAGTGCTGCAGACTGCTGCTGCTGCCAACCCTTTTTAATGAGGAAATCTTTCCAGGAAACAGCTAGCAGAAACTCTTGGCTGTAGAAGTCCCTAGGATCTTCCAGTTAGCTACAAGCAGAAAACCAGATATAA
>VZSV01000019.1:7820089-7842115 GCA_013398735.1 Nothocercus julius | reverse complement strand
GAAAAGAAAAGAAAAGAAAAGAAAAGAAAAGAAAAGAAAAGAAAAGAAAAGAAAAGAAAAGAAAAGAAAAGAAAAGAAAAGAAAAGAAAAGACAAGAAAAAGTTCAGTTGCTAAAACTTCCAGCAATTTTACATCCTTAAAGGGTCAGAAGAGAAACAGACAAAGTGAGATCAAAGAACTAAGTGTATATATTGCAGTAGCAAGAATTAGCAATGAAATTAAGTTAATGGTCTATTGCAATCATCTCATTAGTGGAGTTAGTTTCTTTAGAACTGCTGATCTTTGATCTACAATACAGCTACTCTTGGGTGATCGAACATATAAACTGCCATTCACAGTTTATTATGTTTAAAAAGTATACCTTCTGATTTGGGAAACTCACAAGCTCTGAAATTAGTAATAGTGCTCCAGTAGTTTTAAATCTGTTTCCACTGCATGAGCCCAGAATTATGATCACTTTCAAACCCTAGTGCTTATAAAAAATTCTAAAGTGCTTTAACAATTTCACACGTCTCTACTTCACATATATCTTGAGCTCCAATGCTTCCAAAGTAAAGTACAATTTAAAATGTGTAGAATATGTCTTGATTTTTCCAAGCATAGAACTCAGAGTCATAGAAGCAGGAGAGAAGGTAACAGTCCAATCTGTATTGATTTTCTGTCAGTCATAGGTAAAATATATGAGACAATGACGTTTACATTAGTAAACAGGAAGACGATTCTCAGTTAACACTGTTCACTAGGATGAATTAATAATTTAAAACACACAATAAATCCCCAAAATGTAAATACTTATTAAAATTGCAGGAAAACTGAATTAAACTTTATATCTCCACTAACCATATTTTTAATATTCAGTCAACTAATAAGAAAATATTATAATGTCCCCAAAATTGTAACAACTCACTTTCATATTTTTTGTAGATGTGTGAAAAACTCCAGGTTAAAACTTTTTCAAAAGTCATGTTGTTCTTCACTTTGTCCATTTACTTTTTCTAGTTCTACAGCTCTTTGTATCTATGCTGAGATTGCATGCGTAGCTGGACTGCCACTGACGTAATCCTACTGAAGAATGCATATTACTCACTAAGCTCACTTTTCAGTTGCTTGAATGGCGCTTCCAGTCTCCCTAGGGACTTGAAAAGCTATGCAAAGGTGAAGATAAATGTAAGTGGCCTAGAGGACTTGTATAGTTCAACCGAGTTAGATAACTGTGAGGTGGTACTTATGATACAGAGACTTCTACAAAGCTCTTGACTGAGGGATGGACTTTTTCTTCTGTTCATGTGTCTGGAATAAGGAAATATGTTACTTTCTTACTAAGAGATACGATGTCTGAGGCAGAAATGTCTGCTTAAGAAAAGATTTGTACTTTCACAAAATCTGAATAGGTTCCTGTTGGTCGACACAAACTCTCTCAGGAAATGTTTCTTTCTTAGTTGGCTTCATACTCTTCTCATGAAAAAAAGAGGAAGACTGACTCAAAGTGGTTTCTAATCTAGATAGAATTAAATCAGTTTTGAGGTTAATGCACAAACATACCTGTAAAAAGTTGCAATTCCTATCAAATGATGTTTATAGTCTCACATTAGGAAGTCGTTACATTTTAAAAATCATTGTTACTGTGTATTTTCACTCTAAGAAAAATAGAAGGCTACCTTTAAAATAGATAAGTACTTTCCTCTGATAATCAAAATTGATGAAGGTCAAATACTAATCTTAAAGCCTTTTTATATTGAAGTTATAAATATAATTTTTCAAGAATGCTTTCGGAAATTTTTCTTCTGTGCATTATATCAAAAATATTTTCTTGCCAATAAACACAGATTAATTTGAAGATGGCATGCTACCTTATTCCAATTTGTTTCATTTAGATGTCCCAGTTATTTTTGCATTCTATCAATAATTGCAAAATTTATTATGTTTCCATATAATTCTTTTTTTTTTCCTCTTGCAATATTTTTTTTATTTTTCTGTGTGCTGTATTCCTTACTTATTGTATAATACTTCAGAGGGCACTGCATGAAATCTCCACTGTTGGATTGTATTTTCAGAGCATGTGTGTTCCAGCTGCAAGATGTTCTCTGATAATCATATAGCACTGTCATACATACAAAGGTAAAACATTCCTGAGCTTGGGAATTTTTGCTTAATTTAATTTATTTGCTTAATTTAATTTATTGTTGATTGTCTTAAAGTTCTGAGCATTGGTTCAGATATTAACTGGCGGAAAAAAAAAAAAAAAAAAAAGAAAAAAAAAAAAAAAGAACTCCCCAAAACAATTAAGCAAATCCCCAGTGAGAGTCATTTGTGAGATATAGCCCCTTCAGGAAGTTCCTGCCTCAACAAGGGTCACTGTCAGCCATAGCCCTTTGGGATGTCCCCTTGGGCATGGCAGCTCTCAGAGCCCCATCTGCTAGAGAGCATCTCTAGGTCCTCTCCAGACACATGCCTCCTACAGCACCATTGCCAGTGTCTTGCTGTCTGCCTCCACAAGCTTCACCTATTGCTCTTGTTTCTGAAATAGCTCTGGTATGGGCATGGGTGCTCCCCGAAGGGAGCACACTGGGACATTTCCACTAGTGTTGGAGCCAGTGGTGATACAAATAACTTATTGTGCATGTTTACCAAAACAGAAATGTATTTGAAAAAAAAGGAGTCAGTTGATACTCATATATAAACAAATTTTATTTGCATAATTCATTTATCAAAATAATGAGAACTAACTCCTATTGACATAGTATATGTCAGTATAGTGTTGACGATATTGACATAGTATATCAAAGGACTATAAATCAGGCCTAACACAAAAATGCAGACTTTGCACCATGCCTTGGCACTGAGGTTCTCAAAATAATAGCATTGTCAGACAGGACGGAAATGTATCTTTCACTCCGCTTTCTTTGAGTAGTCTTCCACTATCATGGGAAAAAAATATTTTCTTCATAGTTACAGCCATGTTTTGCAAACCTGTGTGAGCAATAGAGTCACTAATGCTGTTCCTGACCTTAATTAGTTGGTAGACAGAAGACAAAGAGGGGAAAGGAAGGATAAGGTTGTTGTTTGAAACTTTATGAGTCTGAATAAAAGAAGAACAAGCCCTTCTCATATGGGGTCACATAAGACACAAACAATCTGGCCTTTTCTATAACTTTTAAAAAGGAGGTGACTAGAATTCTATTCCCTGTTACAAGCACTGAGCTGAAAAATACAAACGGTTGCTAAGCAAGCCGGTGATTTTAACATATATTTTAAATAATTTTTCTGCTATTGCTTATGCTGAATAGCATTTACAAAGTTAGCATTTTACAGATTAACTGACAAAATCAGGTCTCACCTAAGTTCATGCTCATGTGCTGGCAAAGCAAATATATAGGTGCAAAGTTTTTACTGCATTGGTGGATATTAAATGGTTGTTTGTATTATTTAATGTTAGAAGGAGGGCAGTTAGACTGTAATGCTAGAACTTTTATTAAGGAAATAATAGCTTATTTAATAGTAATTTACTAAACTTTTTTTTTTTTTGTGAAACCTTAATCATTTCTCAGCATTTTTCTCTCCTTAATTATTTATGGCTTATGTTTCTGTGTTTTCAGCTCTAATCAGACTGTAGATTTCTTCTCCTGTTCATCCCTTTGCACGTGAATTAATGGGTTTATCTTCTATGATAACTTACTTTAAAAGTAAGTAAAAGTTTAAAAGTTAAAAGTGATTATTATCATCTGATGACATCTTTTCTACACAACACCTGAGAGATATTTTTTTTTTTCTAAGAGACAATTAATGAGATATAAACCAACCAAAGCAGGGAATAGAGCTGGAAACTAGACCTGTTCTCTCATTGGCAAGTGCAGTTTGTCACACTGATTATTCATATAACTGTTTGAATAGGCAAATAAATAAATAAATAAACACATGAGTATTGTTGAGCACTTCTTTGCTTAACCAAAAATTTTAATACTTGAATTGTAATGGTCAACAAAAGCTCACTCTCTAATAGCAAAAGTGCTGGCAGACAAAGGTATAGTGTCATGCAGTGGCTGAAAATAGAAACTCTACAGGATAGATTGAATAACCTATAGTTAAGGAGGATGCTTCTTTAATTGAAGTCTTTAAATCAGAGTTCAAATCACAGTCCAAAATCGTACACTGAATCAACAAACATAGTACTGCTACAGGTAGCATCCAATCTACATTCTTCATTAAATCCTTTAGTAGCATCATTTGCTGAAAGAAGAGTTGATGACTGAGAAATGTGAAAACATTTTCTCAGTAAAATTTCACATATTCCGTACAGCATTCCTGCCACCAAAAGCCACCGTCCCACTTTAACTTAACTAGTATTTAGATTTTCCATCAAAAATTTCATACTGCCTATTGTAATCTTATGATTTTTATATTTGTCTCTCATGTAAGACATTTCTGCCCTTAATGGAAGTTCTTAATATTTGCGATCTTTGACCTTTCAATCTCTTTCAACATTATTGCCTTTTGAGCATTTCTTTCCTATTTTATAGCTGTTTACTGTCCTACAGAATAGCAGTGCTTTAATACTGTTTGCTCCTTGATAGAAAAAAATTGACGTAGTTTGCATTTTCTAGCTTTTATGCCAGCTTTTAACTTCCTCATATTTCTGACTTGACCAGGTCCCTTTACTTGCCAGTGGTGTCTTCACTGGAGGTAGCTGAAGAATCTGTTTTAGTATCACTATCGAGTTTTATTTGTATAGCTTTCTTTCTTTTTCTTTTTTTTTTTTTTTTTTTTTTTTTTTTTTTTTTTTTTTTTTTGTCATTAAGGAACATGATACTATATAAGTATTCTTCTTATTATTATTTTTATTCCTCTTATCCTTTCAACATCCACAGTCTGGATGCTTCACTCAGACAAAACTGAACAAAACAAAGCAGAACAGCCCTACTATTTTTTGCTGTTTGTCATGTAAGATGAGATCAAACAAAGTTTTTCAGAAAATAAACTCCAGATTTTTTTTCCTGGAACCCTCCTTCATGACTCTGTTCACCAGTAGCAATATTTTTTTTGCAGTGTTTCATCCCGTCTCCACTGAGGTAACTTATATAGTGCCAAGGTTTTACATAAAACTAAATCAAAATTGAATTACCAGCATTAACAATTTGCCTAACCACAGATATCAAAGCAGAAACTAGTAAAACAAAAATAATTTCAGAAAGTCATAAGCAAATAAATAAACTTCCTGCTTAAAGAGGCTCACCTAGAATCAAAAAGTGATATAGTGACTTTTGGTTTGGTTATCACAATGATTCTTGTCACAGACAGCAGGGAAGAAATATAAGTACTAGAAAGTCTTTGAACTGTTAAATTAGGGGCGTTTACTCCAGCATATCACTGAAAATTATATAGCTTTGGACTCTTAGTAAAGTTGTATAGGAATCTGACAATCATAGTGGACTCTCAGGTGTAAGAACTGATAATGCTAGCACAGATTCCATGCTTTCATTAAAATTAAGGTAATAGCAATAATAGTAAGTAGCAGAATATTATCAGAAATATACATGAATCTATGCATTGATATGTATCTGATGGATCAGAGCTTTAAACAGGAATACAAGAAAGGAACAGGAAGAGTAATCTTTAGGAGGTTCAAGGAAGTTTTTCTTCCAGGATGGATCTCTCTTGACTTTTAGGTTCCATTAAAATCAGATGAGGAAAGTACATGTGCTGGGAAAATTTTATGTGACATGAGACAAATCAATCAATTGGGAATAGTGTAAAAAAGCAAACAACAGAGCAGAAGTAAAGAAAAAAACACATAACAAAATATAATAGGTCACAGGAGGATAACTAAAATCAAAATGAAAAAAAAAAAAAGAAACACTTTTAACTTCTGGAATATTTTAATGAAATTACTAGTGTTTTGAAAGGTAACTGCATTTTGAAAATTATAAATGTAGATTTACTGATTGTAGTCTAAACAACTTGCCAAATGCCTACACAGTTCTCTGCTAATGTAATATACACAGTAGTCAAAACACAGATTCGGTATGTGATACTTATTTTTATCACCCACAGATATTATGAAAGCATTTCCTCATTTATTTAAGAGAAGAATGCAGTGGAAGTTTTCTTTGAGTAAGGATTCTAGAAAAGATTATTGAAGAAACTGAACTCAGGCTATAGAATTCATTTAGACAGTTAAAATTAATAAGAGATGTGAGGCCAAATGCAGCAAGTCTCTTTCAAAATCTTCAATCCAAGTTTCCAATGTAGCAGTCAGAATATGAAGTAAATTGTAGGCAGGTAGTGGAAGTAGGAAGACGGGTTAAACTGCCTTGTCAGCTGTTGGGACAGGATTTAATTATGCCTATACAGAGATTTTATAGACATTAAATAAATAAAATTTACTTGACCTTAAAATTAAATTCATGTAAGAAGCAAGGTAGAACTCAGAGTTAGAATAGAAAAGTTCCAACTTTTTTGCTAGTTTTTCCCTTGCATATGGATATAAAATTAACAGATACTATTAACCATTTACTTTATGTTAAACCATTATATTTACATTTTGCTTCAGTTCTTGTCATCCTAGAAGCACTTTGGGGTATTATATTCTACCCGTTTAAAGCCATTTGAGGATAAACTAAAAAGGCTGACTGAAAAAAATAGGAGTCTCATTTTTAAAGTTTCATGACTGACACAGAATCCTTTTAAACTCTCAGAAATTTCTCATACCTCACTGAATTCATTGAGATTAAATCCTGTAACAACAGTGTAAAATCACCCTTCAGAAAAAAACATGGTGAGGAAATACCATCTAATCCACACCTTACATTATAAGTAGTTTTGTTCACAAAAAATAGTATTACAAGCAAAAATTAGTATTAAAAAATGTGCTTGAATACAACCATACTGCTGGCATGTGGATGTGTACTTTAGGGTGCACTAGATAGCTCTCCAGAGTCCACCTTCTCTTTGTCTAATACATTCTCTGTAATGAGTTCTTAGATATCTAGTTCATGTACATGTATCTACATTAGGTGGTGAATCTGGAGCTCATTCCCACTGCTAATGAATAACTGAAATTTCCTGTCTCTCGTATTTGTTATTTTTTTCACTTCTTGAAAAGTTTGTTTTAAATATATATAAAAGTTACTTAAGATAATATCAGTAGAATAAATGTACCACTCATTACTCATTACTTTTCTGATTATTCATAATTCTACAAGCAAGTGTAAACCAGGCATTGTTAACATTGGCTTGGAGTGAATTGGCTTATATTGGCAATTAGCCAATTAGCCTTATTAGCATGCTTAGAATTGGTATATTGCCCAAACTTTGGATATATTTTTTTTTTTTTTCCTATGTAAAATGTTTCAACTTATAACACAGGTTTTGCATTTCTAAAATGTGGAATCTATCTGGATTTGTAAATCTGTATAATTCTTTGGTATTTCAAAGAGAGTTTAAAATTTCTTGCTAGAAAAAAAAAAAAAAAATCAGTACTAAGCAGTACTGTTTTTACCCTCTACTTAACTTGAAATCCAGGAAAACAGGTTAACAGTACAGATAAAAGATTTGGGAGTGGAAAATTCAGCATGCTTTCATTAACATTAACCTAAGTTAGTCTGGGTCCTTTTTTTTTTTTTTTTTTTTTCTCTTGAAGTGTCTTTCCTAATTAAAGCCATAAGAGTTTCCATTACCGTAATGAGCAAGAGTGGGGGCAGGAGACATCCTCAGTCTTATTAAAAGGAATTGGTTCAACAACATTAATAACTTCTTAATAAACAGAGTAATCGTGTAGTACCTTTTTTCATGAAATGAATTCTGTATTAAATGCAAAAGTGTGTAATTCGGGGTGGAGGGGGAAAAAAAGAGAGGCAATTTTTTTTTTTTTTTTTTTTTTTTTTTTTTAGTTTCAAGGAAGAACATAAATACATAATATATAACACCCCGTCACTTTGCTTCATACAGTGCTTATATTGTTTATTTTTCCAAAACAGGAGAAGGGTCTAAATAATCTTATTTGCTTCAAATGTACAAAATGAAATGTTATACACCATAAAGGATATTCAAATGATTATCCAAGTACTTAGTTAATATTTATGCCTGAAGATCAGTTAAGAATATAGAATAAAAAGATACAACATTCTATATTAAAGATTCCTTCCTGGGTAGAGGCTGAAATGAATAAATGAAATCCAGTACCTACTAAAAATCATGTCTTTTTCCTCTGCTACTGATTACTGATGCAATTACATGACGGTAATGTAAGGAAAAATTGTTCCCTTGGTTTCTTCAAGAGAAAACTACATGCTTTGCACCTGTTTTACTATTGGTTATACTGACTTTATAACATCTGAGAATAGATTTCTTTGGCATTATTCCAGATTTCAAACAGTATAAATCCTGTTAAAATTAGGATTAATATACTGTGAAATTAATTAAGAATACAAAAGTAGAGGATAATAACAATGTTTTCATTCACAATCTTTCAGTTTCCACTGTTTAAAGCAGTGCCTACATTCTTTCTTCAATTAACAGAGAGAAGTAATACACCTGATCAATCCTACCTAACTTACCTGTCTGTATGAGGGTGGAATAAATCCTAGTATGTTTTCAAATAAGAAAACTCAAAAGTTAGCAAAACAAATACTTTTTTTCTTCTTCAGTCTTGTACATAAAACAAGCAAGGCTGGAACCTAAGATTCACTGCAAAGACCTCTGTGACTTGAGCAAATAAGGATGTAGTATAATGCTACTCATCATGCAGATCAACCAATAAGATTTATAAGTATTAAATGACATAAAGGAGCAAGTAACATCAATGGATGTAATAATTTCCAGCCTGTGGAGGATTAGAAAAATAATTCATGCTTGTGATGGACAGGGCAGTCTGTGCTCTTACAGTATCAGTATCTTTATCAGTAGACAGTTTCTTTAAATCAGTCACCTATACAGTTTTCTGATATTCAAATAAAAGGAAAATTTCAGGTTAGACTGCAATGTCATTATATAAAGAAAGATGTTTTATTCATTTTACCATATATATCTATATCCAGTAGCTAGTGATATATAATGAGCTTACTGTTGAGCTAATATTCTGTGCACCCAAGACACATAGCAGGTAGTTTCTTTAGGCAGTGAACACTTGACCTACATTTTTAGGGAGCCAAACAGGTCAACTTATTATCCTTTTATTCTCTGCGTATTTGGATTATAGCTAAGCAGCTAGAGTAAGAAATCCAAGTGTAGATACCTGACCAATTCCCTTCATAAATTATGACCACAGTTTCCCAATATTGTCCTTCAGCTTTAAATAATTGTTGATGCAGGCAAGTTACTCCTTAGGAAATTATAAATGCCTTATTTACGTGATTCTGCTTTCTGAAGGTAGAAACAGCTGTTTTGTAAATTTGCTGAATATTTAACTATGTGACTAGAGAACTATGAAAAAGAATTTTTATTTCTTTTCTAGGAGAAATAAAAAGAAATTGAATATTTTTTACAATTTAATTCCTTCCAAGTAGTGAAATTTTCATGGTTATGAGGCACACTTTATGTATAGTATCTGCCCTTCTAAGAGGTAGTTGTAGTGCTGGTCCGAGAATCAGTTTTTGTTCTTAACCTGAATCCATGACAGATTTGCTAAACCACCTTCATCTTTATCTGATTTTACTTTATTTCTTATTTATGATTTTATTTTATTTCTTCTTCTTCTTATTATTAGAATTACTTATATTCCTAATGTGCATATTGTTAAAATGCTTTAAAAATACAATATTATATTAATTAAAATACTTTTGGATATGAATCTAACGAATGCTTGTGTTTCCCAATATTTCCATTTTCAGCCTCAATGATAATCATGGCAAGAGAAAGAAGAAGAAGAAAAACCCTTGTAATTGACATTTCAAGAACTTTGTATTTTGACAGACTGAAAAGGGAAACTACTCCATCTCTAAGGCTTCTAATATGTATTTTAAAATTTATCTTAAGATTTGTCTTTATAACAACTCTTGATTACAGTATGTGAGACCTGATAATGCTGAAATACAGATTTCATACTGTGAAATATTTTGTGTTGTTACAAATGAATATTCATGTTCCCAGTGAAATATCAGGCCTCATTTTAATGAGTTATAAAGGAAAAGCTCTCTTACAGCCTAATCACTTTTTACTGTATAATTTAATGAAAATATTTTCACACACGTATTTTATAGTTATTAAAAAAAAAAAAAAAAAAAGTGGGATTTAACAACACTATGTATTGTACATACAGGTGTGCTTTTGCCCTGAGTCCCTCCTCCCTAAATTGTTTTTATTGCTTGTATTTTCTGTTCTGATACAGGTTTTCTGAAGATTTAATTTTAAAGAATAATACTTCTACTGATACTGATGTGGCATGATATATGGGTCATGTGCATAGGAAAGCAGAAATAAAGAAAGGAAAGGAAGGAAAGGAAGGAAGGAAGGAAGGAAAGGAAGGAAGGAAGGAAGGAAGGAAGAATACATATACAATCTTACTATTATGTATATATATATCACCCTTTCTATCTGTTCTTTTAATATTGCAATGTAAATTAAATATCAAAACACTATAAGAAAGCTAGGAACCCTACTGTACACATGACCCTGTAAAGTACGATGTTTTAAAAGAACATTAATCTTCATCTGAAGGAAAATATATCCTGAGGTATAACGATGACTTCAGAATGACCCACATGATCTAAGTAAATGTATGGTGCATATGATTTGAACAAGTTGTCTAATAAATATACTTTGAAGAATAGCACACAGAATGGATGTGATGTTAAGTTAAAGGAAACAGAAACTTTCTGTGGGAAATCTAGATAACCTGGTATAGCAATTACATAATTTAACCATGCATAGAATCATTAGCAAATAGTACAGATGGAATGAGCTCTAGGTAGGATATATACGGATGCAGCAACTCCACTGATCTGCACAGATGTCCCTCTTGTCTATGGCCACCTATGCAGAACTAATTATTATTAAATGGAATTGAATTTTAATTCCTGGTCTAAGATTTTCTTGGCTGTGTTGGATTGTTCTTGTCGTTTGTCTTGAAGGCTTCATGCGGCAAGTCATGATGCAACAATGTGCATAATGATAGGTTGTGGGATTGATCAAATAACGCTGTACTTTGTAATAAGGCTACATTGTGACTCCAGCATATACTCCACAGTATATCATTTTGCTCTCATTTCTTGGTCCCTCCAGGACATGAGCAATTTATTATATTCTTATATCCTGTCCTAGATCTCACTTTAAGCAAACTGAGCTTATTTTGAGTTGGGACCTGAGGTTCTACACTCAGCCTGGAAATTATTAATAGTGGAATAAGAGGTTTAAGTTACTGAGACTTTAGCTTATTAAAGATTGAATAGGCCATTTACATGTATTGATCAGTTTGCACTGTTGTGATTAACGATAAAGGCTTAGTTATTCTGGCTCATGGTCTTGGACTGAAGAATAGGGAATAAATCTATATGGATTATACAGTTTAAAGGAGTGACATCTACTGGTATAATTTTGGATCTGATGTTAATAAGAAAAGAAAAATGTCCCTGTTGACATGATAATTTTGTTCTTTCTTATTCTTTTAATTCATTTATTTTTAAAATAGTCATTTGAATTATTTTGTTCACCTATTTTATCTGTTTGGTTCAACAGTCTTGTTGAGTCTTGTCTCTGGATAGTTCATTCTTGCAATTTTTCCCAGAGACTATTATTTTCCTGGATAAGAGAAACTGCACTGTGATAAAACTATTGGAGTAACACTTAAATGCAGATGGAACATAACTCAAAATGTGGCATAGTCAAACAAACCATGTACTTACTGTATCTCAAAGTGCACATACCAGTGAATAGATCATTTTCAAGCCAAGATAATTTTCTTCAATAGTAGAATCTGAGAAAATGAATTTTTAAGTTGCTTTCCTTTATGTGGAGGAGTGTACTACAGAAGATACTATACTATTATGCTATACAAATGATAAAATTATGACTTCAGATCTGCCATGTAGATTTCATATTTGTGCTTTATACATGATAAATAACACCAGACAGTTATAATGCATTTTCATACTGTTTCTTTGCATTACTAACAAAAGCATATGCACAAAATCTTTATTCCTTAATATTCACTGAAGTAGTTGGTTTCAGAAAGATCAGACAGCTATTAGCAAAAATATTAGCAGATCTTCCAAGGTAGTGTGATTAACATAGTGCTATTTTTACGAATATAAATTCTATTTTTCATGAATGGCAAGTTGCATGCTTCATTGGAAAAATGTAACATATTTTGCCAAAGATCAAGTGCTGTTCTAAAATAATAAAAACATTAATTAGATATATTTAGTATAAAGATGAACTAAATTATCTAATTCACAAACCAGTGAAGACAGTACTGCTTTATTATTCCAATTTCCAATCTGAAGCAAACAAATAAGTAAACTTTAGCATTTTCACAGTCTATTGATTGTATTCTGCATCTTTGTCAAACAAACCACCAAAGGCTTTTGTAAACATTTAACCAAATTTGGCATGCATTCTGTGGCTTGAAAGAGTGGACCTAATACGCAGAGCATTATCATTTGGTGAGTTCATCTTTTATCCATTTTTTGCATTACACTGTTTTCTAAGTGGAAATGCTGTACATTTAATGGCAGTAATATTAAAACAAAATAAATACTTTAAAAACAAAAACCCTTTTGTATTTATTTCCAAAACAATTGTTTACAAACAAGCATATACATAATGTATAAGCAATCATTTTAACAAAACTTATTGTGGGATGATCAATGGTACTTTTTTGATCTAACTCTAACACCTGCATTTAGTCTACAGATATCCAAATATTTAATCATCATATTAGGATGTAGGTTTGTGTATAAGCAAAATTTCATTTGAACATTCAACATAAAAGCTTTTCAACACTGCAGATGATACCAAACTCAGTGGAGTGGCCAACACTCCAGAAGGCTGTGCTGCCATTCGGAGCGATGTAGATGGGACCTAGACAGGTTGGAGAGATGGGCAGAGAGGAAATTCATGAGGTTCAACAAGGACAAGTGCAAGGTCCTGCATCTGGGAAGGAACAACCCTAGGGACCAGTACAGATTAGGGCTTGACCTGCTGGAAAGCAGCTCCGTAGAGGGGGATTTGGGAGTCCTAGTCGGCAACAAGTTAACCATGAGTCAGCAACATGCCCTTGAGGCCAAGGAGGCCAATGAGATCCTGACCTGCATTAGGAGGAGTGTTGCCAGCAGGTCAAGGGAGGTGGTTGGGTCTCTGTCATGAGCACCTGGAGTATTATGTGCAGTTCAGGGCTCCCCAGTACAAGAGGGACATGGAGCTTCTAGAGAGGGTCCAGAGTAGAGTGACAAAGATGATTAACGGACTGGAGCATCTATCGTATGAGGAAAGACTAAGCAAGGCAGACCTGTCTAGCCTGGAGAAGAGAAGACTGAGAGGGGATCTTAATAATATGCACAAATACCTGAGGTAAAAATGTGAAGAGGATGGGGCCAGGCTCTTCTCAGTGGTGGCCAGTGACAGGAAAGGGGTAACGGATACAAATTGAAACATAGGAAGTTTCATCTCCATGTGAAGAAGAACTTCTTTCCTGTGGTGGTCACAGAGCCCTGGAACAGGCTGCCCAGAGAGGTTGTGGAGTCTCCTTCTCTGGAGATCTTCAAGTCTGCCTGGATGTGACCTTGTGCTGCATGCTCTAGGTGTCCCTGCTTGAGCAAGGGGGTTGGACTAGATGATCTCTAGAGGTCCATTCCAACTTCAATCATTCTGTGATTCTGTGATGACATCTGATTTTTCATAAAATTTCATGGAATTATTTCTAATGTTATATATTGTTGGATAAAACAACCAACCAACGAAACCCCCCAAATCAGTAATTTCATTGAATGCTAAAAAATAATAATAAAAATAAATAAATAAATAAATAAATAAATAAATAAAATAAAATAAAATAAAATAAAATAAAATAAAATAAAATAAAATAAAATACTGGAAGCAGGCCTTCAGCTTGCTATTTAGAAATATCTTTTAAACAATATTGACTTCACATGATAGAACGTATAACAGAGTAGTTCATATGATGGATCATATAATCACTAAATATGACAGTACTTTATTTTTCTTCATTTTCTTAAAATTGTTTTTTTAATTGTTCATAAAGATGAAAAATATCTACTTGATGTGAAACCATCAAGGACAGAAATATACTAAGAAGACAAATTGTAGTATGCAGCATTTCTGCAGATTAATATGTATTTATAACACTGAATGTTTTCAAATACCTTCAGAAGTGAAAGAAGTCCAATGAACATCCCAGTTTTGACTGTGCTGATGAACCACATAAAATAAGAAAAAAATGCATTAATAACACGTAAAAAGGGAATTGGCAATATGTCATTTTGAAAGAATTTAGCTTAATTTGTGGGTCCTCTGAAAGTATTGTAAATATGAAGAAGCTTGAAATGAGCAACAATTTATTTAGATATTGCTGAAAGAGTATAGTGTGATACCCCACTTTTTGAACAATGCACAGGAGGAGAAACAAATTGCAAAGAGCAGCCCCAGCACCTTTACAGGATCACTGAGTTTTTCTGAAACTGATGCAGTATTATAGAGTATTATAATAAGGATATTAATATGGGTATTATTATTGCAAACCCTAAAAACTGTCTCTTCCAATCACCAGCCAATATTGTGGCTTCAGGTAAATAATACGTAAACATAAATGTGTTGAAATAGATTCAGATCTGTCTTATTTTTCCTGACAAAAGTAAAATATAAATTGATAGGTTTGCATTTACTTACTATCCATGGGGTGTAACAGCCCAACCTGGGATCGGGAAGGCACATTGCCAGGGATGGGAACAACTGAAGTATTACTCAGGAAGGACCAAGGTGAGGGCCTGAACTTAACTGTAGCTCCCACACAGGGAAAGAACCCAACAAAGCCTTTTCAAGCTCTTTCTCATCGATTTTTATACTTTTTTTTTTTTTTTTTTTCCACAAATGTCTCATTCAAAGCCATGCAGCTGCACTGCATCGGAGCTGGCCTTGGGCACAAGTAGGTTAATCCCTCAAAGATGGGAATTGTGTGCAGGAGTCTGACTGCAATCACTTTGAATGCTGTAGACATTAACGAAAAATTGGTCAAATTTCTCATATAGCTGAAGTCTCATACAGATTAGGGGCTGACAAGTGAATTCTATTTGGTAAATTCAAGGGAAATTTTAAAGCATAATAATCTGTATAGCCAGTTTGTTGTGCTTTCTCTTCTTAAACGACACATGCTGTATGAAGGAACCGTGTAGACACACGGCACTTGTTTTTTGACTAAGCACCACACACGAGCCCTACTTATACTATGTTGTTTTTCTATATCTCCAGTTAAGGGTACTCACCACAGTTACTCACAGAATCTTCAAAAAAGTATTCTCTTAATACAGTTAATGCAGTTTTGTTTTCTTTCCCTTTTTAAAGAGCATTACAAAAGGTGGGGGAAAGCCCTTTCTAAAAAGCAAATACACATTAAAACACCTACTAGAAAAAATAAAAACTTTGCCCCATCTGGATTATTTCACATACATTGTTCATTCAGCTTTTTGAGTTATATGAAAATAGGATTTTTTTTTTTAATATGAAAGTTATTTCAGATCTTTCTTCACCATTTGTTTTTATTAAATTAAAATATTTTTATTATAACTATTTATTTATGCATTAATTATATATATTAACAAGTAAGTTAGTTTCCTGAATCACTAACAGGTTCTGAATTGTTTGCACTGAAGGCTGCTCTACAATGTGAAACAAAGTACATGTGAAACAAAGCAGTGGGACTCGACAGGAACAAGATTCCTGCTATCAAAATTATCCCCCGACCCAAGAAAGAACACTATGGTAGATATTTCTACTGATTTTGCTTCTTAACTGTCTTTTAGAGAAAACAAACTAGTTATGTTTGAGACAAATCCAGGTACTGTCTGAGGTTCAGTTCACTCTGACAGTCAATTCCTAACAGCAATAACCATAAGACTGCAACAAGAGTTGCCCTTTTCTCCTTCCTGCTAAGGGACTTGAATGTTATTTTAGTAACCTTGCATCCTTCAATGCTGTCTTATTTTCTCTTGCTATGTGCCATTAATGCATAACCATTAATGTTACAAAATCAAATTTAAAAATGCTACATAAAACACTGCTTTGTTGAGCTGATATGTTACCAACACTATTCCATGATTTTAGATTCTTCTTCCAAAACACACATACTCACAGGCACAAACTTGTTCTTAGAAAGTAATGTTTTTTTTACAACTCACCTTCAGTTAACCCTTTAATCCTAACTGAAGGGCAGTAATATCCATTGGTGAATATTCAGTTTTTTTTTTCACCCTGGCAGGGTCACAACTCTAAAGCTGGCTGTAAAAATCCACCTATCATTTAAGCCCTCTTGATTCTGCTTGCACCTGACAAGTAACTACCTGATATCACTATTTAGTGATGATGAATATTCTGTACAACAACAGGAGTGCATACAAGCTACCACAAAATACAGACCTATCAAAACAAGACAGAAATTAAGCAGATTCTTTATGCAGATATAAGACAATTATTCATTTTGTTAAAAGTGTTTTTCACTTGTTCTAAAAACCTGTGAGGTGGTAATTAAAAACAAAAGTAAAACATCGTGGCACAAAATATGCTGGATTTGATGGTGTGACATGTTGCTGCAGGAAACTATGAAAGCCAAGAATGCATTGTGTTTCTAAAAGCAGAGGAATGTTTATATGGATTAAAGAGTGGATTTGTAGTTGTTAACAAAAACTTGGAGGCGATATGATAGTCCAGATTTCAGCAGCCTGCAGTCACTGGATAAAAAATAATTTATCAAATGCTATTTATTTTTCCTTTTTCCTTTTGTGTTGAGGTTACAGTTTCCTCCAACCATAGTATATTTGCTAAAACTGGAGACAGGGCGCAGGACTAAGATAAGGCCACAGGACTCTCACATGTGTATTAAGAATGCATATATATTTATATATATATTGTTTACACTATTATTATTAGTGATCTATCTTTCCGGGCTCTATACTACTGTGAAAAAGATAACTCACTGGCAAACAGCGTTCCTGTGTTTTTTGATATGTTCTGAGCTGGAACAGAAATTATTGTCATACTAATGCTAAAGGTGAAAATCCTTGGTATTTTCATCCATGCTGTAATTGGTCAAGATTAATGTGAGAGGAATCGTGGGGAAAAAAAAAATAATAATAATTGAAACATGGTTTCTTTGCTATTTGCAGCTGTATTTTGTCCTTTTTTTGGACTGTGATCTGTTCTGGTAAAAGGTGCCTAAAATGCTTCCTAGGTTCTGCAGATGGATCTCGGTGCTCAATTTAGTTTTATCATCAGCAGAATCCTTTCCACAAACAATGGACACTACAGTATTTGTTGCCACTGGCAGGCAACAAAATCTACTTTTGCTATAGCCAGAGGTACCTTTCTAAGGCAGATCAACGTTCATCATTTTCTTTTTTGTAATTTCTTCTGTCTTGCTGTTTCATTCAGTTATGTGACAAGCCCATCTCTTGACATGACTGATGGAACTGGGTGTGACATCTCACATCACACACTGTAATAGTTGACCATAAGAGAGTTTTCATTGATTTCAAGAACTTCAGGCTTGTGGGCATAGATTTAAGAAGAAGAAAAACAGCCATATACCAGCCTTGCAAAATGTTTTCACGTTGGTATCAGTTAACAGAAATATTTTAAACAGCATATATGTTAAGAGATAGACATGGAATTTTCTCATACCAACTGCAGTTCTTTGATTATTCTGAAATGGGATTGTCAGCTGAGGTGCTTTGACATGAATATTACATTCAAAAGTGAACTTTTTGGGGACACACTATCCTTTATGGAAATTGAGATAAATTGCATGTAAACAGTTCCTTCCATTGAAGGCCAGTTCTCAGGGGGATTTTGAAATCCCAGAAAGATTAAAAAAAAATACAAGTTACAAAATCATTTTCTTTAGCAGATCATTAGTTTTCCCCGAATCAGTATAAGTATACATCTAATGAAACTCTGAGGTTAAAGAGAACAAAAATATGTACCTATTTCTCAAATAATGATTTTTTTCCCCCATTTTCCAGTTCTACTGCTTAAACAAAATGGTTTTGTGCAATAGTAATTTAATGATACTGATATAAGGAAAACATTTCTTCATGCTGAAATAAGATGGAATTTTAAGATTTTCAATAGAGTAGTAAATTATATGTTTATATTTTGCTATTTGATCTTATTATCATTGTCTTACTGTTATTTGTCTCGGAATAATAACATTTTTTTTTCCTGTAAGCTGGAATAAACCTAAATGGCTTATGATGTAAAGGACAAATTGTGGAGAGTAAGAGAGTAAGAGGGAGTTTAATAGCTTTATTTGTGGAAGGTGATATGATCCAAAACCGAGCATCCCATATTAGGAAAATGTAAAAAAGAAAAATATCTAAAAATGGTTTTGCAGATGCAGTGGAAGCACAAATATAAACAAAATGTGTTGATGATGTTTACTATATGCATATGTGGAAAGTCTGCCTAAGAGATAGCATGGACATGGTGCACGAAAGTGCATGTTCAAGTATGAACATGTCGGATAAGATGTGGTAATGCTTTGCTAACAGAGAAACAAAGTACAGAGGGTATCATAACCTGTGTAAGCTCCTAAAAATCATACACAATGCAGACTGTACTCAGCCAATGTTTCCTGTATCAAATTTGGATTACGAAGTGATCCGCTGTGTGACATTATAACCTTGACCAGCTTCATATGAAAGAACGTGTGCGCTGTCTGCACATTGAAAGCAGGATAATTCATTCAAATTACCTGCACTGCAGCTGAGCAACTGCTAAACTCCTTTGAAATCCTACAGCATTTAGTGCAGCCCCAGACACGTGGAAAGCCACTTGTCACAGGTTCATATAATTCATTTCTCATGCAATACACTGGAGACAGACAATTACTGTCAGTGCTCAGCATCGCAGTTTTTATCATCTTCTAGAACAAAAGACACACTCCCCCCGCTCCGGCCTTTTTTTTTTTTTTTCTTTATATTTTTCCTTCAAGGAAGGAAGACAGTGAGAGCTTTGTCAGCTTTTTCGGCCATGAACCTGAAAGAACTCAGTCAGTTTAACAGCCTTAATATCTTTGCAACGCTATAAATAAGGATCTGTTTTCCCAAGGTAGGTGGCATTTCAGAAGCAGATACAAAAGAGGGAAGGAAAAAGAAGGTAAACAACGATAGTTCAAATAGGGCAATCACTGGCCTGACCCTTTTGACATTGATTCTGGCAGCTTGCTATAAATTATCATTCCTGTGAAGAGTAGACTTATATTTGATATGCACTAAGGCAATTTACAGAAATTGCATGACATCTTTTCTAGCAATACAGGTGACCTTATTTTATCCGGTTATTGCTAAAAGAAACCAGATTTAGAGCACCAACTGCTGGTAGGTGTCCCTCTACATTAATTGATGCTTCAGAAAAAAAATCACGGGACCAATGGCTGACTAAGTTTTGTTTCCCTCAGCAGAAGGCTATCTGATTTTTCTGTAAGCTGAAATCCTGTGCATTTTCTTTACAAGAGAAAAAGCAAATATGTCTTTTGCATTCCCTTCCATTTCTGAAATGCTTTACATCCCTGTACAACATAAGGGCTGATGTGGTAGGCTTGTTCATTTTCATGTCCACGTTTCAACCTCTCCCCCATGGGCTTCTCTGCTTGCTTTCCAGTAGCGATGTCCCTTAGAGCAGCAGGGCTTCAATACTGCTGCAGGCTTCCTAACATTACAGCCCTGCAAATGTCAAATGTTGTTCCAGTGAAGCCTTCTGGCTCCGTGGCATTCATTTGCTTGTGACTTCCCCCTCTGGGCTCTTTCTAGCTTTCCTTTTGCCTCCGTCCCCAGAGTCTGATATTGGCATATTTCCCAATGCCATATTAGTCATGCCAGAAACTGAGCCAAGCATTCTCAATTGAGCTGGTTCCACAAGCTGCCCAAGAGCCCTTATGAAACCAGCAGACCATACAGCTTTGATAATTTTGCTAGAAATATAGTGCTTATGGATGAGGAAGCAGTAACTGTGCATTTCAAGCAGCTTTTCTGGACTTGCAATAGTGACAACTGCAAAGTTAGTCTAATGTAGACAGGAAATTTAAGATGAGAGTTAAAATATGTTAAACTCCATGGCTTCAGACAAGATTTGTTATTTGTTTTTCAAATAAAAGCTCTTGTCCTATTTGCTTTTAGTTAACAAGTATGCTTGTTATTGTTGAAAAGAGGCTGTACAGCTTTGATACTACACCTGTTAAAGATATCTGGAAAACAAAAGGAAAAAAGTCTCTTCCTCATTACAGAAAAAAAAAAAAAAAAAAAAAAAACTATATGAAAGTTAGGAATTTTGTGTGGAGCTTTTAGAGTCCAGAAATGAGGAAAAAAAAAATAATACTAAAAAATCTAGATCTTTTGCTCTTTGTAATACTGTACTAATTGTTATTCTTTCCCATTACTCCCTCTTAAGGTATCTGCTTATAAATGTCATGGACATGACATAGATATGGATAGCTATATACTATTGTCTGATGTGCTTTTACATATACATATATATATATGCTAGAAATGTGATTTCCAATTTTGTATTAATGTCTACCAAACTTCCATAACGTTTCTAAATTAAGTGAAAATAAATCTACAGGCTTAAAATCCATTGACACAAACCAGAGGAATCAACTTGGAGATGAGAGAAGAATAAAGAAAAACAAGCTAATCTAATTGAAAGTAAAATACTTATCAGTTTTCAGGGCACACTAGGCATCTGTTGCTGAAAATCATATAAAAAGTACTAACATAATCTTAACCCTTAGATCTGCAGCTAGCACGGTAAAAATAGAAATTTCTTTGGGTTAATTTTTAGTGCGTAGAAAGACATTTTTCCCATGTAATCTAGTAAGCTCTACAGGATGCAGAGGGAGCTATGGGAAGGACAAAAAAAATCCTGGGCTATAGGAAGTTGTCACAGTCCATCAAAGATGTTGTCAGAACACCAAAGCAATGAGCAAAGCTGCTTGTGTGAATTAACCACACTAGCGACAGCCTTCAGGCTTGCTTTAGGACTCTCATGTTATGGAAGACCTAGAAATGTCAGGGCTGATATTAACTTTTATTTTAAAAATATCTTCTAACTATTTTCCTGGTGGAGCAAAAAATATTCTTTAGGAAACATAACTAGGGTAAAGCAACTACTACGTTTTTATTTGGGTCTATTCAGGAATCTGTATATCATCTATTTAGGATCCTGTTTCTTATGACATCTGTGCACATAATATTAAGCGATGCATCTAGAACTTGTCATCTGATGTTTTTTCTCTTTACATGTTCCCGGAGAAAGAAACTTTCACTGAATTTAAAAAAAAAAAAAAAAAAAAGTGAAGAAAAATGCTGAATACTTTGACTGGAAATGAATTCTATAGACTTGGACAAGACCTTAAAAGGCTCTGATTCTTGTAATAAAAATGAAGAAAAATGCCTAAAAAACAGGGTTTCTGACTGGAACTAAGTACTCTTCCATTTGGACCATGTCTCCGGACAGTGTTTTGTGCTTTTTTTTCACTGGCAGTGAAAGCTTTCAGAGAGTCTCCTACTAGCACAACAAGAATGTTCATGTGAGGATTTGATGGGACATTTTTAACAAAATATAAATTTCATCAAAAACTGAAACATTGTAAAGACATATTGATTCTGCTGGCCTTTCCACAAGGAAGAATCTCAGCTTTAGCACGGAGTCTGTAATTGCTTCCAGAGAAAGAGAAGTGAGACACAGATAAAATCCCTGCCCTTTCAGTTAGAAAGTAGGCCACAAGTCTATTTTGAAACAAACAAACAAAAATTGAAAGATACTCCTTTCATTTGAATCAGGAATAAGGACAGATTTCAAAATTTCCAA
>VZSV01000019.1:7801363-7820068 GCA_013398735.1 Nothocercus julius | reverse complement strand
CTTCCATTTGGACCATGTCTCCGGACAGTGTTTTTTTTTTTTTTAACCATCTTTATTTAGGATGTTGGAAACAAACCAAACTTTTTGGAAACTTCTATCCAGAGATCAATTTGTTATAACAGTGTTTTCCAAAAATATCTTATAGAAAAATGTCAACTACAACATAAGCTTCTTTTCCAACCTGCTACTAGGATTCATCAATCTTCAGAGGCAGTATAAAGAAGGAATTGCTAAATAATAGTCTAAAGAAAAACTACTTGTGTGCCCCAAGAAATCCAGGTATGTTATGTTCTAGTGCTAAATTCTGTGCCTTCTTTAATTATTATATAAAAAGATTTTCCTTCCTTGAAGATAGCTATAAACACCTAAAAAAAAGTCTTTTCTGAGTGTAAAGCTCTGAGATAGCCCATCCCTGTACATATCAAAGGAGATGTGAAACTACATAATTTCAAATATGGACTCCGGCTTTAGGGGACCGTCTCAGCATAGGGCACCCCACACAAATGACAAGGTTTTCTTATCAAACAGAAAGTGTTAAATATCTTAAAAAAATATGTATGTTATCCCTTAAGAAGGCTGCACTGTTATAATGTCAGTGTGTTATTATGTGTACTTTAACTAAGCCAGTAATTAAATCAGACTAGAAAAAAAGCAATTTGTAATTCTTAAAAAGAGAAACACAATCTTAATTTTGTTCCAAAATTCAAAAGAAAAGAATTTCACCCTGTATTTTCCATGTGCTCACAGGGAATGGAGGAGGAAAGAAATTCAAAAATACTGTGAGTTAGGATTGGGACCTTTCCTTCTCAGACTTCCACTGTGACTTTTCAAAAGTACATTCAACTAGAATTCCTGTCTACATTTATGTGAAAATGAGATGATGTTTCATAGACCACCTGATTGCACATATCTACAACTCACCTACTTTCAGGAACTCCCTTTACAATCAGCAGAGAAAAATAGCTAGTTCTAGGAAAGAATTCCTCTGTTTTTAAAATAGATATCTAAAATAATTTACAAGTCTTGCCCTATTAAATATTCATTTCTCACTATAAATTGTAAAGGAAGTCAAGGATCCCTAACCACATGTAGATGTAGACATATGCACTGCTATTAAAAGTTAAGAAAAATTAGTCAAACACCAATTCTTGTCTTTTTTATCAAGCTCCAAAGTACAGAAATAGTGAAAACAGTACTTCAGGAATGCTGGAGAAAAGAATGGAATTCCACAAAATCCTCTATTGCATGACATTTTCCTTTCCCTTTCTTTTCCCCTATTTCGTTAGATATTCCAACATACATTCTATTCTATTCTTTTTTTTTTTCCAACTTTTTCTTCCTCTCTCTGTTTTTTCCATTGCTCTGAGACTTACTTTGTATATTTTGTCATTCTATGTCCTGCCCCACCAATATTCTCTCATCTGTTAACACAATGTGCACAACTACTATATCCTTCTTTTTGCTACTCTACTACTCTTCAGGGGACTAAGGTAGGAAGGAAAAAGCTGAAGCTCTGACAAGTGAGTATATCAGCAAAAGTAAAAGTGGCTAAAGGGGGATTTCCTAAGGCTTTTCTATCTTTCTACGATATGAAGACGAAATTCCTTGTATTTCTGAAAACTCAGAGATGTGAAATGATCCACTTTTCTTAATGGCATATTCTTATTTGAATGAAAATTCCTTGTCAATATTGAATACATGAAACATAAATTAATAGGCAAATATTTCCATTCATGTGAAAAAAAATTCTTCTAAATTTTTATTTATTTATTCATTTATTTATTTTTTTAGTTTATGAATTTAGTAGTATTTGGAAATCAAGAAAAGAGTCTTTCAGAGGCAGCTCTAAATCACTGTGTATTTTCCAAAATAAAGGGAGAGCTAAAGGGAGATGACAACACACCATCAGGTGAGGAACTTGTGGATGAGAAGGTAAATACCTTGAAAATAACAAAACAGAGCTGATGGGATCCTGGTCCAAGAGGTGGGGTCCCATCTTCCCACTAAGGAAGTGTCTAGAGCATAATATAATGAGGGATGTTCTCATATCCCTTCTGGGATATCACCACAACTGGGTGCTTCACTAATGCATGCAGCCTGGGGAATAAACAGGAAAAATTAGAGGTCTTTTTGTAGTTGCAGGGTTATGGTCTCATAATCACAGAGATGTGGTGGGATAGTTCACAGGAATATTTCACTGCTGGAATGCTGCTGTGGATGGATATGGGCTCCTTGGAAAGGACAGGCAACAGTACCTGGGGAAAAGGAGTAACCCTCTATGTGACAGAACAGCGGGAATGTAGGGAGGCCTGCCATGAGACTGTTGATCTTCAAAACCAGGGCTGACATGGCCCTGGGCAACATACTTGAGGTGACAATTCTTTTGAGTAAAGGAGTCGGTTCTCCAGAGGTCCCTTCCAGACTCCCCTGATCTGTGACTCTATGAAGCATAGGAGTCAGGGTCAAATTATTTATTCCTTTATTTTTTTCCAGTCTTTTCCATTCTTACTTGTTGCATTGGATACAATCTGTCAAGGAATTCCCTAAATATTTCTTATCCATACTAAGCAATAACAGAGACATCTGTTCCTCATTTCTCTGTGCTCAAATCAGTTGAACTTCTTTTTCTCAATTTAATTTTCTAACATAAACTGATGATCTCTGTCTGTTCCTTCTGTCTATTGGTTTATGTTCTTCCATATTTACTATAGATTTTCTTCTGCTTTTACCTTCTAGTGCTTATTTACAAATGTTTATTAACCATTACTAAAATATTCTTCGCATTAGCAGAACATCTGGAAGACCTAACAAAAGTCAGGATATTACTATACATTGCAAAAAATAGCATAAACAGCATAAATCTTCCTCCAAAGTACAACTTTAAGTACAACTTTAATGTACAACAAAAGACCAAACAGGGCTTCAGAGAGAGTGGGTAAATTCAAGAGACAGCAACATTGACTGATAATTCAAGAAAGTGGTGATTACTGATAAGAAATGTCAGATTAACAACTCTGGCTTCATGTAAATGGAACATAGGAAATGTAAAGGGCCTTGTAGTATTTCCATGACATATTCTTACACTATCCTGAACTCTAAACCAGCAATGGTGTTTGTGCTATGAAAGTCCTCTGAATGTGTTTCTGCCAAGAAAGGCAAAACAAAGCTCGTAGAAACTTTGCAGCATGATATATAGTTTCTCACGTTCCTTCTTTTTTGAAGAACAGCGATGTCTCAATCCTTTCTTCAGCATTAGGCTTGATTATTCTTAAGGTCAGTGTGTCAGTTATATAGGAGACTTAAGAAGTTACTTGAGATTTCTATTCCTCATGAAGATGTTCAATAGCAAACTTGCACACCATTATAAGTCAACACTTTGCTTTGTTAGATGTCATCTGAAAGGTTATTTTAGCAAATAGCACAGAATTTCAGGTCCTCCACCACAGAAAGATGGATGTTGAATACATTTTTGTGCTTCATGAGCTGATGCTTTCAAGCGTGATAGTTACTTCATAGCAGACAGCCAACTGTTAGAGAATTAAACCATAGCCTTTTTCTAAGGATAATAAAACCATTTTTCTGGCGGCAGGAAGCAGAGCTGCCTGAATTAAGCAAAGCAGAACAATCATTTGTAACATAAATTAGAATATTCTATACTGAAAGGCTTTTTATGTTTGCAGGACTTCAGTTGAGAGCCATTTTTCCCCCCAATAATATCAGTTTTTCTTCTAATCATGAGAAATGTGTATTTCCTTTAATCAAGAAATAATATCTGAATGGTCTTTTATTTACATAGACCTTCTCTTTCTGAATGCACTGACAAGCAATATTTAATATGTTATAGCAGATTTCACATTTAATATGGCTTATAAAACTACTGGTTCCTCAGTGTAAATACTTTGTTTTGTAGACCTAGATATGCCTATCCTATGAGATGTGATAGACAAGTCTCATGAACTGTACAATATGTGATGTAATTTTTTTTTACTTCCAAGCCTAAACTTCTTAGCTGTCATGCAGTTAAAGGAGGGCAAACTGTCACAGGATACCAATAACATTTCATCAATTATCAATTAATTTGGGGGTAAATTTATGTCTGCAGTAATTCTCATTTCCTCAGTGGAATTACAGAGGGCCTAAGTTGCTGCAAAGATGTAATAATTGTTATCAATGTCAAACAATCACAGAATGTATTAGTGCCAGTCTAAATGCCATAAAGAGACTCTTCAAACTCCTGGAACCCCTGCAAAAACATCTTCTCCCATTATGTCATGTAGTGTTGTGATTATCTTGATTTTTTTAAAATTCTGTCTGTGAATTCTTTTTTTTTTTTTTTTTTTTTTTCCAGGAGACAAAGGGTTTTAGTTTAACTTCTTTTAATTCTGATTTTGTTTCCTTTTCTTTTGTATGTTTGTGTGGAATTTCCCTTAAAAGAGAGAGCACTGGAATAGGGGAAGAAGAGCAGGATTTTTTTTTTTCTTCAAATATTTCATATCCTGGGATTAGATGATGGTGCAAAAAACATAGTTAAGCTCCGTTCCATTCACCTCCTTACACTTCATTTTCTGCACTGTCACTCTCGTTTATAATAAGAGTTAAAAATAATGATAAACACAGAAGTTTATGTCTTCTTAATGACTTAATGACTTTCTCTTGATATCTGTTTAACTGTGATGTAGTTTCAGTGACTTAGAAACATTCTTATTACAAAAAAAAGGGAAAAATTAATACATGAATTTGCAGTCACTAAAAATGATGAGTCTTTTTCACAGTTTATAAAACATCTCAATTTAATATTTAGTACTAGTAATGTAGTTATTAATTTTTCATCTTCTGTGTTTATCATTAAGTCGTTACTCGTCATCAGCTGCATAGTGAATACAACCTCCGTCTGAAATTTATCACTCTGTTAAAGAAGTTCTGGAAAAACAAAAGAAACACTTAATTAAGACACTTATCCTGTGGCAAATAAGGTATTTGCCTAGCAAAGGTATTGCTCCTATGCCATGACTGGTCTTAAAAAGTCAGCTAAAAGGTGACCCTGTAAAATCTTGAGCAACTGGGCTTTGACAAATACTCTTCCTAAGTACTTCTCCCCCCAAAAAAAAGAAAAGTTTCATATATGCTTTTTTGCTTTGTTTGTTTTTCACTTGACTTTTGATTTGTAATAGAAAAGAGAGATTAAAACAAACAAGCAAACAAGTTATTTTACATCCTGTTTGTACAAGAAATGGTGTCTTTTAATTTAGTATGTCTTTGCAGGAAATAAGCTTCCAGTAAAGCTTTCTGATTTCTAAAGAGAATCTAAAACTTGAGCAGATTCTAGTAAACATTTTTTTTTTAAGATTTGGGTTTGTCAAATTAAGCTGAAAAATCTGAGTTAAAACTCTCCAAAACTTTTTTAAAGAAAATGATAGCAACTGTCTAATTTTAAATCTTTACAGCTTTGATATTCCCAAAGAAAAACTTAAAAATTTACTAAAAATGAAAACAAGTCATCCATCTTTAGGGAACGTGCCCTCTCCATCTACGTTATTGGAAAAGATGTGGGAAGTCTGCTATCACCTTGACCTAAGTGACATCACCTTTCTGTATGTGATATCAAACCTCTGTGTATGTTATTCCCTATATTTTTCAAGTAGATCCCCAGAGAACACTCAATAATCAGATCATTTTGGGTATAGCTTTCAGCAATGTCTAATAGATGCAATTGTACTTGTCTTTCTGTAGTATTTTATGTCTTTGCACAGGAGAAATTTGTGCTATTGCAAGCATATCGGGAGACCACCATTTGTACTTTTTACTAAAGCAAGTCTTATGAAGCAATTTGAGGTGCGTTGATCAAGATTGCACGAAGACTCTTCACCAAAGCTCAAACTAGAACGCAAGAGTCACAGACATGTGCTCTGATGCCTTTCACCTACTTTGCCTTCCAGAAAAGCTGCAATGTGGTTGCCATACTATCTATTCTTAAACAGAACATGGGAATACAGACCCAACCTATTCACACTCTTTTCAAATTTATATTTGCCAAATATGAGTTTGCATCACTCAAATTTCACCTTGAGGTGTATCCAAGGCTTTAAAATAGAAAACAATTAAAACAGAAAGCAAATTGCAACATGGAAGATTTTGAGCAAAGTAAATTGAAGTGACAGATCAAATAATTTTTTCCCCTATCTGTCGAAAAGAAAGTATGGACAATTTAGGTTTCTCAGTAGAAATCATTTTCTGTAAACTTCATTATATTTTCTCAACAATAAAAGAAATATATTAAAAGAAAGCCTTTTGTAAATATTTGCATTTAAGAGGGTTAGAGTTTTAGTTGTGAACATTATTCTAGGTTATAGGAAATAAAATACTTACCCAAAATCTGAAGCTCATGATATGAAGAGTTTTCATTTTAATTCCTCTAAGACCAAAGACAAATTGTTAGCATGCTATTATTTCCCGTATTATGAAGGTTAGAAGAGAGATTGAAAACACTGAGTTACTTAAACTCTATCAAATAAACAATTTAGAACTTTTATGAACTGTATTACCTAGATATCCTCTTTTGGCTGAATTATTAATTTCTAAATTTTTTTTATTCTTAGAATTCAAAAATTGCATTTTTTTCAATAGGGATTGTTATTTAATAAAGTAATTCATATTATGTACTAGAAGTAAGACAAAAGAATCAAGAATAATATTAATTTCAATATCTAAATTACAAAGCATTGGGAAACCTCTTTGCTTTAGATTACTGTCATTGAACAGAAAACATATGCCTTAATAAAATAAAAAGAAAAAAAAAAATCATGTATAATAATTTGAGAGTCTTATCCTGTATTAATTGCACATTGTTATTTCAAATTATGCAAGGGGAAGAGACAGGGAATATAAATGGCTCAGGACTCATTTTGCATTGAAATAATGATGAGAGAATTCAATATCACAGTCTTCAGAGGTTTTCTACTAATGTAAAATCTAGCTTCTGCGTGAAAGCTTTTTTGACCTTAAAAGACTATACACAAAAGAAACAAAAGTGGATTCCAGCTTCTGTTCTGCATTTTGCAGAGATGTGTACAGTCTAATGACTATGGAGTGTTGCAATCCAATGTACCTAATATATCTCCCCTCTGCCCGCGGGCCCATCTTTATTCTTCTCAGCCATCCAGTATCATTTTCTGACTCCTGCTAACTTTCTTCTCTGTGCATTTTCAATCTCTGTCACATTGTCTTAGCTTGCAACTTTGGGCAACTCTTTGTTTATCAGCAACTTTTACTGCACTCCATGTTTGGCTGCATTTGCCTTCTATTGAAGCTGCTTATGTTATGCATCCTAAATATCGCCTTTGCCTGGTCTTTTCTAGGATCCTTTAGCTTCTTCCTTTCTCCTTCACTTATAGCAGGATACTTGCTCCTCTCCCTCACTGTTTGAATGTCTTAGTGTGCTTACGAATAGTTAGCTCCAAGCCCTATAGCATTTCTTTTTACAATGGGTGTCTTCTCTCTTCCCTCCTCCTTATCTGAGCTGAATATCATGATAAAACAGCCCTTAAATCTGTGATATATTCATGTGTAGGAAATCTCTCTTCCTTAATTAAAAACTGATGTATAATTTTCCACAGTTTTCTTCCACTGAATCTTAGGTAGATATTTATTACATGGTAAAACACTGAGCCAATTGTACTTTCTTTTTCCTGGGGCAAAAGTGGAACATAAAGACTAAGGATGGTGATGCAGATATTTTAGTGGTTTTCATTTAGCACGACTTAGCTTAAGAATGAAACAATCACCACAAACATCAGCTTAAAAAAAGACGCATCATGGCACATCAGATACAACAATATCTTAAATAATCAGAAATGCACCTTAGTAAAATGTCTGGGAAAACCAACAAACAAACAAACAAAAAAAAAAAAAACAGAAGTTGTCATATGTTAAAAATAATAGAGCTGTCATTTTTAAGTTCTAGATTGCCATGAAGTTCAACTTCAAATAACAAACCATGCATGAAAAGTGCAGCAAAACTTAATTAGAAGTACAGATTTTAAGTATTTTAGAATTTATGAAGTGTAGCATCCTTGATATCAAATATTATCCATTTTTTCCAGCCATGATAAATGGTTAACATTCTCTATGAAAGCATATTTTAATCAGATTAATTCTGTAGCAGGTGTATGGATATATTTAATTTCTCTTTTTTTCAGATTTCTTTTGACAGAGAGCTAAATGATTTTTTTCATGGATTTTGCTAGCTGCAAACTGTAATTTATTTACATTTGTTATTCAAATGCTTTTAACGAATAGAATATTAAGATTGGAAAAAATAGCTGTGGATATATTGCAAACAGGACAAAATGAACTTTCAGGAGTTCCTCACAAAGCTTTACACTAGCTAACCCTAATATCTCTAGTCAGGAATTCTAGCTGGGCATTGCTTGGGGAAAAATATTTCAAAGGTCAAAATAGATAGTCCTACTTCCAATCCATGTTACAAATGAGTAGGTCCACATACCTTTGTGTCATTCTTCTGTTGCATGCACTATTCACACAGTCTATCATAGAAAAAAAATAAAAATACTAACATTTAGATTGTGATAAGAGACAAAAAATAAGGAATAGAGGACAAAGAAGAAAGAGATTTGGAAATATTCCTGATTAGTAGCAGTCACAATTTGAAAAGCTGGCTCAGGCCAATATTTAACTCTGACAAAAATTGCAGGCTGATCTTTGCTGATTGATATGCACAGAGATGCTAGTTATTCAAGGACCCTAAGATCCTCTTCTGTGGATGGCCAGAATTGCACAAATGTATGCACTCCTACGGAGTATTGGTCTGAATCAGCACGATACACCACGAGGCTGAATTCATTATGAATATGGCACCTGTGGAAATGGTATTGCTATGGTAGCTATGCACAAGTGTATAATAAGTATTTGAATAATCAGTGTTTTGCTTTCAGAAGCAAAAGAGATGAGTTCCATGTCATCCTTGGCTAAAGACTCTTGCAGTTATGCAAACCATCTCCCCAGATTCATTTGAATGTGTTGCAGTTTGAAAGCTGGGGTGGGGGGGAGGGAAGGAGATATCAAAAACTGTGTTAGCTATACACCTGACTGACAATATTGGATTCACGAGCAGTCTGCCGACCGTAGGTCCAATCGCCTTCCTAGGAGCGAATAGAGTTCCCAAATAGCGTGATCAACTATAAACTTGACTCTGGCAGTATTGGATTCACGAACGGTCTGCCCACTGCATTTCCGATCACCCCCTCAAACAAGTAGTCAAGTTCAGAAACAGCATGATTTATTCAAATGCAACATTTACAAAGCAGGTTTCAGATGTCAGTACAGGAAATTCTCAACTACAGTGTGGGGTTTTTAGCTAGCTCTCATGTACGAATGTGCAATCATCATTCACCCCAGAAGATGGGAGAGGGCCCTCCGTCTCTAGTCTCCTCAGGCGGCATCCCAGTCAGAGGGGAGGAAAGGGGGATCAGCCCATCGACTAATTCAATATTTATGATGGAATCTTCCTTCCTCCCTTCTTTTCCTCCTTAGTTCACCTTTTATACTTTTCTTTACAATCAGGTGGAGCTTGAGTGACTATAGTCATACTTAATGTTGTTATTGATTGGTGCAAAAGTTTCTCGCTTTCATTTGAAGGTACAGTCAGTCGAAAATCTAGAGCGCATGCTCAGTGAGGAGTGCTCGTACCTTGGAGGCGGGTAACTTTTGGGATGGAGGTGTGTTTTGACATTATAATGAGCTTATAATGAGCAAAGTTCAAGCAAAGTTCATCTGAAAGGAGTGATTTGCCACCCTTGCGGGCTCAGCACCAGACACGTTATCGTGTATCTCCTGTTGGGCAGCTACTGTGCGGCTGATCAGTGGCCCAGCACAGGGAGTGCAACAGAGCTTGGCCGCGGTGCCTTCACTCTGCTCCACCCTCCGTTACTCCTCTCTGCAGCTGCGGGGAGGGCAGATTGTGCTGTCTAGGGAACTGTCGAGGAGCAGAGTCTGGGCCCACCAACCATCCTGGAAGTGGCAACTGTGCATCACCCCAAGCAAGCTCCTGGAATGCCAAAACTGCTGTGAGGCCCTAGTTTTTCTCTAAGTTTCCCCTTTTCAAGCAATTCTTCCACAGAATGCCAGAACAGAGGCAAGGCTGAAGTAAGGGAACATCACGTGACATTCTTGTACCTATGGGCACATATTTCTTGGGCTAATCGTGTAACAAGAGGGCTGTGATCTTCAGAATCCATTATCATATAATTTAAAACTAAGAGACTGTTGTTTGAACTCCAAGGGAGTATTAGGATTAATGCATTGATGGTTCAAGCTATGAATTTCAGTCTCAAGGTTACAAATATTTAGAGACATATTCATCATTGCTGAGACATTAGTTTAGGCACCCCTCCAAAAAGGATGCTGACAGTTAATCACATTTCTTGGTGTTTAAATCTCAGCAAACATTGGAAAAGGAATTTATCTGTTGTCTATCCAGTTCAGACACATTAATTACTTTCTAACAGCCAAAATCCTGGAAGTCAATTTGGGAATCTAGTTTTAGCTTTTAGTAATTTATATTGATGTTAATTGCACTATATTTAAATTCTTAACACATAAAATCTTGTGAACAGCAAGCTCATTAAGTTAACAATTGTTATCATAACAAACTAGACAAGATATATGCTTTCTTTATAAGATATACATTCTGAAAAGCTTGGTAGAAAATACTGATTTACTCAGTTTATTTTGCTGATATATTTGGATATGACCACACTTGTCTTCTGAAACTTTTTTTATTTGAACTCTTAGTTGCATGTTAAGCCTTTCTTTGTACCTTTCAAGAGATGGAAATTGCAGGGTAAAAATTGGTTTGACAGGACGCAATTAAGATTTTTTTTTTTTTTTCTGTTCTGACAACACTGCAGTAAATACATCTGAAGTACTACATTTAAGCTCATTTAAAGACTGTTGACTAGATACAGCACATAAGTACAGTTGCAACAGACCATTAAAATATTCTATGGAAACAGCTTCCCTTATGCTAAAATCAATTAAAAGTTTCAGAAACTTCAGAAGAATATTTTATTTATTGACAAAAAAAATTAAAAGTGGAAAATACTGCACTCTCACTCAAATATATTTACTAAGCACAGAAAATTATTCCATAAACCTGATTACTTCAAGATATTTGAGAGAGACCAGTGTCTTTAGTAGACATTGTTCTCCACATACTTTTTTCCCAAAATTTACCATTATTATTTATTTTCTAACAATACTCAAGTATGTAATATTCCCAGATTTATTTTTCTTTTTTCTCCAAAGATATGATATGAGAAATTTTGTAGATAAGATTTTGGTGTGCCATCTCAATCAGCTCCCATCTAAAGGCCATGGTTCTCTTCGTATATGCTGAGAGGTGTTTTTCAGTACACGACCAGTACCTGGGTTTCTACAGATATATATCACTATGTCAAGCTCTGTGAATAACTGGAGGATTTGGTACACATGACTCATATTTCTTGGTATATCCCATCTTCCACAGAGTATCATTCCAAGAGCTGCAAACAAATAAGTTATGAAAGCTTAAGTTAATTCTAAAGCCTATATGCTGTGAGTTCTCTCCTTCTGTGAAACATTTGACCGAATGATATACAAATTATAGAGTGCTCTCACAGCACTTCTATATCTGTCCTGTTCAGTAGGTCTAAATATCTTGAAAATGGTGAATATCTCAAATATGTGCAGAACATCTGTACACACTACCCACACCTACATTTGCCCGGGAAATCTAGAGTCAGACAGTACCTATATTATCATGAAACTGGATTCTATCACATATATTTTTTTCAAGGGCCTCATCAAGTGATTCAATATTCCAAAGACTCGAAAGCTGCCCAGAGCATATCACACAAATTCTGAATCACAGAACAGTTGGGGTTGGAAAGCACTGCTGGAGATAGTCTGGTCTGCCCAGGGCCATGATAAGACTGTCTTTGGAATCTGGAGACTCCACAGCTTTTCCATAACAGACAAACTATTCCAGCGTTCAATCACCATCACCATAAAGAAGTGCTCTCTCGCATTCTAAATTGCTTATTGAGATTTTACATATTTCGGGAAATCAACATATATTCCAAGAATGGATAGCAGGGAAAATTTGAGCAACACTGGAATTGTTTCCAAGAAGAGCAGTAAGAGAGTACTATTTATAAAATCTCCTCCATATAAATATATTTTAAATATTTTTGACATATTTTATTTTAATTAAAGCTCGCCTTATTCATGAAAATAATTCAGTAATGAAACCGGACTTTTATGTTGGGATCATCATTCTAAGTGAAATGTGTCATGTGCTCCACTGAAAAGCAGGAGTTTCCTGAAGTAACACTAGTAAAGAATATAACCATAATGTAAAATTGCCTCTACCTTATTTTGTGCTCATTTCTCCTGAACTATGGCAAACATCAGTGTTCTAATGTATATAAAACTGAGTATTTAGCTCCACCATTGTAATTCTTTTTACTTATCAACTATTACTCTGCATCAATTAAGAGCATCAAAGCCGCCACTAGTTTTATATATCCATAAAAAAAACAAAACAAAACAAAACAAAAAATAGCTTTCATTTGATCTTGAAATGCCTTTTACACCTGGTGTGCAAGTAAGGACCTGCAGAACATACTCCTCTGTCTGATCTGTTATATTGTTTCTTTACCTCTATAGTTTATTGCTTTATATCATTCCTTCTCATGCAAAATTGTCAAAATCCTTAGCTTTCATATACCATCTATACCTATATGCTCAGTGCACTCTTTTATCCAGTTAGACTCAATTTGCAGAAGCTTTTCTTCCAGCTCTGTCAGTTGCAGTCCATATCTCTATTGGACTTTTTTACAATATTGACTGGCTTCCTCCAATTTATCTACTTGTTTTTCCTTTCCTTTCCTTTTTCTCCATTGAAAGTTAAGCTGTCATTTCTGTGTCTTTATATTTTCAACATTTTGACATATAGCAAACTTATCTCAACTTCATCAAGTTGTTCATTTTTCTTTAATCTCTTCCATCAGAAGTGAAATTTATTTGCTATTAGCTCTTTGACATTTAAATAGTTTACTGTAAAACCAAGACATTGAGATTTTTTTCTGTACATGTTTTTCACCTTGCATATTTTACCATGAATAGTATAGAAGTTTGTCCTTTAAGGAGAGGTGTATATTCCAGGTTCTTGTGGCACAGCTGATTACCTAGAAAAGCTGATTTTATTTAGAAAGAACAAATAGGTCAATGAAAGGAAAGAGGTACTACTGTTTTTGAAACTGTGAAATAAATGCAAAGTCCATGGAGGAAAAAAAAAAAAACATATAGTAGTTTAATTCTTATTTTGTTTTCACTTATAATTAAATGTGTTGCAAATTATTTAACAAAACTTTTACTTGGTTAAGTAAAACACAGTAAGTAAATAATTAAAAACTGAGATAGAAAACCACAGATCCAGTTTTACAGCTGCCACTCAGAACTCAATGAACATAAAACTGGTGTGGACATAAAACTAAACAGGAGATACTGAATTTTCAAAACCATATGATTTTGCTTTGTATGCTAAGTATTATAAGGCATAAACAATTAGAACATATGGTAAATGATCCATAGAAGTAAGATAAATTCAAATTACTTGGTTACTGAAGCTGTGAACCTCATGCCTCTAAAAATAATACAAAGAACGAAAAAGTCTCCAGCACTGGGAAAAAATAGGTGTGCTTTTCAGGGCTGACAGCTTTTCAGATGCAGCCCCAGTACACAGCTATTGCCACACTGAGCAATGTTTTCAAACTGCTCAGAGGCTGTTTTATTTACAGTGAAGTTACCAGTGTGCTGGCGTGTGCTACCAATGCAGCTGCATGGTCTGCAAGGCAGCAGCCTTGTCGGCAGTGTCCTTGTCAATCTGCAAGTCATAGAATCATAAAATCATAGAATCCTTATGGTTGGAAAAGACCCTTAAGATCATTGAGTCCTATCATCACCACCTTGTCTGTTAAAGCATGTCCCTAAGTGACTCATCTACACGTTTCTTGAACATGGCCAGGGACGGTGACTCCACCACTTCCCTGGGCAGCCTGTTCCAATGCTAGATTACTCGTTCTGGGTAGAAATTTTTCCTAATATATAACCTGAACCTCTCCTCAACAACATCAGGGCTCTCTAATTATGGAAGGGTCACCAGAGTGAAGGATTTATAGCACAGAGTTAGAAAGCACTGCTGCTGGTGTCCAAATAATACTGTAACAAGTGCAACCACATCATCATAGGGAATATGTCCGATCTTCCAAACAAACAGCTACTGCATACTGAGAAAAGTCAATATTTTGGTCAATAATATTAATAATAAAGCTCCCCCGCAAATGCCAAAAGAAGGAAAAAAAAAAAAAATCAGTCAGTGACACTTAATATGGTGTGACTTCATTCATACCTCTGACACCGGTTTTCAGCTAAATGGAATTTCAGTATGTTTGTTAAAACATACCACTCTCTTTAGTTTAGGTCCAATATTGGGTCATACAGATTAACAGCCATGGTCACTAACTATATAAATTGCTACAACTGATTCTGCTAAAATGGTTCTTCAGGAATGACACTGAGTTTGGATGAGTATTCAAGACTCAAATGACTATGTCCCAGAGACAATCTTTATTCATGAAATTTAACAGTCCAGACTTCTGGGGCCTGTGGAGTCATACTTAGAGGACTGTGAACACGCAGTGAACCAGCCATACGAGACGCTGGAGTAAGCACACAGCACAGATTAGAGGGTTACCTTGAATTTGAAAAATAAGAGTGCAACAAACGCCAGAAGGAACGAACTGGGCCTATTGCCAGCTGATAAGGGAGCAGAAAAACAACAACCATCACAACCCAGTAAACTGCTTCCACTACATCTAATCAGAAGAGCTGCTGAGAAGTTTAAACCAAGACTTTGTCCAATTGGGGTATTACACGCGCGTGCGTAGGGATAGTTAAAAATTGTATAAAGGGACAGTTCTTTGATTAATAAACGGCTTCAGCTAGATTCACACTGAATCGTGAGGAGTCTGTGTTGTTCTCCTCAGGGGCCCATTGCTGAAGAGCAGTAGCTATTTTCAGATCTATCAAGACAATAAGAAGTAGTATTATATATTGACATTATGCATCCAGAGTCTTAACTTACTATGCTTGCTTAAGTTATCTCCCCCTTACATGCTCAGTAAATTGCACAAAGGACAACTGGGTCTCTATATGAATGGTGGCTCTTTACCATAAATTCCATATATCTAGCAAGTCAGTTTACCATCAGTCCAAAAAAGTAAGCTTTAGAAAACTAAACCCTATACTCTCTTGGCAACTCTAAATGAGTCTCAGCAACTCTGAGGATCAGAACAGACTGCTTCAGTCCCAGGAAAGTGCTGTTATCTCTGAGTAAATGCCACTGGCCTATTTGTTTCCTGATTATATCACTTTTCAAATTGCCTTATTGTCTGGAGTACTCTAGTCTGTTCTTCTTAAATATGAAAGATACATATTTAGCTCTGCTATTTCCCAGCATTAATTTTCTACAACCATTGTTGCGTATACTTTAGAGGAAAGACATGATGGAAAAAAACAAAAATGATACCAAATTTTACAGCTCAGCCAGGGTGCATCAGCTGAAGAAGTTAAATGTGCAATATGCAACTGAAGGTAATGAAATGCTAGTCGGGCATGTGGAAGTTGAGAAATTTCAGACTTTCAATTGCAGACCTGTACAACCAATGAAGAAGCAAAAAAATGAGAAGTCAGAATTTCTTCAAGGGAAGATCATGGTAATATGTTTCTATTCTACAAGGTACCTTTCTTTTCAAAATAAGTTTAAGTGCGCTGGAGAGAGAGTCTCGATTTTTATGTTTTTGAATTTAACATACCTAATAGAATTTTGCTAATTAACTATTGACTATGCTAATTAAAATAAATTATTAATTCTTTGAGAAATTAAAACAACAACAACAACAACAAAAATTGGCTGCATCTATAAAAAAGCTTAAGTAATGAAATACCTGCTAAAGTCTTCTCAGGTTCTGCTTTTTTTTAATATATACCCCTACAAAAATATTAGAGCTGTCTGTGTTATACACTGTTTTATGCAAAGTAAAGACAGAGACTCACAGGAATTCCAGAAAAAAAAAGGATGATCTATTGTTTCTTTCTCTTTTCACCAATACTCAGGTATTGCATTAATGTCAGAAAGGATATCTTAAAAGTTCCTGAGATAATCAGGCTGTTAGGTAGTTGAAAGTTAAAGTGGTAAATATTTTTAACTTCTCTGTGTTTGTGTGTAATGTGAATTTTTGCTTCCACTTGCTGAAAAGGAATAGAAAATAAGCAAAATGTTAACTAAATTAAATTATAAACATAAGGTGTAGCGTATCTTATATTTTTCGAAACTTCACGGGTCACGTTTTGACATCATGACTTACATTTTGAAAATTCTTGAAGATGAACCACTTAATAGTTCCAGCTAAAGTCAGTAATGTATGTTGCTCTAGGTCTTCACTGTAAACTCTAAATTACAGAATTAACAGATAACTTGTTAAGATAGAGTGCAGTGCATTACAGAGATGACAGGTACTTACTCTTTGCTGCAGTTGCACATATTCTATGCACTTTGCCTAAAAGTTCAGCCAACAAAACCGAGACATGAATGTATAGTTACTTAAGAAGGTCAGAATTATTATATCAGTGATCAATAAAAAAATAGTTAAAGCTTAGAAACCAGATGCTCACATTTGCTGAGGAAAAAAAAAAAAAAAAATCTTATCTCTGTTGGAACAAATCACTGGAATTATAATTAGTTTTGAGACTTGAGATGAATGCCAGTGTCATCTCTCCCCAGTAGTATGATACAGGGCACATGTCACAGCAGACAGCACTCACAGGGCTTTATAATGCATGTGTCCTATGCAAAATTATGCACAATGTAACATTTATTTAAACCCTGTTGTAAGCAATTAAATTAGATGCTAGGAGTGCAAAGGCCTTGAACTAGGTCTTTGTTCAGGTAACCTAAAGAGAATTTGCTGTCATGCTGTGCTTTAAAGTGACAGTGACAGCAATCAGAAAAGACAGGAGTTTTTCACAGTGAGTGACAATGTTCAGTTGCAGCACAGCTACCAAAATGGTTTCACCAGCAACACAGAATTTCAGTTGTCTCTATATTCAATTTTTAGTGACATAACAAAGAGACAGAGTATAAAATCTGTCTCAATACAATTTCACAAACTTCTGCTTCCCCATAGTCAACAGAAAGCTATGTCTTTATGTGTTAAATATGAAGGTGTCTCTTAAAATACACATTTCTGAGGAAAGAAAACCTCTTTTACAGTGGGCATGAATGTCCTGTCCTTTATGCCTAGCAGTGTTAGACATTTGATCTTTCTGAATCATTTGCAGTGAAATGCAAACCTCCACTTTGTCTCTCTGTAGGTAAATCCATATTTATGCAGTGTTTCCAAAGATATCTAATCACAACACAATCACAGTGTAGAAAATTATGCTTGATATTTGAGAACTATTTTCATTCAGATTAATTTAGCCCTTCAATTCTCTTGAGAAAACAATCACATTGAAGACTAACTCCTGAGAGATTTAGTTTATTTTAAACCACAGGTGCATCAAATCTTTTTATTCTCCCTGCAGAGATTTTTGAACATCCTCATACTCATTTCAGCAGTAGTAATTGGTTCATAATAGCAGCCTTAGATATAATATGCATAAAGTCTTGAAAGCAATCCAAAAATCCAATTTCTACTATTTATTGTATGATGTTACTTAAAAAAAAGTCACTGTTTTATAAAATTAAATGGCTGTGGACATAAGAAATCTATTCAGCTTTGCTATAACACTGCATATTTTCTCTCCACCAAAGTTTTGTAGACAACATATTATCACCATTTATTTTCCTTTTTCATTGACTGTCTTGAAGAGATGCATCTTTTGCATCATCTTAAGGAATACGGATGTCATAGCTAAGCCGCTCTCCATCATCTTTGAAAGCTCCTGGAGAACAGGGGAGGTCCTGGAGGACTGCAAGAAAGCCAATGTCACGCCAGTCCTCAAACAAGGCAAGAGGGAGGACCCAGGCAACTACAGGCCAGTGAGCCTCACCTCCATCCCCAGAAAAGTGATGGAACAGCTCCTCCTGGCAGTTGTCTCCAGGCTCATGGAGGACAAGAAGGTGCTCAGGAGTAGTCAGCATGGATTCACCAAGGGGAAATCATGCTTGACTAACCTGATCGCCTTCTATGTCGGAATGACTAGCTGGATGGATGAGGGGAGAGCGGTGGATGTCATCTACCTTGACTTCAGCAAGGCTTTTGACACCATCCCTCATGGCATCCTTCTGGGCAAGCTCCAGAAGTGTGGGATAGATAAGTGGACAGTGAGGTGGGTTAGGAATTGGCTAGATGGCAGGGCTCAGAGGGTAGTTATCAGTGGTGCGGAGTCAAGTTGGAGGCCTGTGTTTAGCGGTGTCCCCCAGGGGTCAGTCCTCGGCCCAGTCCTGTTCAATTTATTCATCAATGACCTGGATAAAGGCACAGAGTGCTCCCTCAGCAAGTTTGCTGATGATACCAAACTGGGAGGAGTAGCTGACAGCCCAGAGGGCTGCGCTGCCATCCAAAGGGACCTGGACAGACTGGA
>VZSV01000019.1:7765908-7782516 GCA_013398735.1 Nothocercus julius | reverse complement strand
AATTTCTTGATGGTGAGGGTGACAGAGCACTGGCACAGGCTGCCCAGGGAGGCTGTGGAGTCTCCTTCTCTGGAGATCTTCCAAACCCGCTTGGACGCAGTCCTGAGCCACATGCTGTAGGTGACCCTGTGTGTGCAGGGGGGTTGGACTAGATGATCTCTAGAGGTCCCTTCCAACCTTAGCATTCTATGATTCTATGAAGACTTCCTGGCATATATCAAAGAACTTCTACCCATCTAATCATTCATTTTTTCTCTATTTGCAGTTGCTCTTGGAGTTCGTTCTTTAACAAGTTTTTGCTTTGTTTTGTTCTGTTTTTCTTGGTAGTATTTCCAGTTTATAAAGCCAAGTTGCTTATGTTCCATCTTGTTTTTGCTGTCCTACCTACATATCTAAATGTTATATATCGAAGTCTGATCTATTTACCCTAATTTTTTTATAAAATTGTAGAAAGAAAGTTGTAATGATTGTCCAAAAAATCTGAAAAGGAACAGAGGAAAAATAAAATGTCGAAGAATATGGAATAGAATGCAAAAGTCAAAACTATAAAAAAAGAGAAAAAAAAATGAATCCAGAAATAACATAAATAGGAAGAAGAAAAAAATGTAAAAAAGTAAAATTAGTTTTAGAAATTTAAATTTGCATTAGTCATTCTATGGTCAAAGAAGAGAAATTTATGGTCAAAGAAGAGAAATAGGAATCTTCATGGAGAGACCCATTTTAAAAATCCAGTTTAGGAAGAAAGGAATAGCACCTGAGTTTTGTTTCCATTTTCCAATGTCACTTCCTTACAAGGACACTAATTTTTTTCTAAAGACTCCTGCAAGGAACACCATTTCCTCTTTGTGTTCTCACATATTTTTTGGATCTTTTCCATTTTCTATGGTGATAGAGGGAATATGGAGGGAATAATATCCCAATCCCCTCCACCCTCAACATACCAAATAATCTGTAATAAAGTAATAAATTAATGGGAATAACATATAAGGGGAATAACATATTATCTCTGTGTTTGCTTTTCAAGATCCAAAGCTTCTAATTTTAGATCTCTGGACAACTTCTAATAGAAGCTGCATATGCCTCTCCTCATTCCTCCTGCTGCTGCGTGTGATACCAACAGCTGGAACTGGTGCCTGACTCATTCCATCATTTCTGTAGCCTCCTTTTCCTGCAATCTGAGTAGGTCCTACAACTGGCAATGCAATGATACATTGTGCTGCCGCTACCAAAGAAAGCTTTGGGAAAAACAGGGAAAAGCAGAAATGTTAAACTTTGTTGTGCTCTTAAGTGAAATACCCTGGGTAGTTCCCCGCCTTGCACAGGACAGCTGCCTTGGAACTCATGGTTCTACTCATGGCTCTGCTTTTATTTTTGTTCTCTGCAAACACTTTCTTTTCTCTCTAAGCTCCTGTTCATTCATTTTAATCTGCTCATACCCTATGAACAACTGGGATTGCTCTGAGCTAATTTCATTTCATAAAAAAATCAGGAGAGTCACACAATTTCAAAATTATTATCACAAATTACAACTCTTAAACTAAATGAGACATAATCTGGAAAGGGTTCTCAAGAGAGGTAAAATGGTTCTTGTCACTGAGTATAATCATATTAGGAGGTTAAAATTTCACTTGAAAGAAATTAAGTACATAAATTCTTTTTAGTATTAACTAATATTAAAATCAAATATATAAAGGGTAGATATTAAGTGTGTGTTTAACCTCATTTACCTTAATGGTATTTAAGTATGACTCTTGCTGTTATGAAACATTTAGTAAATTTTCACACAGAATTAATTGTTATAACTTGTATTCTTTTCTTCTATTCTCTCTTCTCATTCAGTCAACAGTTTGAAACTAATCTGTAAACTCAAATACCAGAGATGAACTTTCCATAGTTTGTAATACTGAAAGAATTTGTCCATTGAAAATTTTATAAATTTTACAATAACAATTTGTAGAAATGTATAACTAGTTATTATAATCATTTTGCAAAGTAAATGTAGCAGAAGGAAATAACATCTCTGCAGCACATATACCTTACATCTGGGCATATTATTGAAAGCAAGTAAATAAAAAGAAATTAAAGCAAAGCAAACCTGCCTTCAATAAGTAGTACTCAATTCAAGCATGAAATACAGATAGCTTTTTTCAAGGCATTCTGCATCTTCCAATATAAACAATTTTGTAACTCAGAAAACAAGTAAAACATGCAAATGCTAAAAAAGTACATATTATAGTAGAGACGTTAACTGTCACACACATCAAAATCTTGTATGAGGAGTGGACTCTTACCTTGATGGAAGTCAATAGAAAACATCTATTGATTTCAATGAGACAAGGACTTCGCTTTATTTATTTATTTATTTATTTATTTATTTATTTATTTATTCATTCTCATGGATTTTATTCTCTTCAGTTTCCAGAAAGAAATGCGTCATCTCATTTTCCCTTAAAAAAAAAAAAAAAAAAAAAAGGAAAATCTCCCTTTATGATCTACCATAATCCCAGGGACATTCTATCTCACTATAATAACAATAATTCATATTTTAGCATTTCAGAAGAATCATTTGAATATTTGCTATTGATTTTCAATAAATCATAGGACAGTAGGAAAGTTCTAGTAGATTGTGTTACAGTATTCCAAAATGCTTGAAGAGACAACCTATCTAATTACTGGTCTGCCAGAATAACATTAATCTTGGACAAAAGAAAGGACACCTGACAAAGGAAACAGTGAATAAAGAATTAAATGACATTGATGAAAATGATTTCAGTGAACACAATTTATGAAAAATGCATCCTTTAAAACTATTTTGAAACCTTCTTTTGACAAAATTGCTTTTTTGATGATAGTTAGGTTGATGTAATTCGCTTTCATTATCATTAGACATTTGATCTGCTATCACCATATTCCATTAAATTTTAAAATATAATTCAGGGTGACACTGTCTGAATAGATTAGAACTGACTAAGCTACTTGTGTTTTAATATAAATGTACATGTAGGCCAAAACTCAAAGCATAAAATTTTAATGAATCTTTGTGAGTTTGTATATATTAATATTATATACACTGATTTATTCATCATTCAATATTTATTTTTAACTATAGCACAAAAAAAACACACTTAAATTCTGGAGATTGCATATATGTTGGATAATAGGGATGAATTAATAAGAACAGAGTGAGCTTGATTATTAAGCTGGTTGCAGGGGGACATTTTGTGTCCTAGTTTGGTTGTCTATAAAATTAATGCATACAGGCTATACTTTCTCTATAGTAATCTTATCTCTGAAAGCAGCAGTTTGTAGAGAACCTGTGGTCATTAGGAAAATCCACCAAACACAAAATTCCAATGTGACATTATTACACATGTAGTGTGTAATTCTTGAAACTATGAATGAGAATATTAAGTAATGGGGAAAAATACATTACTTCTGTATCTGACCAGAAGGGAAATATTAGTTTTGATCTGACATCTGTAGTTCTGGAAATATGTGAAAAAAAAAAAAAAAAAATGAAGATGGCACAGGAACAGTCGTAAGAATTTTTAACAGATTGGAAATCTTCCAGAGATTCAAAACCTCAGCAATTTTGATCTATTTGGCTTCATAAAAAAAGGTTGCAGGTGGTTCGATCACATTTTTCAAGCATTTAAAGAATGTTAATAGCAAAGGGTTCTTTAATCAGCCAGAGAAAATGAAAAAAGACTCACTGGCAGGAAGCTGAAGCTAAACAAATTCAAGCTTTAAATAAGGTAATGATAATACAAGAACTAACCTGAAAGTTGTAAATTGAACATATGTGCTATGCATCATCACAACCTCCAATGAAGCATTTGCATTATAAGTTCATTTAGCGTCTGACTGGACTATCAATTATTAATACTTCTGATGGTTTCTGGCTTCCTGAAGAAGCTCACAGGAGGCCCAGAAAAAATATTGACTTCTTCATTAGCTTTCCTATAATTATCTTTCCTATGATTAACTTACAGTTAGATCGTCATTGACTTTCCCACAAAAACAGAGTCTCAAAACATGACTGAACACATTCTCCTGACAACACAGCTTTCACCGAATTCTCAGGGTAACTTACAACAGACACTTGCCCATCCAGAAAGCCTCTGTGAGTGCCACTGTATATATCCCACTCCATGTCATTAATATATCCTGTCTGCAACAAGTCTTTCATTTACTGGAGAAGTGTGTCAAATTTCAGAGTCTGTTCATCATTTGGTTCCTTATGCCTTCAGTATTGTGCCAGGACAGGAGGACTTTTTATTTAAAATAATAATGTAATTTATAAAAATAAAAATAATAATAAAAAGCAGGTACAGGTAGTTTAAGGATTTGTGGTGTCTGGATCTGTGTTCTTACTATTCTGTGCTATCATCCTGAGAATTCAAAACATGTAATTCCAATGTCACTCCAGGCTTCAAAAAAGGCAAGACGGAGGACCTGAAAATCCAAGCAGGTCATCCTCACCTCCATCCCTGGAAAGGCAACGGAGCAGCTCATCCTAGAGACCATCTGTAGGCATGTCATTGAAAAGAAAGTGATCAGCAGAAGTCGGCATGGATTCACCAAGGAGAAGTTGTGTTTGACGGACATAATAGCCTTCTATGAGAGGATGACTGGCTGGACGGATGATGGGAGAGCCATGGGTGTTGTCTACCTTGACTTCAACAAGACTTTAGACAGTCTCCCATAACATTCTTATAGGAAAGCTCTGGAAGTATGGATTGGAGAAGGGGACAGGGAGGTGGATTGAGAACTGGCCGCTTGGCAGAGCTCAGAGCGTGATCATAAATGAGGCCAAGTCTAGTTGGAGGCCTGTGGCTCGTGGTGCCCCACAGGGATCAGTACTGGGCCCGGTGCTGTTCAACTTGTTCATCAATGACTTGGACAAGGGCACAGAGTACACCCTCAGCAAGTTTGCCAATGATACCAAATTGGATGGAGTGGGGGACACTCCAGAGGGCTGTGCTGCCTTTCAGGGGGATCTGGACAGTTTGGAGATTTGGGCAGAGAGGAAGCTCATGAGGTTCAACAAGGACAAGTGCAGGATCCTGCATCTGGGGAGGAACAACCCCAGGCATCAGTACAGATTAGGACTTGACCTGCTGGAAAGCAGCTCCACGGAGAGGGATTTGGGAGTCCTAGTTGACAACAAGTTAACCATGAGTCAGCAATGTGCCCTCATGGCCAAGAAGGTCAACAGGATCCTGGCCTGCATCAGGAGGTGTGTTGCCAGCAGTTCAAGGGAGATGATCCTGCCCCTCTACTGAGCTCTGGTGAGGCCGCACTGGAGTATTGTGTGCCGTTCAGGGCTCCCCAATACAGGAGAGACACTGAGCTTCTAGAGAGGGTCCAGTGTAGGGCCACGAAGATGATTAAGGGACTGGAGCATCTGTGGTATGAGAACAGACTAAGGGAGCTGGGCCTGTTAAGCCTGGAGAAGATTGAGAGGAGATCTGATCAATATGTATAAGTACCTGAGGGGTCAGTGTAGGTAGGATGGGGCCAAACTCTACTCAGTGGTGGCCAGTGACAGGACAAGGGGTAATGGGTGCAAGCTGAAACACAGGAAGTTCCATCTCCATGTGAGGAAGAACTTCTTTCCTGTGATGGTGACAGAGCCCTGGAACAGGCTGCCCAGAGAAGTTGGGGAGGCTCCTTCTCTGGAGATCTTCCAAACCCGCCTGGATGCCACCCTGTGCCACATGCTCCAGGTGTCCCTGCTTGAGCAAGGGGGTTGGACTAGATGATCTCTAGAGGTCCCTTCCAACCTTAACCATTCTGTGATTCTGTGATAACTAGATAAAAACATGCTGCAGAATGAGAAGGTACTGAAGTGATCTGTATAAAATGCCATATAATGACAATATGAGGGGTAAGACTTCCTAACGTTCAGTGCTGTGGCACACAGACAAGTTTATCCTTCTGTCTATTACTCTAATGGAAACTCAGTGTATGCATTGCACTGTCAGAGATTTCAGTGTCAATATAGAGTAAGCAATTTCAGTGCTATTAGTCTTCCAAAAATAATGAAAATAAAATAATTTCCTTGCATTTTACAGTATGCCACTTCACAAGAGCCTTTTACTCCCATTAGCTTGATGGGTTTGATGGCACTGATTTCATGGTTTGATTATAAACATATAAGATATATGTATATATTTATAAATATGTATATATGTGTAAGACTATGTAGTATGTGTGTATATGTGTAAGTTGATGTAGGCAACTATATTACACATTGAAAGATACATTAAATCTCATGTGTAGTACTAGGCTAGTTGCCTAGTACTACACTAGCTACCTAGTACTAGCAATGCTTTCAGCTAAATTCAAAGTACAAACTATTACTTGAAATGTTAATTAATTGAAGTGAATTAATTAATAAAACAAATCAGGATCCAGGTGGCAAGATCCTTAAAAATTAGGGTCATACAATTGTTTAAGAAAGACAAAATCCATACATCCAGGGACAATAGATGTCTTTATGTAATGCAATAGGTTTAGTGAATATTGCGGCAAATTTATTACTTACCACTTAAATCCATATATTCCATAAATAAACCAGCCAGTTAAAAGGCAATAATGAAAAAATGGCAAGCAAGTCTTTCGCTTTACTTCGAATAGTTATTAGAAATATTTTTATATCACTTTTTGTGATACTTTGCCCCAGTATTTGACTGCCCTTTGAATAAAGAAATGCTAGAGGCAAGTCTTCAAATGTGCTTTCTTCTGCTATCCCCACCTGTACTCAATCTTTTTTACAAGAGTAGTATGGACTACTACCCCATTAGTGAATTGTCCTTCCATCTTTTTTGAGGGCATTACAATTCTTCCTTCCAACAATACACTGAACATAGACGTTGCTACTCAAACAGGTATGGAAAGACTGTACTAAAAATAAATAAATAAATAAATAAATAAATAAATATTGCCAGCAGTATTTATATTATATTTTTCAACTAATTAGTGATATTTAATACAAATAGCTCTTCCAGACCAGTCACAAGAAAATATGCTTTTGCTGTTTTCCCCCTTGCTTTATAGTATTTGCTTAGAATTTAAGATCTTGCAGTTTATGGGCAGATATTGCTTTTAGGGAATGTAAATAATATTGAAAATATTTACTCTTCTTCAGAAGAAATTTGGAGCCATTTATTTCCTTCCATGTGGAAAGGTAAGTTAAAAAACAAACAAAAAAGCCCAAATGTCTATGACCAAGGGACCAGCGCAGACTTAACAACATGTAAAACTGTTATATCATGCCTTAGCTCTTGAAAGCTTTTAAGTCATCACACAGAGTAATATAACTGGTGCTTAACTTGTCAAGGGGTAATTTGCAAAAATATATAAATGTCACAGAGGTAATACATAATTGTAACTACTAACTTATTAAAGCAACATGGAAAATATGTCAAATTAGTCAATGCTGTGTATGTTTTATTTTCATGTAGCTGAATTAATAGCAAGTAGGACAAGAACAGCATGATATAAATATGCTGCTCATTTCAATCCACTTACCGCAATTTTTCTTGTCATAGATAAATTATTTTATGGTACCTTGATTATATTATTTAATATGCTTTCAAAGAGTGAAACGTACTGACAATATATGAAGCTAAAACTACCTTGAAGAAATCAGACATTTTTCAAAGAATTCCGCTTTGACATGAACAAATGCAGGTCAGTTTTGCAGTACAAGACAGTACTGCAGTATGAGTATGAAGAAAAACTTATTCAATGTGATCTAATGGAAATATATTGTCTCCAGATTCAACCAGTGTTTCTCCATAGAGCAGTCCTAGGCTAAAGAAGAAAAAAAAACTAATTCAAAATATCTTAGGAATCTCTGAAACAGAACTATATCACAGAATCACAGAATGGTTGAGGTTGGAAGGGACCTCTAGAGATCATCTAGTCCAACCCCCTTGCTCAAGCAGGGACAGCTAGAGCACGCAGCACAGGGTCGCATCCAAGCAGGTTTTGAAGATCTCCAGAGAAGCAGCCTCCCCAACTTCTCTGGGCAGCCTGTTCCAGGGCTCTGTCACCATCACAGGAAAGAAGTTCTTCCTCACATGGAGATGGAACTTCCTATGTTTCAAGGAATGAGTTTATACTCATTAGCCCTGCTGTTAAGCTCCCCTCTCAGTCTTCTCTAGGCTAAACAGGCCCAGCTCCCTTAGTCTGTCCTCATACCACAGATGCTCCAGTCCCTTAATCATCTTCGTGACCCTACGCTAGACCCTCTCTAGAAGTTCCACATACCCCTTATACTTGGGAGCCCAGAACTGCACACAATACTCCAGGTGCAGCCCTACCAGAGCAGAGAAGAGGGGCAGGATCACCTCCCTTGACCTGCTGGCAACACTCCTCTTAATGAGGCCAGGATCCCATTGGCCTTCTTGGTCATGAGGGCACATTGCTGACTCATGGTTAACTTGTTGTCAACCCTCCCAAATCCCTCTCCGCGGAGCTGCTTTCCAGCAGGTCAAGCCCTAATCTGTACTGATGCCTGGGGTTGTTCCTCCCCAGATGCAAGATCCTGCACTTGTCCTTGTTGAACCTCATGAGGTTCCTTTCTTCCAGTTCTCCAGCACCTCCTCCGCTCTCCATGACCACTCGAAGATGTTGGAGAGCGGCTGAGCAATATCCCCTGCCACTTCCCTCTGCACTCTTGGGAAGTGTTGAGGCCCATATATTTATGGGTGTCCAGTGTGCCAAAATAATCTTTAACGTTAACCTCATCGACCAGCGGAGTCTAACTCTCTCTCTTTTTCTCTCTTATGTCTGGGCTGTGTAGTAGAGCAGGAGTATGGAAATAATCACAGATAATTCCTGTAGGTTAAGTCTGTCACAACAGACTTCATGGATGTTTCAAACCAAATCCATATTTGCATAATAAATCCCCTTTAAAAAGGGTATTACTCTTTCAACACCTATGTGTGTGCATGTGTGTGTGCAAATATATATGCAGATATATCTATATATATGTAACACATGCACAGAAAGAGAGGGACAGAGCGCATGAGTTGGTTCAGTGGAAATAGCTTGACTGCACAATCATTTTTTTTTTAAATTGTATTATGTAAGAAAATTAAGATTTCACTCAAAAGATTACCCCTTGTATATTAGGAGTGCTGACTATATCAGCTTTTTCACAGGTTCTGTAATTCAATACCCTGTAGTTTCCATGTCTCATTCTTACTACCTTGGAAGGAAACCTGCTTTCTGTTAATCAAAATATTAGGCCTATATCTTTTCTCACTGGTACTGGGATGTCAAAGCAGAGGAATATTTCATCTAAGGATCTGAATTCTAAGCTCCAAGGTCTTCGTTGTCAATAGCGAACCCCCCAAGTCTCTAACCTGGAACTGGTTCACAATATAACGTGGATTCTTTGTAATGATAGCAGACAAAGCTACCCTCCTTTGCCAATTATGGATTGCCTTGCCTCCACCTCAAGGAATAACAGCTACAACAACAATAATAATAGTAAAAATGCTTCATAAAATATTTTTAAAAAAAATCTTATCTATAATTTCACATATAGTTATCTCAGATGGCTTCCGGATATGTAGTTACTCATATGGTAAAATTAGCTGCAATATTTAGAGAGGATTTACGTTATTTTTAGTATTATCTTATCAGTTTTTCTACAGGACTTTTGAATGATTATCATATCCAAATTGTAGGTGAATAACTTTAAAATATAAATTATTTTTCTCGACAGAAACACTGTATGTCTTCAACTTTGATAATTACAGAGATATCTCTGCATTTCTGGATCTCTCCATTCAGTGTGTGTTAAATGAAAGAAAAAATCAGATACACACATACATGAGAGTTCAAGTTTAATAATACTGAAAATTAAAATATCCTTTTTCAACATAAATTTTAATATGATAGTCACTAATACTGTTGCAGTTAGTATAGTAAACTACTATAAGTTTATATTGCATATATGTATATGAAGTATTTTAACCACACTGAAGAAAGACATTCTCTCTCCTCAACACCCTAGCAAGAATCCAGATGTTAACTCATTATTTAGCATAAAAAAAACCCCTGCTGTTGTGCAGTCACAATATACATTTTTGATGAAGTTTCTTTAGTAATGTGAAGGCTGAAATCAACATTTCAGATACTGATAAGAAAAAGAAAATAGGCTGATATGCCAAAAGGTTGATGTTGTATAGCAAATACAATATAGCTATCCACATACACTTAACAATTAAACCTCTTTCACAGTAAGTAGATTTTATTTTTTCAGGATATATGCTGCTTATCACATGGAAGTATAAAGTAAGTCAGATGAATCCTCCTTGAGAAAGGACTATTTATTTCCATGACTCTGTGAAGGAGTCATATGAAGGTGAACTAAGGTGTAGGTGTAAGTGACTGGAGTAGGTGGGTTAATGTTATTTCTACTGTCCAGCATTTCATATACTTGATCATGTGACTTCTTTAACTAAAAAGCTTGAGCTTTTCAATTCATTTTTTTTAATGTTCCTCACTTTAGTATTTATTATTATATTTCATATTATTATTATTAATTTCAACTTTCTTGGGAGCACATTGGAAGTGTGGGTGAACTGAAATTCCAAAATGGGTCATGCATTCCAAGTAAATACAAGCAATGTTTCACATTGTTAGTTTGCTTTTGTAACTTAGAAATAGTAGTGGCAACATCTGAAAGGATCCCTTATCATTAAAACCCTTTCTCAGAAACATCTGGCATTTTATTTCTCAGACAGTGACAAAAATGCCCTTGTTTTCCAGTTATAAAGTAGTCTGAAAATGACTGGCAGTTCAGACCTGTCATGCACATGAAAGTAAAAGGACATGGTCTTTTTTGCACCACATTTTATCAGAAGAACAGCAGTTGTCTGAGTACAGGGTTACTTTAGCTGTCATGCAAAGCTCTCAAAGCACTTCTTAAATTTTGAGGCTCCAATATTATGATATCAGAAACAAAGAGTTCTAAAGAGATCAATAGAGAAACAATGCTGTAAAATGCCTCCTAGAGAAGGGTACATTTTAGAAAAAGACATTGTACATGTTTATACAGCATATAAATGCTGGGATTAAATGCAAGGAAAAGAATTTAGCTGTCCTAGCAATAAAACTGCACTAATGCATTAATGCGCTCTTCCATCTTGAAATGACCACTTAGAGTCAGTTTGTTTATCAGAGTAAGTTAACTCTAGTGTAGGTGGGATGTACTTGTTCTAGAATTATGCTCTTGTAACACTTTTGACTCTTCACAATTGTTGTTTATCCTCATTAAAATGTGTCCCCAGCTCAAGAAATAATCTATATTCCTTTATATCCTTATATTCTATAATATGGCTGGGCTTCCAGGAGTAAGTTTTCTTGTTTAGATTCCTCTCCGAGATCAGAGTAATATTCCAGATTTGGACCTTTGGATCATTAGGATGCATGTGAATTCAGAAAATTTGATGCACTATTAAAATGTGAAAATATATTTAAAATTTATATTAAAAGAATGTGATAGAAAAAAAGATTTTTATATTGTGCAAAGATTACATGAATGACAGCGTACAAAGTTACTATAAAGAGATGGCATGGTTATTGCAAGTTTTAAATTTAGATATCTTTTCCATAGGTACACAGATTTGGATTTCTTTGGATACCCCTTGATTTGTGAGAAAATAGGTCTGCAGTTCCAGTTGCTTGGCAAAAGCATAGATATCTAAAAGTACACATGAACGCCATCCCCCAACTTAATGTTGAGAGTTATTTGGAAGCATGACTTAGGGTAGCAGAATGGATAAACTGGGGTGCAAAAAGGAATTTAACTCTCTACTCAAGTAGCTATGATGTCTAAATTTAATATTCACATTAATTATGTCATGCCTTCATAGTGTTCAAGCAGATTATTATATCAATTTAGTATAGCATGGCTCATGAGTTTCCAAGAATGGAAAGCATTTTTCAAACAATCAGTTGAAAAGATGGTGAAAGGTAAATTCCTTTGTTGCAAGGCTTAATATCTTATTACAATAAAATATAAGCTTTTTTTTTTTTTTTTTCATTTAGCAAAATACAAAAAGATGAAGAGAATACACTCTTCAGAATCTCATTGGAAATAAACGGTTTGAAACATACATTTATTAGAACAAAGTTTGATGAAACGTATTAGAAAGGTAGAATTTATGTTTTGTTTTGTTGGTGAAATGGTATAAGACAAGCAGAAAGAGAATGAAACTGTGAAAGACTTTGAAGAAAAGACTGGTACATTAGTTACATAGATGGTAGATGAGGAATAAATTCCAAGAAATAGGGGTAAGAGAGACTAAAAAATGAAAGCTTTTCACCTTCATTTGGCATTTCCTGAAGGCCTTTCTAGTATGATGTAATAAGTATTAGAAAATGTCAGAGTATAGAAAATTATTTTGTTACTCTCTTGATCAGAAAAGGTTATTTTTTTTTCCTGTTAAAATGTGATTAAGAAATGGTTGCTATGTTTCATCTAATGCAGAGTACTTAGAATAAAAGCAGAAATTCCATGACTTCTTCGTATCAGATAAATATATTCGAAAAGAGAGGAAAGGAAGTTTAATGGCCATTTTAGTCTCAATAATATTTTCCTTGAGCTGGCAATGAACCATCATGAAAGAGGTGCTGGACAGGCTGAGTTAGATGAGCCCAAGAGAGTAGGTGTCAGATTTGAGAGGATGTGAGAGATATCTAGGTTAGAGAATTTCAGGGCAAAAATTCAGCCAATGAACCGGAAGTTGGAAGAGAGAAGGGATGTAAAAATGGAAGAAAAGAGGATGAATGGGAATTTTTTTTTAAGCTCATACATGCAAGTTGTAAACTAGAGCATGTTTGTACTTAGCGGGAAAAAATCAGAGATAAATCTTCAACAGAATCAGAGTCATTGGTGAAATAAAAAGAAAAAAAAAGTGTTGGAAAGAAGAATAGAATAGAATTTGTTGGTTTCGTTATCATTATGTCCTCATATTTGCATTTTTCATTTTTAGACTTTTAGAAATCACAAAAACATGGTCCCATAAGGAAATATTTTTTTTAAGATAGCTATTACAGCTCTTCATCTAGCAATAAAATTGCTGTGGACTTATTTTTATGTCATTGAGATCATAGACCTTTATTAATTCTGCCTACAACTAAGAATAGAAATTGCTGCTAGAAATCAGTTTCAGTGATATCTTTCTTCTCCTGCTTTTGAAGGAAAGCAAGATTACAAAAAAAAAAAAAAAAAANATATGGTTGCTGGAAATTAACCAGACTAGTTGATCCCAGAGGTACTTTTTTACTGCTAATTGCTATAATGTGCATTTAAGATAACTATTATGACCAAATACAATTTGGAAAAAAAAAAAAAAATATATCAGTAGAAGTAAAGTAATAGAAATTGAACATTTGTTTTTATTACATCTTCCAGTAAGAGCTGCCCTTAATTTCTGACAGCAGACCTTTTTGAGTGCCAAGTCATGGGGGGAAAGAAATAATTTAATAGCAGTTGTAAGTTTCAAATTATAATATGAGATATTTGGAAAGAAAATAAATGATGATGACCTGAACAGTCATTTTTTTTCCTAACAGTCCCTAACAGGAAAATTACCCAACATACCACATCTGCAGAAAACCTCTAACATGAAGGTACCAAGTAATTACATCTACTTTGATTAAGCTTTTCATAATTATGAAGAAAATTTTTTTCTTTTACTTTGTGTAGAAAAAAAATGCAAATTTCAGTAATAAGTAATGCATTCATCATGTCCTAGTTTTAAAATTTCTCAGTGACACAACTGGAACCTAATTTACTCCCCCCAAATTATTAAATACTGGAAGACTATATAGAGTAATTCACAGCCCCCCCAATTCCTCTAGCTGGGAAAATTTGATAAAATCACATAACTCATTATGATATTTTGGTTCATTTAAAGTATTTCTTTCATCTAGGATTTCTCTGAGCACTAAAGACACATTTAAGTTACCATATCACTTGCTATCCTGGTAGAAATTGAAGAAAATATGGATAAAATCTAAATTTTTTTTCCCCCCACAGCAAGTGCCTCCAAAGTATATAAGCATATATTAATTCACCTGGCAGTCAGAATGCTCCCACTTGTCCAGTATGTCCCATTACTTATGCTGGTATGGATGATAACTCTAGGTTGGAATTTAATATCTGAATTATAGAAATTCATACTGTGAGCAGAATAAAAATTGCTTAGAATACATTAAAAGCAAAAATTATCAAGGTACTTTCTTCCAAATTTTTCTTCAGTCACTGTTGTTATAGGTGCTGTTATAGGTGTTCATAAGAACAAAAAATAAATGCACACAAAAAGCACATATTGCTCCTGAAGTGCTAAAAACAGCTACCGAGACTTATTTTGTTCTAAAATATGATAGATATTGGAAAACATCAATAAACTTTTTAAAAATATCAACTATTACAGATAAAAAATATCTGCAGCAGCTTCACATTGAGGCAGATTCTAGTTTTGCAGGAAATAAAAGATTTGTCTTTATGTGAGTATTCCTTTCATTTCTGATGCAGGTTGATTTTGTCTGATTACCCTTTCTGTAGTTCATAAGAATCCTGCTCATCTCATCTTTTATTTTTACAGTAGGTGATAAACTGAAATTACTCTTTGCTGCTATGGTAACATTTTATGAAAGTGTCCATTTTTAGCTTTCATACTAAATTTGTTCATGATGGAGAAGGAAGAAGAAAGGACTTATGTGAGAATGAGAACCTGATGATAATTAAAAAATACATAGTAAATATTACAGATTCAGAACTGATTCATTTATATTCATTCCTTTTTTCCATGTGTACTGAAAATAAAATTGAATGATCCATATCAATAAAATTACATTAACTTCTCCAATCTGGCATCAGCTGTGTAAAATCAACAAGTTATCTATATCAGACCATGAGAGAATAAATTAATGACCCCATCTGGAAACAGGTTTCCATTTAGTATTATTATAACATTCAGCTAAGCTGATCTGCAACTTCAGCTTTGCCTGAAGTTTAATAAGAATTGATACTAAAGCCAAATAAAATTTTGAACTTCTAGAGCTTTGAAATGTCCATATAGATTTTAAAAGATAAGGAGTGAGACAGAGATGTAGGTTATAACAGATAATTCAACAGTTTTCTGTCCATTTTCTGCTCATTATTTCTCAGCACTTCCAGAAGAATTGACGTGCAGGAGTTGTCTGAAAGTGAATCTTGACAACCACACTACCAATCACACTACCAATTTTTTTTTTTTTTTTTTTTTTTTTTTTTTTGAGGTCCTGTTTCACACTGTAGGGAAGGTGGTTCCCTCGAAGCAAAGAGAGGATCAAAGCCATTGTTTGCAGTGTGGGGAGAGGGATGAAGAAAAGGGGTAGTCACAGCTAATTTACGGCATCACAAATGCTCTTCAAATGGAAAAAAAATATCAGTCTGTTTTTATTGTGTATAGCAGTCTGTCTTTTTCTGTGAAGCTTCTTGGTATGACTTAATTTAGACTTAAGCTAATCTTATACAAGGTCACAATAAATTTTGTTTCTCTATGCGGTTGTTAAACTATTTGTTGAAGACAGAGTTATCTTTCACCATGCAGCAAAGTCAGGGGGGTATATAACTGAAGAACTTTTCAATTTCTTAGGTCAGTGGTCAAACCAACAGGAAGTATTCTGGTCACACCCAATATACTTCTGAGGTTTGAAGAAACAAAAAGACAAAGAAAAAAAAAAATGCAAAGCACATACTATCTCAGTTCCACATATTACTTCTGAAGTGCTTTGTTTAATATTGAAGACTATGAAAATTTTCCTCTTTTCGTGAAAACTTTTCCCTTTTGCTCTCTTTTTCTATTGCTAAATTAATTATTTCTAGTATGAAGAAAAAATAATTCAAATACAAAACTTTCATTTAGGTATCAGAATGCTTCATCATTTCTGTGACATTTCATTTAGGAAAATTGTTTATTCTTTTTTTTTGTTTTAACTGTACCTATTTTACTCAAATTCTTTCTGAACTCAGAAATAATTCCTGTCTTCAAATGAAATTTTTTCATATTTAGTCATTGAAATTAAAAACAAACTAACAAACACTGAGCTAAGTGAAAGCAGATTCAGCTTCCAAAGCCTTCAAGTCACCTCCAGATGGATTGCAGTTTAATCTGTATTCTAGATCCTCAAAATAGTGTCAGTAGGGAATTGCACACAATATTTGGAACATCCACTACTTCAGGGCATTAAAGTTCTATAAATAAATAAATAAATGCCACTATTGTACTGTGTTTAAATATGATTGACAAGAACACTGCAGTTAGAAAGAATGAGACAAAATAATTATGACACTGGGCAAGCTGCTCAAGCAATCACTGTGAAGGAGGAGGAGGCTTTGTATTTGGGGATTTTTCCTCATGCATCTCAAATTGGATAGCTGTGAAATGGCAAGATTCTTAGTCAGGCTTTTTTTTTTTTTTTTTTTCCTTCCTCCCTAGAAAATCAGATATTCTATCTGACTGCAGATCTAGTAAATATTGGCAGAGGTTTCACTTAAGAAATGCATATTTCTTCCTAGAAGAGGTTACA
>VZSV01000019.1:7748820-7760622 GCA_013398735.1 Nothocercus julius | reverse complement strand
CAGCCTGGAGAAGAGAAGGCTGAGAGGAGACCTCATTAGTGTCTATCAGTACCTCAAGGGAGGCAGTGAGGAGGATGGGGCTGGCCTCTTCTCAGTGGTGGCCACCGACAGAACTAGAGGAAACGGCCACAAACTGAAGCAGCAAAAGTTCCACAGGAACTTTAGGAAAAATTTCTTAACAGTGAAGGTGACAGTGTACTGGCACAGGCTGCCCAGGGAGGTTGTGGAGTCTCCTTCTCTGGAGATCTTCCAAACCCGCTTGGACGCAGTCCTGAGCCACATGCTGTAGGTGACCCTGCGTGTGACCCTATCTTCTCCAGTTGCAGATAGTTTTATTTTTCATGTGATACAGTAGGGTGGAGCTAGAAGATGTAAAGAGCGTGACCGTGTGCTGTAAGAGTCTCAGTCAGATTAAAGACAAATATTTCAGGAGGGATATTATGGATCAATGACAGTATCTTCAATGAACTATTTCAATTTACTGGTCCCATAATCATTCCTCATCTTTCAGGAATGAGATAAACTTTCTACTTCTGCTAGCAAAGGCTGGGAGTGTGTTACTGTGTGTACTGTTGTCTGCACTGTTCTTATGTTTCTGAGACTTAAGACTGGAAGAGACTTACTTAGGAAGTCTTAGGAGAAGACTTACTGAGATGCTCACCATATTCCACTATCACAAACACGCATATCATATAGTGCTGCTTTAATAGCAAGGCTCTTAGTAATAGCTGAACATGTTCCACCTTGTAGGAAATTTCATTCTTGTTTTCTAAAGACAGCATTTAATATCTAATTTTTAGATCTAATATCTAATTTATTATCTAATATTTAATATCTATCTTTATTTAATATCTATCTGAATTTATTCATGGGCATTTGATATCAATTCTTTTTATCCTGCAGTTTAAATCGTTTACAAGTCTTCTTAGTATTTATCTCTCCCTCTCTTCCAGCCTATAATATCTTTAAATCGAACAGTCATATTTCTTTTTAGACTTCAAGTTTCTGGATTTAATAAGCCAAAGTTTTAATTCCTTCAAGATAAACTCTCCACTATCCCTATGCTGCTGTTAACCTTCTGCGCACTGTGACTGATTCCAGTCTTTATACAACTAGCTCAATATAAGTCACCTTGCAATATTTCTCTCTTCCTTGCAATTCTAGTTCCTGATCATCACCTGAACCTCTGATTTTAAAATGTCATTATTCTTTCCTATTAATCATGTCATTCATATTTTGGGCTAGTAATTTCACTAACTAGTTCTCTTACATTTTTTTTCCAGTTTAATCAGAAATCTTTTGAGACATATTTTTGCTGAATCTGATCTAATTGCATATTTTAAAACTGCTATCTTGTTCAGCATTTCTGTCAGTTTTGATACACACCTAAACCATGTCTAAAAGACTATCACTTTTTATTGCAGTGTATATTTGATGAAGAGATACACTGTGGGATGATAGGGCCCTACTATTTATTAATAGCATTTATTTTGTAATGTGTGTCTGTGAATACTATTTTCCTGTCATGACAATTCCTGAGAGCATTTATTTCTCTAGAGGCAGAACCCTATATTCATATCTAAACCTGACCCACAAGGATTTATATGAGACATCTGCTCCTTAGGCTTCACCTATACAAAGCCATGGTCTTTTGTGCTCTGTGCAATTTTTATCTTTCCCAGTGATCCTAGATTTGTTCAGCACAAACGAGCTCAGTGAAAACAAAAAATAACTTTCCTGTAAAAAATCTTTTTATATTTCTTTATCTTTGAGGAACAACTGAGCTGTGGAGAATTCAGTGAGAGATAGGTAGCTCACTGTCAGATAGTTTTCCTTCTTAGTAATGCATTCTTCAGCCGAGCGCTTAATCAAGTCTGAGTTTGCTAATGTTCATCAGTCCAAAATATTTACTTCAATCAATATTTGCAGAATAATCCACAGAACCCCGTGTTCTGATAAACATTTTTCATTTTTCAGTGTGTTATCATATAGATTTGTTTCACCTTTAAATGAAAATTCCAATATTTCTGGATTAATCAGAATAAGGTCTGACCAGTTGGCCTCATTAAAATGTAACATAATTTTGATATTTATTATGTTTATAATTCTAATTATTAAATTCAAATACTGAAAAGCAGCAAAAAGTTATTTGCATGCAAACAATTTTTATATGATCAAGAAGGCTTTTAGTTAATAACAGCAGAGAAGGATCACAAGCAGAATACATGATAAAGAGTGACCCTTTGTACATTTGCAGCTTAAGACATATAACGATAGCACATGCAAGTTATATGGAATCTGGAGACCTAGTATTCATTTTACAACTGCCTCCTAGTCTACTTTGAATTACTGTGCAGGTCACCTGAGGTTTAAGTGGCTCCTGGTTTCACAGGCCTGCCACATGTCATGCACATGGCTAGATTCTGATATATCATTATGTATCTTAGGCCTACTCTTGAAGCAACTGTGCTGCTTTATATCACCTAAAGGACTATTCATTTACATATTACACTTTAAAGGACTGTGGAGAACAAGCTTTTAAGTCACCAAGCATGATACCAAATAAATGTATTAAATAGCACTTGCGTGTTGCAAATCAGTAAAACAGCTTTTGCCATAGTAACAGTAGTAGTTTTAACTGTCAGGATACAGAGATTAGCTAAGTTTTGCTATTTTATTATTTACACAATTAATTGCTTATCTTTTTGCTACATGATTTTTTAATTATTCTTGTAAAAATTTAAAGATTGAAAATCCATCAGTGAATATTTTTAAATCCCACATTCTGATTAGAATAACTAGACTGATTAGAAATCCCGGTTTCTAAAATCTGCATTTGAAAATCAAGAAAGGTTTCCCTTAACAGTGAAGACAAGAATCTATTCATCCCCCTCCTTATCTGCTTCTCCTTCTCTGCCCCACTCTACTTCAGTTTTTGTGTATATTGCTGCCAGTATTTTTTCTCCGTCTGCATGAACCTACACCAATATAATTTTATAGGGGACACATTCTACTCAGCGCTTCTGCTGCATATGCATCGCTGGCCATTTTATAAGCTGGGCAATTACATAATTTATTATGATGATGTTCAAGTCATACAAAACACAAATCATGTGTATGATAATTATATACATTATTTATAGATCAGTGACAGAGCTTATTAAAATGAGCCATGCGATGGCTTCTTTTTACTTGTATACATTATGACCTTTCAGGGCTTCTCCTTCTGCCATAAGGTAATTACATCAGCCCAATGATGTGAAACAAATGTTCAAGGCTATCTAATTGGCAACAGAGTTCCATCTTCCAAAAATACTTTTTTTCTTTTTTCGTTTTCTTTTTTTTAAATTCCGCATTGGACTGTGTGTGTGTGTATGTGTAATTTGAGTAAGCTCAGATTTTTGCCTGAAGTCCAAAAGAGCTGAAGTCATGGAAAATATAGTAATAAATATATATGTATATATATTATTAGAAAAACCAAACAAGTAAATAAAACCAAGGCAAGAGAAAATTCTAATCTCTTATATGGATCATTTTCAATCATTCATAATCTCTAAATACCATATGTGACAAGGGCAATGGTTTTAGAAAGGCAAAGGTTAAGAGGAGTGTAGAAGCAGTAAGAGAAATGGAGGTAGAATCTAATTCAGTCAAAGCCAACACAATATAAAAGTTAATACCAATAACGAGAAGGCGCTAACTGAAGACAAGTCTTATGTAGAATAAGTTAACAACTTAATAAAAAGAAGAAATGTTATAGAAACAAAACTGAGTTACCTAAATAAATGACAAAAGAAAAGGAGGAAGTGATTTCTGTACTAATGGCTTCATTTTGAAAATATTGGAATGCTCTGAGATTCTCTTTCACAGATCCTTTAAAAGAGAGCTTTCCAGAAATAGACCTTCCCAGAATAGGTCCCTTCAATAGAAATAGGGTTTAAAAAGTGGTGTAAAGAGACACAAACCCACTTAGATTTAAATCAATGCAATTTTAGCTGAGGGCAGTATTTTCAGTACTGTAAAATAATGATCCATGTTTTTATGTGTTCAGGCAGGCCAAATCTTAATCTAATAAAATCAAAATAATTATTGTAAGAACAGCCTTTTTCATATTAAAATAGACTCCATACTTTTATAGAATTTTACTGGTTTAATGATCTCTGAAGGAGTCATAGATATCCTCAAAAGATGTTCCAGGGGTGTGAATGACTCTATTTCCTAAACAAAACAGAAATAGAAACAAGCAAGAAGGGAAATGCAAAGTGCTCACCAAGGCAGTGAAGTGGAAGAGAAACAGAGAAAAAAAATGGCAACAGAAGGCACTCAATATTAAAGAGCTGATGACTTGCTCATTGTTGTTGAGTCCTATAGGTCTTGTGATGCACACATATTTAACACTGCGAAAGCATCAAGGAATGCACATACTGGTGTAATGCTCTACGATTTACATGTAAAAATGGCTAAGAAAGCTAATGGGAAAAATACTCTACCTTGTACTGTCTTTCATCTGAGTGAATGAAAAGTTTCTTTGTCTGCTTGAGGAAACATAAGAAGAGGCTTCCTAATATGGAAAAAAAATAAGAGTGTGTTTCATTACGGTGAAATGGGATACTGACATGCATGCAGTAGATATCTTAGTTTGGATAGCAGAAATTTAACTGAGAGAACATGGACTTTAGAAGGTAAACACTGCCTGAAGAACCGTCAAAACTGAGAATTAGACCTAGACCTGTGATGGAGGGTGTTAGATTGAAGCCAGATTGTTCACCCCAATAGTGTGCTGCAGTCAGTTTTCTAACATAAATGCAAAGTATATTAAAAAAAAAAAAAAAAAAACTAATAAATACTATTAACAAAATATTTGAAGAACATAATGCGGTAAAAAATTTTTCTCCTTAGACCACTCCTGAAGAAACTGATTCCTATCAAATCACAGACAAGGAAAAATGATTTTATATTCTTATCGCCTCACATTCCCTGGGCGGAAGCACGCTAGTAGGATATGCATCCTATAAAATTGTATCTCGAGTTTATTTTAGCAGCAATGGACTGAGATTTGGATAAAGATCATCAAACCATTTTAAGACTAATTTCTATGCTGAGGTGGGTAGAAGACTATTTGAAAAATGTCCTTAGATTCTATCTTTGTGGATCTTTATGAAAGCCTTCAAAAGAAACAATTAGTTCAGGAAATCACCTTCTTATGTATACATTTTGTTCCATAGGGTGAGATGAATCTGGTCTGCTACAGAGCATAGCAGAAAGTTGTTTTAATAACTTTATTCTCACTGTGTCTGTGTTTAGCTAGCTGGTTTCACTTAGCATGGATTTTTTTTTTTACCTAAAATAACTTTGAAAATCTAGGGCAATTTGGAATACGGTAATATGTATATTTTTGTTGTTAGGTCTATATCTCAATAATTGTTTTGCTCATGTAAATATATATAATTAATCTCACATCTTTTAATGAATATGAAAACTTACTGTTTCTATCTTATCCACTTCTTATGGTTGTTTCTTTACTAAATAATTCTGTCACAGTTACTGAGTATCTATTACAGTCTGTGACTTAGAGAACTGTCCCTCATTACAGAATACAGATTACAGAGGAAGTCTTCATATCTTTACCATCATAGTCAAGGCATTTTTGACAGCTCATTAAACTTTGATAGTAGAAATAACAGTGCTTATCACCTAAGCACTTTTTTAAAGAAATGCTACCTTAGAAACTAAATAGATTACCCTATCAATTAGTCACTTTAAAAAATCCAGATCCCTGAAATTTCAAGCTAAGACAAAAATGCATCTATCTCAACACAATCTATCATAGTGACATGATAATGTGCATTTATTAAACAAGATGAATCTTGTGAAAGTATTTATATTTATCACATGTTAACCATGGTACTCATGTGAACAAAACCTTAGATCTTGCAAGGTTTATGCGCTACCTTATTTTCACACAGTGTATAACTTTGTCAATAAACATCAAGAGTTGTATTCTGTTGTCAGTGCTGAATGTACCAAACTGAGATCACAATTCTTAAAGAAAAAACAATAACAACAAACAGAGAGACAAAGAGAGAATTCTAAAGCTCCTTGTATTATAATACTGTTCAATGTTAAATTCTGCTTAATATGAAGAACATCCTCACTATTTTTGACTCCTTTTCTCTTCCTATCTGTTTCATTATCCCTTCTATTCTTCTTCCACCATGCCAAATTCCTCATAGGATCTTTAACAAACTGTCTGTTCCTCTGAATTTAAATTTCAATTAAAAAAAAAAAAAAAGGAAAACAGAAACAAAAAAAAAAACCTATCAGTTTATAGAATCAGAAAAAAAAATAAAGTTTAGCTAAAGTGTAATGTTCATCAATAATCAGAAATCCCAGGAGGTCTGCCAGATATATTGCTTCAGATTTAATTCATTTATAGAATAACAATTGATAATTTGAAAATTAGAATTAAAAACATCTGATCTCCGCACAAGACAACCATCTGTCTTTGTAGGCAGGCTCAAAGCTCATAAGAGATTCCAATCATCCTTGTATCCTCACAGAGTTGAGAAAAAAAAAAAAAAATCTAGACAATGAAATTGGTGATTCACTACACTGATTTTACAGGGAATTGTGATGACTAGTATGCCTGAACAGTTAACTTTTAGGGAACTACGTTTAAGTAAAATGACACCTGCTTTTATTGTGTATTTTGGAACAAAATATTCACAATGCTTATCCAAAATACAAATGAATATGAAGATTGAATATTTCTTGTGATTATTCACTGAATCAAAAGTGAAAAAAAAAAAAAAAGTTCATTGTTGCCTTGAATAGAAACACAGAACAAAAATATAATGTAAATAAATAAGTCAAATTAAATGTCAAAAATGTACTTATAAAATATAGATATAGTTTAGTTACTGAAGATAACTTTTTTGGATATTGCACTGTTTGGAAAAAAAATTAGAAGAAGAAAAAACAGTAATGAAGTAGACAATACAAACAAGTCCCTGGTTGATGGAAGATTCTTTCCTCAACACTGACTGAGAGACAGAATTCAGTTCCTAAAGACAAATGTATAATATCTAACTTCATTAAATAATTACTGTGACTGAAATAGAAGAATCATGACAGTGGCAGGTTATGATATATTAAGTCCATGATCTGCATGTTCTTTTTGTTACAGGCTGCTCATGCCATGTTTTTTAATTCCGTAGAAATTCAGCTCTTTGTGGAGTTCATAAAAAGCTTCAGTACAAGCTATCAGCAGAAATAAAATCTGAGATTTTCATTTTAGGGATAGGATACTAAGCTAAATTAATACTTTTAAGTGGTGTTAGCTGTAGACTCTTTTTCTCTTTTTGGATCGGACTAGCAGGGGGCAGTGCACGCTGTTAAATGCTGGTGACCTAATGCCGTTTCAAAATATCCTAATTACAAAATTCTGTTGATTACAGTTAGATACCTAGATTTAGACACCAATGCCAAAAGTAAATCTATGATCATCAAAACTGACCTTCTACGTGTGAGACTACAAAATATTTAAAAAACTCAAGATTGTTTTTTGGAAGATATATGATCTCATTTTCAATTCCCTATCTTGGCTTATACACCACTACCCATGGTGAATGTTTCAATGCTTAATTACCTTCACTGCTAGGAAACTTTTCATATTTAAAGGTTAATTTTATCTAACATCAAATTCTAGACATTGGATCATGTCTTCTGCGAGACTGAAAAGCATTTTACAATCAGATTCTTTTTTTCCATGAATAGTTATACATAGTGATCAAGTTATGTATTTCTCCTACTTCCCTTTGATAAAATGCACCAAGTGGAAGACTTTAAGTCTCATAGCCAAGGCGTTTTTGACAGAACTTAAATATTCTCTTTTGTTTCTTATTTTAACTCTCTCCTATTTTTCTTCTTGAAGTTTGGTCTTCCGAGTAGACAAAATATTCTAGTTCCTCTTGAATTTTCTTTTTCTTTTCTCAGAGGGATTACATTAACCTTTATGTTTTCTATGTTTTCTACAGAGCTGCATTTTAAATGGTCATTTGCGAATATCTTCAAATCCTTCTCCGAGTCACTGCTATGTAGTTCTTGTCCTGAAGACATTGCCTGTACTCTTGCCCACAAGGTGTAATTTCATCAATTTTTTTTTGTATTAAACTATGTTTTGCTGAACAATATTCATTTGTCAAAGTACTTTGCATCTCTCTAAAAGTAGTATTTATTTACTTTCCTAAGAAATGTGTGCTTTACTTTAGAAATTAAGTAGCACTAAAGGCATAGGGTGGCTTAAAAAGCTAGTGCTATTATCATGCATTTGGACATCTGTCACTGAGATTATTTTTCGTCCCAAAGTACTGATTAAATCGATTTTATTTTTTATTGTTCTGGGGAAAAGCCATGTATATTCTGTTTCCAATACTGCCAACTGTTCACATTTGCCTTGATTATCCAGTGTTATCTGTCCAGAAACAAATAAGCAAATTCGTATCAAGTTTACCTGACGATGCTTAATTTTCACCATGTTATTCTGATAAGTATTAATTGTAGTTTTTAGTTTTTAATTCTTTGTTGATACAAGTTCCAAATTAACTGTTCAGTTATTCTGATGCCAAGTTAATCAACCAGTAGTTCTTCTGAACATCCCTTTTGACGTTAACAGTACTCTATTTTACTGGTTCCAAAGAATAATGTATAGAATATTTTACCATGCTGTGAAGAACATATGCTTATCTATCATGAACTCAGCTCAACCATGGCTTTGACTAGCCAAGTACTTAAAATTTCCGGTAATGGGATCTCCGCAGTCTCTCTGTGTGACCTATTCCAATGCTGCCCTATCCTTTCAGTGAAAAATTCATATCTTTTTTTCCCCGTGGCCTCTTATTATACTGTTGTTTGTTATTACAAGAGCATTTTGGTTCTGTCATCTCTGTAACTTCTCCTCAGGTAGTTATAGGTTCCTTTTGCATTTCCCCTTAGCCTCTGCTTCACTGAGCTATGCAAGCCTCTCCTTGTGGGATGCAAGCTCCAGGGTCTCAAACAGTTCCATAACTCTTTCCTGGACACTCTTCAGTTTCTCATGAGGAAAGGTTGGTGGAGAGGGCTCCAAAATTGAACTATATTTCAAACATGGTTTCTCCAATGTCATTTAGAGGTGAATAATAAGTTCTTCTAGCTGCATTACTCCTATTTTAAATGCAATATGCATTCTGCTTTACTCATAATGAGGTTTTCCTGAAATTCATGTCATCAAGCTTGTGTTCACAGTAAGTCAGGTGCTTTTCAGCAGAGCTGCTATTCACTCAATCATTTCCCAATTTCCAGCTGTACTAACATGTAAGATTATATTTTCTGGCTAAAAAAGCTTTGCACTTCTCCATGTCTACCTCCATGAGCGTTCTGCTAAGACAGTCTTCAAGTTTTGGGGAATCTCTCTAGATTGAAGCTCTGTCCTTTCTTACACCAGCCTTTTACTTAAGACAAGGAATATAATAATTTCTACCATGCATTCATCTGGAAGTTACCAGTCATTTTATTGTAAAAAGCAATTGATTGGTCAAACATGATTTGCCATTGGTAAATCCATGCTAAGTAGTACTAATTACCTTCTACTTCATGTCTGGATTCTTTTAAACCTAGATAGATTTTGTTTTCTGATCTTAAAAATTTTGAAATATATATCTTAAAAGGCCCATTCTGCAGAAACATAACGAAGATCTTTCAAATTGTGTCCAATCAGAAAATGAGGAAAAAATAAGAGGAGTCAATTTATCCAAACTGAAAGAACAGGGTAGCATCCAGCCTCTAGACTTCCATTTTAAGAGGCTCAGCTTGGCTGTGCCAGATACTCAGCACAATGTAGAATTTCTTAAAAATCTAGTCAAATATCAGTTGTGCTCAGTTGCCCTATGAAAAATGGAGTAAAAGTAGATTCACGTGTCTTAACCATGACCAACTGACTTATAAGGTCCTGAAAAATACAGTTGATTTTTCTCACAAACTGCTTGTTTTATTTTGAATATGAAAAGAAACTGAACATCACATGTATAGAGACCAAAGGGGATTTGAGAGGCTCCACCATCTCCAAAGGTTATAAACTCTTTTGTAAAGGCACAGAGCTGGAATATAGAAAGAGCAAATTCAGGTCCAACTCCAAGCAGCTTCTCCCAAGACATGATTTTTGGTTAACTGCCTGGAATACTTACTAGGAAGAATTTGGAAGCCCAGAATGGGGCTTCTCGTCAAAATCAGTCTGTCAGTGATATGAGTTTGACCTACATCTGTGAAACCAGAAATTTAACCTTCGAAGTTACTGACACAGCTAACATGAGTTTTGTGACAACTGACATATTTGTCTTTCTCATTCTATTTTTTTTCTGGTCTCAGATTTTGACCAGATATCGTATTCTGGAACTGGAGTCCATTTCCGGCAAAAGGAGAATCAATTAGTGTGCTTGGAAATGTCATTTTAATGTCAGTGTTCATGGTACTTTCTATCATTAGCAGATTTATAGCATTGTTCTTTTGATTTCTAAAGTACTGCTTAAATTAGTGTGCCATATATTCTGTCATATAGTAGTAAGTAAAAATAGTAAATAGTAAGTAAATAGTAAGTAAATATAGCTGTATTAATAAAACAACCATTAGTCTATTAAAAATTACTAGTTGTTCTCCCAGTATCAAATGTTAGAGGAAAGTATGTTTCATTTTATGCGTAGATGCATATGCACTTTTTTTCTTAAATAGAAGTATATTATAGAAATACATTACAGAATAAAACTTATATTTTTTTCCCTAAAAATAGTATGTGCATATATTTAATATGCTTTGACTGCAAGTTTCTTATCTTCCATGATTTTAGGATTTTTTTCTTTTAAAAAGTATGAATAAACTAGCATTTTTACTTTAGGCTATTTACATAAATGTATGTGAGAGAGAATTTTTAAGGGAATTTTTGGCAGAGATATCCAGACTCATTATTGTCCAGAGGGAAATGAATTTCATTGAAAAATATTGTACTTAACAGCACTGATTTTTGCTAAAGAAAAAACAAACAAAAAAATACTTCTTCTATGCAATGAAATAAAATGTATGCACATTATTTTTATGTGTATGTGACTATGTATATATATATACAGATAGAAAATAAAGCAACCTTTTGGCAACATTTTATTCACTTTTTGCATTTAAATGTGCATTAAAAATAGAAAACATAGCACTATATCTATCATCAATGCTGTATGATAAACAACAGTGAAGTTATTTTGGGGCTTATTTTCAGCAGGACTCTCATGCTTTAACAGCTCATTACAATCAAAAGACTGCACAAAGTTAAAAAACTTTTCTACATTCACTTCATGTAAGTTCAGATGTATGTAGTGGATAGATTTATATCTTAGGTAGACATCATGAATTTCCTTTAAAGTTGAAGAAGAAAAATAAACATTTCTTGTGTAATTCATCTGACCTATTTTAGATTTCTACATTAAGATAGAATCAATCAGGTTCTAGAAGTGCCCATTTCTCTTCACTGACTGTAAAATGAAAGTTGCACAATGGAAGGTGAGACAAACTTACACACGAAAAGATTTTTTTTATTCTGTCTGTAACTGATGACCCTCATCCACTCTAAAAATAAACATTAACTTTGGTGTAAAAATGGAAAAAAAAAATGGAGAGAGATAGGAAAAAAAATAGGAAGAAAGGAAAGGAAAGGAAAGGAAAGGAAAGGAAAGGAAAGGAAAGGAAAGGAAAGGAAAGGAAAGGAAAGGAAAGGAAAGGAAAGGA
>VZSV01000019.1:7736282-7747815 GCA_013398735.1 Nothocercus julius | reverse complement strand
AAAGAAAAGAAAAGAAAAGAAAAGAAAAGAAAAGAAAAGAAAAGAAAAGAAAAGAAAAGAAAAGAAAAGAAAAGAAAAGAAAAAGAGAGAGAGAAAGGAAAAAAAAATCTTCCCATTAGTCATAAGGAAAGAAAAATAATGGGGCTCTTTTTAGATATGCATCCTGGGCATCTTCTACAGTGCAAGTGCCTCCTCCGGATAGCTTTTCTCAAAGTACCTGTAGTTTCCACATGTTGTCTCAATCTCCTTGTTTGTTGCTCTCACTTATTGCACTGATAGTGCTGCTGGAAGCATGCTTTGATCAGTTGCAGATGTTGCAGAGATAATTAACTTTCAGATTTTGTTCATGTGCATTACTGGGAAATGCTTGCTGGTTCTGCAAAATGCTATTATCTAGTAATGTCATCTATTAAGCTCTATTTGTTCCTTAGAATGTTATAAACCAGAAGCTATGAAAACCAGGGTTACAAAACAGGGGTGGGGAAGAGAAAGGCAATTCACACGTAAACAGCAATTGTCCCTCATAAAAGATGATATAACAGGTATAGAAAGGTTTTCAGAGCCAGCACAATGCTGGGAAGATAAAGGCATTTCAGAATATGAAGATGCTTTTGTATGTAGGGGCATGTAGGTGAAAAGTTATATATTGGCAGAGCAGGCTGCAATGTTATGAGCAAAAAGCTAAAGAGATGCAAATTGAAGGTCAAAGTACTTTCCTGAAGGGATCTATGTAATTATCTCCAATGTAACTCTACTCTTTAGATATCTGAACTCAGGTTAGATAAAGCCTTTAATGTTTTTATCTCGGGTCCTCATTTAGAAAGTATGAATATTTACTTTTTACTTTCTTCGCACCCTTAAGTCTACTTAGGAATTGAATCATCAGTCATTCATTCTCTCTAACTTTATGCAGAATATTTGCAAAAAAAAATTTCTGTCATAAATAATTGTCTATCTTTTGAACAATTTTTACCTCATAAATATTTTTTAAAATTTATAGGAACCAAAATCATAAAGAAATGACACTTTCTTTGAGGTGCTTGGTACTTGTCCTAACTCTCAAGACCCATGGATAAAATCTTTGCCACACAAAGTCAGAGAATCTTTGCCCTTTCAATTTAGAGAGATGAGAGTGAAAGAAAAATAAATAGTTCTCTTAAAGAAGAAAAACAAACAAACAAACAAAAAATAGCAGTTCAATATATATAACTATTCACTATACAGAAATCTGTATCTACCTGTTCAAAATAACGACAACACAGTCACTCACCGTTTTACTGAACCATCAGCAATGACTGATATCTATCTCTTTGTATGAGAAGTTCTTAAAGACTTAATATCAAGAGTAAACCATCTCTGAGGAATCTCAAAGGAAGATACAATTATTCTGAAGTTGTAGTGCTTTTATTAGAAAGCATAAAAAGTGTGTTCACCTTGAGGAGAATGAATCAGAGAAGCATAATTCTGCAACACTTATGGTGTGTTTTCTGGAAGCCTTGACTTTTATTTCATTGTTATTTAAACATTTCACTGCAGGGGAACAGGTCTTAATAGCATCATTAAGAAGTAGCGCACAAACAATTTCCTATACAACATTTGCAATACAGAATATGTAATGCTGGGGTGGTGGTTAAACACATTGCCCAACACTATGCAACAGGAGACATAAAAGAATTACAAAGCTAAATGACAATTAGCATCTGAGAGGCTGGCATTTATAGATAGAATGAAAGGATTTCTGCTAACAAAACCTACCTGAGTTAAAAGATGATTTTTAGGCACCTGGAAATTACATAGATTACCATTCTGCTTTGATATACTGCTGGAACAATATGAGGATGCTAATTAGATCTTATTGTTACAATAGGTAGAATAACTATTTTGCATATATTTAATTTTGTTCTGTGATATCTATTAGTCTCTGAAAAGTTCTCTTTTTTATTGAAAGATAATGATAATAAAAAAATGAAATACAAAGGAATTATGATAAATCTTTATATGCTGTCATCAAGCCAGGAATGTTCTGCCATTGAGATAAAACATGGTACCAACTTTATTCACTGAAACCTGCATCAGGGAGCACTTAAATGATTCAGATAAACAGAGGTAGTTTCATGGCTTAGGGCCAGAGAGAGTGTGGTCTGATGGTCATGTTCTTTTGTTTATTTATTACTGTTTCCTCCCCATCTGCCCCTCACCTTCTTTCCTTTTCAGGAGATTTGTTGTTGTTGTTGTTATGTTTTACTTTTATTACAAAAGTAGTAAATACAAAGAGAATAGGCATGTTAAACTTTTTTTCTTTTTTCTTTTTTTTTTTTGTGTCTTCATTGTCAAGCATTATACTGTAAAGAGACTACTTGTACTTAAAATCCTCATTCATACAAAATCTAAACAAACTTAATATGTGACTCTGGAGTGCCTTATTAGCTCCTCCATCCTATTTGTGTTGTTGTTTTGTATAAACAGCCCTTGTTTGTAACTAAAATAGCCTAAGTTTATGAAGATAGAACTAGTGCTGTTTTTTTCTACCAGCTCTTACCAATTTGCAACAGCAGCACTCTCAACTAGCATCTCTCTATGTAAAATATATATTTGCCCAATTTGCCTTTCTTCAAACAAAAGCTGCACACATGTAAAGTACTTGGTATAGAGAAAACAAAATGCTTGGAGATTTAAAGAAAAGTCTTAGCTTATATGGATCAAGGATGTATGAAGTTACATGTCTTGAGAAAAGACTCTCAACTGAGAGCTGTAGACCAATTGTTGTTGTTGTTGTTGTTGTTGTTGTTGTTGTTGTTGTTGTTGTTGTCGAAGAGTAGCAGTTCCTTTAGTTTTCCAGTAACTAAACTAGAAACTGATAGCTGAGTGAAAATACAGTAGGTTTCAAGTAGAGTTCAAAATAACATCACAAAAGAGATACAGAGCAAGAGTGAAAATGAACATGAAAAATAAAAAGATCAAAAAGATTCAGATTAGGAAGAAAGATAGGAATGCAAAGAATGGAAGAATAGGTAAACAGATCTAGAAAATGTATTTTATTAGTTCTTTCATTTCAATGCACTTAGTGATGGCAGAGGTTTTGGTAAGGGGAAGGGAGCAAAGGAATAAGGTGAAACACAGCATCTAAATGGTGAAGGAATTAAAAAAAAAAAAAGTTATATCCTTGTGACAGAATATGCATAGCACTAGTCCATAGTAGAAAGATCAAAAGGGATTTCTACATAGTTTATTGTGGCACCTCCAAAGTCTCTTAGGCTTCTCCAGGGATTGAAGCAATTCCATGGCTACTGAATAACATATACATATGCTGATTTTGTAAACTGTCCAAAGGATATTATTCAGCAAATACGAAACTACTGTATTAATGAGAATTCTATGGGCTTGATCCAAACCTCACCAAAATCAGTAAGAGTAATTCAAACAGAAATTTACTTTCAGCATTATTTGAAAGTATTTGCTGGAAAAGGCAGGGTTTTTTTTGTTTGTTTGTTTTTGTTTTTAGAGGGAGAGAAAAAAAGAGTTTTTGTTATTATTTTATTGCTGATAGGATTGTAGAAATGAGTATATTTCTAACTTCATTTTTTAAAATCATATTATTGTATTTTGAATTACATGTCAGGTAAGAGACCATAATCAAGCAAGTGGTTTTCCGAGGGTGAGGCTTATCCCTTGCACTCCAGGTGTACCCATCCCTAATAAATTCTAAACAAGGACAAGCAACCTGAGAGGAATATAGAGACATTGTCCAAGCATGAAGAGATCGAGAGAGTAAGGCAAATTTGGAATTTATTCTGGTGAGGGATGTCAAAGACATCAAGAAGGGCACTAGTAAATCACCATACATACATCAGTAACAAATGGAAAACGAGGGGAAATGTTGGCCTGATGAATGGGGCAGAAGCCCTCATTACAAAAAAAAACATAGAAAAAGCTGAGGCACTGAATGCTTTCTTCACCTAAGTCTACTGGTAAGACCAGCCCTCAGGAATCCCAGACCCTGGAAACCAGAAAGAAAGTCTGGAAAAAAAGGAAGACTTTCCTTTTGCAAAAGAGGATCAGGTTAGGAATAACTGAAGTAAATTTGTCATGCAGAAGTCTGGGGGTCCCATGGGATTCACCCAGGAGTGCTGAGGGAACTGGTAAGTATCGTTGCTAAACTACTCTCAGTCATCTCTGAAAAGTCTTGCTCTTGGTGATCAAGAGAGGTGCCTGAGGACTGGGAGAACATGAATGTTAATCCTATTCTACCTACCAGATAGCATTCTATGCTGGAATGACTAGCAGGGTATATGAAGACAAAACAGTAGACACTGCCTACCTTGAACTGAGGAAGGCTTTTGACATTGTCTCCCATAACATCCTCATAGGTAAGCTCAGGAAGTTTGGGCTAGATGAGTGGACAGTGGGGTGGATTAAGAACTGACTGTATGGCAGAACTCAGGGGGTTGTTATCACTAGTGCAAAATCTAGGTGGGGGCCTGTAGCTGGCAGTGCCTCTCAGGAGTCAATATTTGGTCCTGTTCATCTGATCCATCAGTGACCTGAATGAAGGGACAGGATGTATCCTCAACAAGTTTGCTGATGATACAAAACTGGGAGGAGTGGCTGATATACCAGAATGCGACACAGCAGAAGGAGAAACCCAAATATACCTGCCTCTGGCTACTCCCAGGCCCATCACAGGAGAGACACCAGCCTATGAGGGCTCAAGTGTAGAGTTTCCAATTCTGGCCCCTCCTGGGGTATCACAGGAGCTTTCAGACACAGTGGCCATGGGAGACCTCCACCCCTGTGCTGGCCTCACTCCTGATCAGCGTGTCCACCCTGTCTGCTCAATAACTCCATTTCTTACTGTTTTCCTGGGTGAAGGGCTCTCATCGGTGTGTGTGAGTGAGTCTTGAGAGCCAGTCCCTGGAGGGGGTCACCACAGTGTGGATGTGTGACCACAGCACTGGGAACAACCAGAGCATGTGAAGGTATGCAATTCAGTGACTGATTGCTAGTGATCCAACCACTAGGAAAAACAGGGGTTCTGAGGGTCAACTGAGGGAGCCACTTGTATGTGTGTGTGTGCATGTGTAACACAGGAGGCAATGGTGGAAAGCAATAATCCAGAAGCAACTACAGGATTCACAGTGTGCCTAAGCCCTGGGGGATCATGTGCATGTGTGTATGCATGTGAGCAAAGGATCTTGACCAGCAGTAGGACCGGGGCTGCAGCCTCAGGGGATCGTGTGTCCAGTAACAGCAACTGGGGACACAAGGGATTCAGGGCCAGGTCCTCTTTGGGCTAGATGCCCAAACCCAACTACCAGAGGCTTGTACCTGACATACATATATGTATATGTCCTACTAATAGACTTTCCTCCTGATGGACTAGAGAGGATGAGGCCACTGGTACTGTCTGTGTCTGAATTAGTGCTGAGTGTATTCGTTCATGTTGATCTCTGCAGCTGGCTGTGTGCATATATATGTATATGTGTGTTGCGTACATGTGATGGTGTGTGCCTACCGGGAATACGGACTCCACCTCACTTCTGGTCAGACCTGGAGGCACAGAGCTACAGCAGCTGCATCTCTGTTGGGCTACTGGATTTGCCACTTAGCTAACATACCTGAAGAGTGACAGAACATAATTCAGAGCATACCCAATTTCCAAGGAAGGCTGTATTGATGCAATGAAATTCTATATATGTTTTTGGAAAATCCTTTTTTTATATGCCTCTGCTATGCTGGTAGAGAAACTAATGCACATTTAACATTGTGCATTAGAAGCTGCCCGAATTATAGAGGCTCTAGATAACAAAACATAATTTTGATTAAACTTTTAATTTTCTGAGGACAGAGATGCACATTGCAGAAAGTGCAAATATTTATATTGATAGACTGAGTCTCTCTATTAAAATTTTTTGACTGTGGGAGAGAAAACTGAATTCAAATAATGAAAAAATAGTTTTGATTCTAATTCTAATGAAGGATGGACATAACTGCTAAGTAGTTAGATGTGAAAACTCTCTTAATCGTGGAAGTTTATTAAAAAAATGGTACTGAAAATAAAGAAAAAATGCTGCTACATTTACATTAAATAATTCAAATAATTTTTGTCCATGATGTAGTACACTCTGTGAAAGGCAGTTGGGACGTTTCAGTTGATTTCTGGGACATAGTCAGCATGATCTTGAGCTTAGTATATATTCAGCATTCTGCTGAAGGAAATGATGATGATAACCTGTTTTTCACTTTCCCAGATGAGATGGGAATAGAAAGCCAAAATAAGCATTATTTTATTGGGAGGGCCAATTTAAGGCATTGTTCATTTGAGTTCAGGACTAAAAAAAAATAAAAGGGAAAACCACAGTTCTCTTTTTCTTTAGTCTCAGGATTAGAAACCCTCATATCACCATAGTACAAATAATTTGGAATAGTATAATGTTATATTTTCTGTCTCTCTTCCTCAAAAACTCATTTGACATACGAGACATGATGTCTAAAGTAGTTTCTTTTAGCTGTAGATTCCTACACCATTCCTAAAGAAAAATTGATGAAGGTTATCAAATAACACTTCTTACCCCAAATATTTTATTCTAATGGGATTATTTACTAAATATGTATGATTATTAATATAGGACTGAGTCAAAGATTTAGCAAAATCTGTAATATAAGTCATTCTAATAAGCTCCTCTATATATTGAGTTATTTTTTTCTGAAATGTTGAGAAGTTTTTATGTAGATAGTTATATGAGCATTATAATAACAAAACAATAACAAACAATAACAATAAAAATAACAAATTAAAAGAACTTTAATCTTGAAATGATTTGAAAATAAAAAAATATATCTCCTGTATCTTCTTTGTCACATAATTAGAAAATAGATGTTGGATTACATGAAAAAGGCATTCACTCGTCTGAAGTACAATTTACAATTAAACAGGCAAGTGGTAATCCCAAGTTTAGTTTGGTACTGAATCTAGCATCAGCAATGATACTAGTAGTTTTAAGTAGTTTTTTTGCACCAGTAAACAATCTCTTTACAGAAATATTTACCATTTACTAAAAGCAATGAATTAATCCATATGACATTAGTGAATGCAGTGAATGACTTTTGCAAAACATATTCCTATGTTTTCCAGAATTATCTTGAGAGTTCCTCTAGTAAAACTTGCATATATTTAATAGCAAAAACAAACAAATGAACAAACAAACAGAAACCTTACCCAAGTAACAGTAACCACTGAATAGTACTACACTATAAATAAGAATACAAATTGCAGTTCTGCCTGCAATGGGTATATCTCAGTTGAACAACCGACTGAAAAATAAACTTAACAAAATCAAATCTAGCCAAAGTGCTTTAAAATTAGTACCTTTTAAAGTAAAACTTTAGTATACGAGAGGTTTGATATCTTGAGAGATATCAAACATGGTTTGTTTCATTCAGACACCGCAAAGTCAACAAGATGCTTAGTGCTACTGGGTATTTGGCTTAAAGCAAGATGTGAGGCTTATTTTACTTTCTGGATATCTCTCTGAAATTATACTAGAAAAAAAATGTTATTCTAGAATATGATTATACTTGCACTAATCCTCATGATACTACCACTGTTTTGATTACAGTAAAATTGAAATTTTTAGGATAAAAGAAGATAAAAGAAATCAGAGGGAATGACTTATTGTTGTTGTTATTATTAGTGCTACATCCAGCAGAATCCATAACATTTCTTGCTTCATAACAATTGAATAGTTAAATGAGATTCTGTACAGCAAAAGTGTATTGAGGCGTTTCCTTTTTTTTTTTTCTTTTAAATGACAGAATATTTATTTAAAAATTGAATAGGATGTGACATTCAGAATGTTTTAAAACTATTTTATCTTTTCTAAATTGTATCTGCTGGTGTAATAAAAGAAAACAGCACCTCACAGAAACACATTTTTCTTGCATCATTTAACCACCGTGGCTTAACTGGACAATGTAGTTTTTGGAAATTTGGTAGCAGGTGAAATGGGTCAGAAGCGATCAGGAGAATCATTTTGGGGTGATTCTCCCACTTTGGGGTGATTTGGGGTTTCCATGTCCTGCAGGCTCTTTTTCCCCCTTGCCAATTTGCAGGCTGGAGAGAACAGGAGCTCAAGCCTTGATCTCATAGCATTGGCAATAAATACCATCACAGACCAAATACACACATGACATTGTGACAATTTGACATGCAGCTTGTGCTGACATTTGGTCTATTTCCTGCTTATTCCTAACTTTCCATTTTTTGCAACTTCAATGACTTCAGGTGGTATAATGTATTTTAACATTGCAACTCAGCTGAGCATCAAATCCAGTTAGGTCAATCTGCTGATTTAAATTCAATGTAATATATTGAATTGTGAGCTGTGGGAAATCATCCCACTATCAGTAAAATAAACAAAAATATTTAATAAGAGATGACTCCTCCATCTTTAATTAACAAGACTTTTACACAGAAATTTTATTTTAAGTACTATTTTCTTAATGTTTATACAAGATACCCTTTTTACATTTTACATACTATCTGGGCTAGAGAGGACATTAGCGGTTCAAATTGGAAGTTTGGTATTAATTGGTTTAATCACATACTTTTCTATTCCAAATTTTATGCTGATTAATTCTTCACTGTCTTGGGAAGGTTTAATGAAAAATGAATATCCTCACTGAATTCAGTATAAAAGACACACCACCTCACAAGCCAGCATAGCACTGGATTTCTGTTGTCTTTCTTCTCCAAAGCTGCTGATGAATTAAGTGAAAAATAACACAGTAGAAACCTATAAATTTAGTGTCATACAGAATATAATGAAAAATAGTATGTGTAAGTTTATACTGTAAATGAAGGGAAATTCTTCTTTTCAGACAGGAAATTGCTTTCAGAAGGATCTGAGCAAATCTTTCTGTACCTCATGTTATGTACACAAATATTGTAGTTATTTTAACTGAGTTAGGTTTATGTGATTGTTGTTTTCAACTTTGAAAAAAAGATTATTCAGAATGATACTTGTACCTGATTTGTATATCATTTGTGAACATCAGATATAAGAAATGAGATAACTACTGCCAGAATTACCATTATTAAATTTTGCCAAGCATTTGATGAATTTGTTGGTAGCTGAAACCATCCCTGAACATGTATACATCCATAGATTTTTCACAGACCATGTAGAATATTGAAGCTTCATTTAGGTTTTGAACTTGTAGCCTAATGAACATGGCCTTGTATCACAACAAAATAATAGCTCTGTCGATGCTTATGGCACTTACTAACAGCAGCAATTATTGCTTTTACATTACATTTCAGGTCTTCTACTACACTGAGGAAAATTTTCATGTTGGAGCATGAATCACAACACATTAATTTCCTTCCAAATCTGACTGTGTACTAATTACATAGTGTAATCAGCCAATATAGACTTGGAGAACTTTGAGGACAAAGAAATTCATGGGAAAACTCATGAATCTCTGATCTAGTATCTCCCAAATGCCAATTTAGCACTCTAATCCTTAAACTCTGCTTGAACACGTTGCCTTTCCTCTCTTTATCTTAAAGAAGAATGGATCCATGAAGGAAAAGGATCTTTCAATGCTTACATGACTCTTACCAAGATTATTTCAGAGAGATTTAATTTATGCTTACTCAGAACAACTTACTAAAGGCAGCACAATACTATTACTTATTATTAATACAGAGAATATATTCTCAGGATATGCAATATATAATTTTTGAAAACAAGAATGTTTCCCAGTTTATCTAGCTGAAGTTCTGAAACAGAAGTATGTCATTTACTTACTGTTTGTATGGAAGTGTTTCAGTCATGTATCTAGGGAACAGAAATGATTTAAATGTGGTTTATTTATATGTGATCTAAATGAATCGTTTTCCCTTCTAATACACAATTAATTACAAGTAACTAAAGTGAACCTTTCATTGGCATTCCACACAGCGAAAATCCATTTTCTGAGAAACTGTGTGGAAAATGTCATTGATAAACAAATGTGAAGAGTTTTATTAGTAAATAATTTGTAAATATGGGAATTGGTGGCTACATCTTTAATGCATACTATTTACAATGACTAATTCAACCACCATGCCTCAATATCAAAGATATTTTAAAATATTTCTTTATACATAGATGCATCATAAGGCAGACCCTGCCAAACAAGTGAAAAAATACAAAATATGAACAATTTCAATAAAATTTTAAAAATTTCTGTATAAGAAAAAAAACTAATTACTAGTTCTAATTAAGGATAAACACATTATCTTTTCATGATTTTTCTACCATATTGATACTATATAGTGTCTATATTATTAGAAATTATGTGAAAAAATCATATTACAGTATCATCTTTGGATAAGGAAAGAACACTATGAACTATATTAAAAAATCCTTCAATTTATACGTACAAACGAATAGATGCACACTTTTACTATAAATCTTGAGTCTTTCTCAGTAGTAGACTCCTGAAAGAGAAATGTGTAAAACATGCACATCCCTTCTCAAATAACTTATTTCATACAGACTTCAGGAGCTGAATTGTCTTTACAGGTCTCATTATTCCATTAGAGTCGAAAGTCATATTACCATCTGTTGTATATTCTTGATATGTAATGATACAGTAGGACACTATACTTAGAAATTCGTACTGAAAAAAATGAGAATTTAAATTTAAAACCAATTAGGTATTGATGTATTCATGTAGTATACTATGGTGTTTAAAAAAAAAAAAAAAAAAAACTACAGAAGAAAACGTAAGACCTCCATAACTTAGGATTTTTTGCTCATTACAAGATTTGTGTATATCCAATGGAGAAGAAAATGTTTCTGCAAAGTTCACTGAATTATGTTTCACTTTTTTCACTTCTGTAAATCCCTATCCATCTTCAGAAAACTGCATGTTACATTACAATTTATTCCAGGAATCCACTAGCTTTGTCTGAGATTTCAAACAGCACATATTTATTTTACAATATATAAAGTCACCATATCGCCAGCACAGACAATGCAGCAGTGTACATATAAGCTCATTCTCACCGGGATGCAAATACAGCCAAACAAAACAATTTGAATGCTACCACAGTGTTTCTAATACTCTGCTTCACAGAAAAAAAAAAAAAAAAAAAAAAAAATTCATCAAATAATAAAGTCAGCTGCTATGAAATTTAAGTAAGTCTTTGTTGACATCAGTGAAGATATTTGATGTGAAAATTACCTCATTATCTTCTGTAAACACATGAAAATCATTCTAATTTTATGCTGAAAACAGTGCCCTCCCATTTAGCATTACTGGGCATACAACAAAAGCAGAATCAAGCAGCACATTCAATAAAACAGTGCTGTGGCTGATGTCTTTGTCCAAATAAATATGTAAACTTAACTCCCCTTAGTTGTAGATAGATAATATCTTCTGAAAAACTGTGACCTATCCTACTAGGATGAAAATAAGGAACAAACTTTAGCAAGCATTTATTAGCTGAACTAGTTGTGAAAAAAGCTAAGCCGAAGTGCTATTA
>VZSV01000019.1:7691384-7735077 GCA_013398735.1 Nothocercus julius | reverse complement strand
TTAGCCCTTCGTAAGTTAGGAGGCATTCTTATGACTGTGATATGGCCAGGATTTTACATATTTGTTCAGACATTCCTTTTAAAAATGTCCATAAAATGTATTGGACAACTGTCTGCTGAATTTCTGAAGTTCAGTCAAGGTCTGCTTGATCAAAATAGAATGTCTTGTGAGAGTTACTGAAAAGCAGAATATAAAACATTTTTATTTCGATGAAATAATAATATTGTTGTCAAGTTTACATAATCTCTTTTGAATGCCATGGTAATTTGGAGACATTAACTTGGTGGCATTGACTTTAGAAAAATAGAGATCCCACGGTAGGATATTTCCTTTCTTATTCCTCCTAAAATAGATTTCTATTACTTAATCGAAGTCTACATCTTACTCTTTTTCATCATAACATTCGTTATTTATTTTACATTTATTTCAAGAGGGAATATTGTATGAAAAAAAATGAAATGAAAAAAGAAATAAAGAGTATGTACGGGTTGGTCTTAAACTTAAAAGTAGTGTGGATTAAGTAATGAAAGACTGGTTCACTCTTTTGGCAAAACATATCTACCAAAGTCGCTCTGCACAGGAAGTCAGAAAGGTTTCATGTGCTTTACAGTTGGTAAAATGCTTCTAAACTTACCAAAATTTGCTTTGACTTGATATGTTTTGGCACCGGAATTATTAGCTATTCCATCTCCATCAGAGATTGATGAGTCAAGGAACAGATGAAGAAACAGTCACAGAAAGCTAAGGAAGCTGAGAGTACAACTTTTTCAAGAGATTAGAAACTAAAGCTTGATTCTTTCTTTTTTTGTACACTTCATAAATTAAATTATTTCTCTGTAAATCTTAAATAAACAAAACATGCAAGGAGAGTATAACACCTATATTTGTTTCTTTAGAAATCTCTCCTTAAGACTGGTGCACTTCTTATTTAAGTTCTTTATTCCTTTATGATATACATATATGTGTGTATATCTATTATTTTATATATATATATATATATATATTCTTGCTAATGACAAAGATCTCTTGAGTGGAAAACTGTTAAATATTAAATTAAATATGGAGTAGTGTTGATAGATTAATTGAAGATTTTTTTTTTCTTCTCATAGTACTTCTTGGCTGAAAAGATTTTGGCAAACTAAAATTTTAGAAGTTTAATTGGTACTCTTTCTGCAAGCCTTAGTAAACATAGAGGTTGACATAATATATAAGTAGTACTTATTTCTCTGATTTCTTTTTCTCTCATGATGACTGCAGCAAGATCAAAATTGAGAAGTCTTCAGAGGCAAGAAAGACCTACTTTGATGTTGAAAATAATCCAGGGAGGATACGGGCATGGGCACTGGAATGGAAAGGTGCTGCTATAAAAGATCAAAAGAAATAGGCCCTGAAGAGAACTGGTTGAATTTGATGTTTCCATCTGAAGGGTTTGATTAGTTGGAGCAGGAGTAAAAAATTACTTAGAGCACTTTCCTTATCAAGTTTACATATATACATGTATAGTTAAACATGCATACATATAAAAGTTATATATATATATATATACATAAAATACATTATATATATATATATATATAAAACTTTAACTGATATCTTTGCTTTCATATAAATATACTAATATAATATATATATATGTGAAAGCAATTCTTGGCTGAAAAGGTTTTTGCAAACCAACTTTTTAGAAGTCTAGTTATATAGCTATAGATACATATATATGTGCATATATAAGTGTATATATATACACACATATAACTGCATATAAACACACATATATTTGTATAAAGTTATTCCAAGTTTTTTAAGAGAATTCAAATATCATTTATGCCATAGTATAGGCATAGCATATTTATATATATAAACAAGGTACTGTGAAGTGTATATATATATGAAAAATAATATATATATAAAGTTACTGTGAAGTAACTATGCTATGAATATGTATATGTAACATATGTAATATATATATATTCATAGTAGAGTTACTTTAGTTACTTCACAGTAATTTTTTTTCTTTTTTTAGAGTAATAGATAGATATAGCATTTTTCAATACTATACACACTCTGTTCCTTCAAAGATTTCTAACAACTGGGGTAAAAATGTACACTAAGTTCAACTAGAGATTAAATTCATATGAATTCATGACTCTTCTTCAAATATAATGAGTATTAAAAGACAGAGGGCTGATGCTGCAAATTTATCTTAACTCATGTACAAAAGCTAGAGCAATCTAAAGGTATGAAAGAAGACTGCCTTTTTAAGTAGTATTTATGTGTAAATTTCTACTAAGATAAATGATTTTGTAGAAGACTATAATAGGAAAGGTTGGATACAATGAACAGACTCTTTGTAGCAAGTAATGTAACTACATACTTCAGTAATGTTTTAACAATATGAAAATTGTATTCATATTTGCAAATATATTTGCTCTGTATTTAAAAAAAAAATCTGAAAAACAGAGGTTCCTGAATTGTAACAGCAGTATTATTTTCAGGGCATCTTTAGATAACTATGTGCGTCTTTCTTCCTACTTAGAATAAAAAATGATCCACCTTGATGACACTGTAGTCCGCATAGTCATAAATATTACCATATGTCATATTTTTGATAACTCTTTGAAAGAAAATGCCTGGATAAATAATTTTTTGTTTGCTTGCTTGTTTCTTACTTTCTTATAGTAACTTAGTTGCACATTTTACAATTTCCAAAAAAGAATTCAGCCTTAACCATAGCCACACTACTCTCATTTCTCTCTCTGTTATTTGCTTGTGATACTACAGTTTTGAATGTCAGTTTTTCTCACTTTACTTGCAAATAACTTTTTTCATCTTTTTACACCTCTATTATTGGTTGTCCTTTGTAAGGTTATCATCGGAGAAGAATGGTGGGGAAAAAAGGAAGCGTGTTTTGCTTGTGTAGGATCAGTGGGAAATCTGTCTGTTCCCTGACCTTGATTGAAATAGTGTTCTGCAAAGGATAACATTATCTTAGATAGGAAGTATACAGCTATGCTGTTGTCTCATCTAAGGCACATGTGTTGTCTCACATTTAATTGGAAGTCAACTCCAACTCACGTAGATTTGTTTATAACTTTAATAGCAAAAAACAAACGCACACATGATGAAACTTTTCACAAAACAATTTCCAATTATGTAATCTGTAAAATCTTTTGAAAGTGGAAAATTATAATCTCACCTCAAAATTACACAGATTGACTGGTGCTGAATTCAAATCTATTGCAATTACCTTGAAAATACCCTTACAGATCCTTAGCTTCACTAAACAGACTTTGAATCAAGAAATACTCAGTTTGTCTAGAATATCTCTTTCCTCAGAATTAAACTCTATTTAGTATTTAACTCTGTATTTCAGTGACCTTAGAACATCATTATGCAAATGATGTGGTTTTTTTTGGGGAAGTACTGTGCTACTGGTATTTATCAAGCTCTTAGAGTAGGAGATTATGCTTACCAGCTGGGATAGAGAACTCGATGGAGTAACAAACCTGTGTCCTGGCTAAGCCTGGCTCATGTGAAGCTATTTTTCATATGCCCGTATCCTGTTTTAGTCTTCATTCTGTTCTGCAGTTATCAAGGACAGAGCTCATTCATCTCCTCATCTCTTCTTTCACACAAATATGCATGTGCATGTAATATTCATCTGTTCAGTCTGGTTAATTTTTTTAATCTGGTCCTTTTTTTTGTTATTAACCCATAACTCATAAAAACTATCCACTGACAATATTATTTGACAAAAACGCTTCATCTTGACTGTTTTTTTCCTTTCTTCTTCCATGTGTATATGTGTACATGAGAGCAGTTCTTCCACACAGTATAAATAATTTTTACCGGTATTAGCATTTCAGTTTACCTAAACACAAGAAGACAATCCAGTACCTGCTGTCTCTTGCTGATTCAGGACATACCGTAACAGAAGAAGACAATAGTCAAAGTCTGCTATTAAAGAAAACAAATTTTTTTCAGAAAAGACATCATCACTCTTCTGAGATGGAATTTGTGTCCTCCTAATTTTCTTTGTCCTGGTTAATGCAGAATTTTAGGAGAAAGTAAGAGGTCAATAAGAGCCTAATTAATACAATCTTTGAATTTGATGGAAAGATTCTCCATCATATCAGCAGAATGAGACCCATTGCAAGGCCCTTTTGAATTTTCTGGACACATCTTTGACTATTCCAACACCACATGCAATCTCCTCTTTCTAACCGCTGTACTGTTTTACTCAAATACTTCAGTATTTGTCCTCCTTCATCCTTTCTATTAAATGGCTGAATATAATTATAATACCTTTGCATATTTTATTGTTATTCCTTGTCATTTATTTGCTATGCTAGTGTGACATTGTGAAGAATTAAGAGTCCCATCGGTAACAGCTGCACAGGACCTATGCCTTTTTCCTACTCTATCTGTATATAATTTCTATTACATTCTGACCTGAGCTCGCTTGCCCAGTTAAGATTTTCATCCAAAATATCTTAATGTTTTATTCTACATTATTTTATACATTGAAATGCACCATGAGATGTACTGAATTCTAAATCAATTATGTATACCACTTTGTTGTTATCAGGTCTCATTGTCATTTCCCTGTGACAATTAATCAAACTATTGATGCATGGCTGTTTCCTTATTAATCACATCTGACAGATCAGAAATCCCTGACCATCCTGTACCTAGGCAAAAAGTCACCATCTTCGACATAATCAAATTTTCTTTCAAAACACTGATGAAAAATAGATTTAGAATTCTCTTTTTTACCATTACCCTAGAATCTTTTTGCTTACCTGGCAGCAGTATAAGTACATAAAGTTACCATAATTAATAGTTCAGCCTTCCAAATAAGTATCTAAGCCATGTACTATCTTAGTTTATCTTTGTGTGGTACAACAATAGTTTTATAGAGATAGTAGTAACAAGTAATTATTTATGTAGGGTGAGATATTTACAACTCTATGGTAGAGAAATACAGATCTGGTCCATAAGCAGAGACCCTGAGGAGCAGTGACAGAGGATGAATCACAGAAGAGTGCAGACTTTTGTGATAAGGGAAGGGATACAGTTTATCCATGTTAAGGAAATGAACCTGAATACCTTGAACTAGGCAAAACTTGTTTACCGGGTAGCAAAGAGAACAAAGAAATGATATCCAACATATGTAAAATAATAAATACAGATATCATGAAAAGTTTCAGGCCAATGAAGAAGAGGTAAAGCTATAAAATCATGTTAGCAAACATACAGAAATGACACCAAGTATTGTGAGGAAGACGAAACCGTCAACATGAAGACTATATTCCTCCAGAGAGAGAGATGGAGAGGTAAGTATAATCTCAAGAAAAAGGGATAAAAATAAGAACAATGTGACACTTTTAATTGTATTATTACTATTATCAAGACTTTTGCTGTATAGAAAAATAGAAATATTCTATACAGCAAAACATTATTATATCATACATTACTCTTTTTTTCTTTTTATTTTTCTTTAATAATTACATCTAGTCTAATGATCCTTGATTTAGCTTGATACTAACTAAAAATTTTGGTTTTACAGTTCTCCTTTGCCCATACAAGACTCTAAGATTTATCTTTTTTTTTTTTTTCCCCCACAGTTAATCTTTATGAACAAATGGTTTTCCCTTGTAAAAATGTATTTCAATAAGAATAAGCCCTGTTTAGATTTTGAGATACCTTGCATATGTCTGCTTGTCTTGTCATGTGTGAATCTGACTTTCTCACAAGTCACTTAAAAAAATATATATATATATATATTTACACTAAGGTATTAGTGAATATGAAGCAAATTAATTTCCTTACATATTTTTAAAATGTCCATTTGCATAGATGCTAATTAATAGTAATAGTTGCTAATAATAACAAGCATGTACTTCTTTTAATGCGCATTTGTGTCCCATATATCATGCTTTAGGTAAATACATCCTAGAACACTCTAAGCAGTAACATGTTATATTAGTATTTCAATAAAAATGACACTATTTTTTTTCAGCATTTACTGATCCTGGGTGGATTCAAAGCCTTTGTTTATTATTATTTTCATTTCATTTTCATTTTTTTTTTTCATTATGATCTTGCTGTGCCATCTGCATCCTGTCTACACGTCTACTTGGGTAGGTGAAAGCCAGAATGATTGGGGGATCCAATGTGTTCATGTTGTAGGCACAAGTACACATGTAGATACATTTTTTTCTAGTATTCAAAAGCCATTTGTTAGTACCACTTTGAATGACATTTGCTAATAGCACACACCCAGGAGCTTATATTCCCGTCCTGAAGCAATTAGCTCTAAAAATCTCATGGATTCTCTAGCTGTTAATCAACTCAGAATAACATACCTCATCTTTCCAAGGAGAACAGCCAGTCTGCAGATAGCCTCTCCGGAAGCATGTCACCTAAGACAGCTGCCATAACAACACGAACAGCAACCACCGAGGTTCATGTGTCATTTTTTTATTTTTTGCTATCTCCACGGGTTTTTAGAAAAGATAAATGTGACAAGGTGTTGGACATCTGCTTACAAGTCAGTGCTTAAACAGAGAAAGATGGCAAATAGTACAAGCCAACCAAGTATTTCAGAAACTAGAAGACTAAGAGATGCTCTAGTAAAAGTCCTACACAGAAGACGAACAAAAGAAAATCTTCATTTTTTAACCTTATTTTTCATTCCAGTATGGCACTCTATAATAGAACTAGTTGAGGAATTGTTGACAATTACCACACACACAAAAAAAATGTTGCTTCATTCTCTAGTATACAAATATAATATCCCAAGAGCAAGGCAATGGCCAACTGAAGTATGCCAGGGAGCTGGTTATATTTCACTGGGGAGGTTTGTGATGTGAAATTACTCTTAATTGACATACCTGCAGAACAGAGTTTGGGCTATTTTGTATTAAAATTTGCATAGATCTAAAAGTGATATAGATTTAAAATTGGAATTCTCAAAATTATTATTATTAATAATAATAAAAATGATTAAATTAATAAAATAAATAACATCTTTACTAATCCTCTACATGTGCTAGATTTTAAAATATGTTTTATAGATTTTAATTTAGTCTTAATCTGATAATTATATGCCAGTTTTATTTTACATCTACTTTCCCTACTTGTAGAATTAATACTATTACTGATTTATTGATACAGCTAGCCAGAACTCTGCCTCCATGAATATTAAGTATAAGGAAAAACAAAGAAACAAAAAGAAAGAAAGACAAAGCTAACAGAACAGGTAAGAATTTTTGAAACCAGGGTTTTTAATGAAGAGTATGTTAATTAACTTAGTAAAAAAAAAAAAAAAAAAGATTAAAAAACAACAGAAATTTATCCAACATTTTGCCCACAAATCTCATTTTTGTTCTTTTTTTTTTTCCAATTTGTTACATATCTCTTATTTCTGCTTCCTAATCTATGCTCTTTTGTGTGACCTTTGTCTTCTTTATGAAGGCTAGCACTATCAGTGCCTCATGCCTCACCTTAATTATCAAAAAATGTAAAACTCTTTTTATTCTTCCACCAGCCTATTGTTTGACATGTTGTTTGGAGTAATTATTTCCTAATAACATTCAATTGCTTTTATATTAATTCTGAACAAAAGACTGCTATTATCCTGATTAGACTCAAATTTATTTAGTCAAGGTTCCATTCCCCCAAATAGTAATACAAAGTAGTAAAATGTAATTGTTGTTAATTAATTGCTACCGCTAGCATTTTAAATTGCCCTCAGCTCTCTAGAGGGATCTGGTAGGACCAGTATGATCTGAAATCCTGTAAGTTACAGTTGTACTGACTCTGGATGCATCCATCTTTCACAGTTGTACTCTGTTTTCTGAACCAAAGAGCAAAGCATCAGCTTCATACTGAGAACTCTGAACATATGGGACTGGACTCAAACTAAAAAAGTGCTGCTAAGAGGATTAGCATATCAGTTAAAGCAAAGTGCCACTCTTTCAGGATGGAGGGACTTCATGTCAAGCTCTTTCCCCAGCGTTCCTCTGAGAAAAATATATCAACCGTTAACAGAGGGAGACATACGATTTAAATTGAGATCCCTTACAGAGGATAACTTTAATTACTTGTGTGTCTTGGGTAAGAGGAAGTTTAAAAATTAATGCATTTTGACAGTGTTTTGGATGGTTGTAGAAATTAAGCTGCTGTCATTTTGCCAAATGAATACCACAGGAATGCCTAAGGCAAAGATGCATCCTAGGATTGGGGGAGGAAGAAACTGTCAAAAAATGACATAAATAGCTTATGGAGTGTTCCTAAATACCTTATTGAGTGTTAAAGGCTATTGAGAGGATATAAAAATCACCTTTCAGGTCAATCATCTAAGAAATTAGTTTTTTTTTGTTGTTTTTTTTTTTATGCTAATAGACATTAAAGTGATGTAACCACTTCCAGCCCACAAAAGGCTATAGCCTTACCCTCTAGAGAAAACAAAACAGAACATACAAGCAAAAAAAACTAACTCCATTCCCCATATACCAGATATCGCAGCTACTTTATTCCCGGGAAATAAAGTGCTACAATACTCAGTCTCTCAAAGTCTGCACTAGTGCAAGTAAATAAAGAAAGAAATGGAGAAAAATAGTATACATATTTTCTGTACTCTCTTGTTCTATCAGATCTTTAAACCCCATCCTGATGAAATGTATTTATATATATATTTAACAAGACTCATCTCTCACCATTCTTCTTGCTCTTTCTAAGTAAATACATGTTTCCGTGCTCATTTTATTTATCTCTGTACCTTGCAAAGTTATGCTTATGCTCCCTACAGCAGAAATACTCCATTAGGAGCAATTCATTAGAAAAAAAAAATGTAGAAAATCCAAGTCTGGATTTGTTTATTTAGTACTCCCTTATGCCATCAAGGGCAATTAATTTGCTAAACAGGAAATAATGTGTGACATCCATTTGAAGCTGGGCATCATTTTCTCCTCTCACATGTAGGATGTTGCTTTTCCTCTCTGTGCTCAACAGACAGCAAAGCTTTACTCTCAGAACAGTGCTGGGAATGGAATTAAACACATTTCAGATTCATTGTGCATGTGTTTCCCTTAGGTTATAATGCTCTTTAGTGGAATAAAATCCCTCAGGAACCTGAAGGAAGGAGGGAAATTTCTGGCTTTTCAATATAGCTGTGAGTATCAAAAATAAGCGGAAAAAAAAAAAAAAATCTTTTTAAAACACTAAACATCCACTTGTTCAACTACTATCTGAGAAAAAAAATAGCTATAATTTCGCCTGGTTACCTTCACATATTTATTATGTTGAGTAATTTAAATCTAAATAAATTAGTTTCTGAAATCCTTAGGATAAAACCATCTCTCACTTTATGTTCAGGAACTACCTTGCATTCTGAGAGGATATATGCAATACTAAAACTAACACATAAAGACAGCAATAGTAAGTGCATATTCAAGATAAAATTTGATTTCTTCAGGCATAAAGTGCTATTATGCTTTCACCCATTAATTTAAATTCTGCTCATGCAGTGTGCAATTATTTGTTTCTTGTTTTGAGACAGAGGAATGTGATTTCCCATTATGGTTGAGTTTCAAAATTACATGCTGGTAAAAGATGGACATTCACAGGTCAGGGAAGATTTCTGTATTCACAGACTCAGAAAGTTCAGAATGAATTTAACAAAGCTTTTTTTTGTTTGTTTGTTTGTCTTTTTATTTTTATTTTTTTGTAATCTGAGGGCAAAGAGACTTTATTCTTAAAGAAAAAATATGTTAAAGAAAATATGCATTAGAAGACTCCTAAACTTGTCTTTCCTGGAACACAAATAAATCAATGTCATTGCCCATATAGAGCTCAGTTAGAGAAGAGGATTTTGCCCTTCATCTGCATAGTATCTGGAGATAGTTTGTTTGTTTGTTTGTTTGTTTGTTTGTTTGTTTGTTTGTTTCTGAAAGGGGCAGTATAAGTAAGCTGTAGAAATTATCCTGTACAACTATGAAATCCTTCCCTGACTATCAAGCTGATACAATATTTTCTTTTTATGCTGAGCAGTTATAGGCACTACTTTCATTGTGATACAACAAAATGTCTTTGAGAAACATACATGCACTCTTTGGCAGATGGGGCTGTGAATGATATCACATCTAGTAAAGCGTTACAGCCATCATGTGGGCAAGATGATAATTATACTAATATCACATATATGTGGCATAGCACAACATACAGTGTTCTGTCACTGGTTTGTTTACTTGATTTTTCAATAAATTATTCTCAATATCTAGGAGGAAGTTCAAAATAAAGGGAAGTCCTGGGACTTGGCATGTCCATAGCATCCTCAAAGAAGAATGATGACACTTCTGGACATGATATCTCTGGAGGAAGCAAATAACATAGCCCTTGATCATGGCTTCAGCTTGCAGTACCTTTTAAATTTTCTGAGAGAGTTTTTTTTTTTCTCTGTTACCACTGATATGTAAGCTATTGCTGTAAATGAAGCTAAGCCAAGCCTCATTTACAATTCCTCCATGCGTATTCAGAACTTCATCTTTTAAAATTGGAATTAATTAAAGCTGGCAAAATGATCAGTGATTAAACAGCTGCAAAATCTCATTATTAAAAAGGACCCTTTTTGAGTTTAATGAGTGTAAAAATGGTTGTAGAAGTCTTAACTCTAATTTTGTTTTTATATTTGGATATTTGAAACTTTCATGCTAAGACTCAGATTGTCTTCTTTCATATGCAGCCTTGTGCTAACGTAAAGTCACTATAAATATAGCAGCATGAGAACTTTCACGCACACATCCTGACCTTCTGCCTGTAACCATCTTGTTCCCTTTTTGAACATTGTCACTCTTCTATGTTTTATTTGCAACAATATCTCTTATTTATTCAGTATCTATTATTTATTTCTACACACGCAATAATGAATGTTCTAACTGTCTTGCTAGGAAATCCTGAAACTGTTGAAAAACTGAATCTCTAAATTCTCAGAAGAAATTTTTCAAAATAATGAGTGAATTTCCCTCTTCTTTCTGGTATATGACCAGAAAGGCTCTTTTTTTTTTTTTTTTTTTTTTTTTTTTTTTTTTTTTTCTGTGAAAGGAGGAGTATGAGCAAGGAAAAGGATAAAAGGATAAAAGCAAAATAAAACCTTGGAAAGGTTCTACTTACCATTTAGTTTTCAAACTTGAGAAAAGAAGTTTGTCCATTTAAGTTTGAGCATCATGGGAGAGGATAAGTCTAAGAAAACAACTAGCTTCAGGTGTAAATCAAATGGAAATAAAGACTTCAAGAAATACAGACTCTGTCTGGGAATAGTGAAAGAAATTGTAGCAGGTAGGTGAGAACTGGCTATACTGGAGACTTGAAATAAATGTGTCAGTTCTGGAAATTATAGGAATAGAAGCATGGAGCTGTGTGGGGCAGTTTTATCTTGCTTCATTCTTGTGTCTGCATTAGACTACAGTGTATCACGCATCTTAATGGTAATTGATTTTTCTATTGGGGTTATTAGTCATCACTGTTCCCTTAATACAAAAGCACAGATTTTGTAAAAAAANTATACACATATAGTCTTATTGTAGCAACAGAGTAGGGAGACTCATGCAGTTACTAAATCTCCTCAGGGGATTCCAAGGAATAGAAGGAATTTACCTGTAAATCTGAACATAGGAATAAGATGAACTTTTTTAATTAAGAAGATAATTAATGTTTTAATAAAAAATGCCTCGGGGAATCCTCCTAAAATCTGCTTTAGCTTTTCCACCAAAAAATGTATTCACTAAAAAAGTTTCATCCATCTCAAGACTTGTGTTAAGGAGGAGGTCTCTCCAGATTATATCTATGCCTGGCATTAAGAACTACCAGATGGAATAAGCTGCTGATTATTTTTGCACAGCAGGAGGCAATGCAAAAAGAAAGTTGCATTGAATTATCTATATTTAAGGATTATAAACATGTTTTCAAATCTGCCATAACTCAGCCATAGCAGTAAGATACTCTGCATTATTTTCTTCATCATCATTTATGTACTTGTGAAGTTAGTCTTTCATTCAGAGACAATAGTTGTTATCCCTAGGGAATGCATGTTTTTCACATCATCTGATTATGACCATTTAAAATATTAATTTGTAATATTTGCTAACCATTTGGCTTCTGGATAAACAAAACAAAAACCTTTTCCATTCCCTTACAAAATAGACATCACAGTGTCAAAGAAAGAGACATAACTATGCTGGGCAAATAATAATCTCTGGCTAGATAATTTCTGGCTAGATAATTTCAGCCTAGATAATAAGCAGCGTAGAAATGTACAGTTCCAGATTCATTTAGAAAATAAAGGATGACTAAAAAAAGTCAGAGGATAACATGCATTGATTTTTATAATACCTTAACTACATCTTTTAGGTTTAATGATATAAGAGTTTATGGAGATCTCAGCGTAAAGGGAGAACATTTAGAAATTTTACTGAAGTCACACAGTGAAGCATAGGCCTGTGGTCACATTTTTAACTCTCTGCTCTTTGCCCTTAATAATTTTTACTTACATTGTGGATTTCTCTCTCTCTCTCTCTCTCTCCCTATTTTTGATGACTCATGTCTGTCCCTCTGATTAATTCTGGTCTTACTGTACTTAATTGGGGGAACTATTTAAATCTTAACAGCTGAGTTATGTCAGTTTTGAATACATAATAATACATAATCATGCCCATGCAGACTGGGCATGACTTATGTTTACATCTTCATTTTGCAATTTCATCTTCTGTTGATGCAACTTGTTATCCTTGTTATCCTTGTTATCTATCCCATCCCGTCCCGTCCCGTCCCGTCCCGTCCCGTCCTATCCTATCCTATCCTATCCTATCCTATCCTATCCTATCCTATCCTATCCTATCCTATCCTTTTCCAGGAATGATATCTGATTTGCAGCATCAAAAGATTCTTAGTAAGAGTATCCTAAAGTGACACTAGATACACGCATAGAAGAGTTGAGAAGTCTTCTGTTCTTGGGTTTTAAGCAGTTTAAAGCATAGAATAAAGTATTAATCTTCAAATAGACACAAGGTTAGGATACAATCTGAAACACCATACTATTTAGTTCAGGGAATTACACTCCTGTCTGAGTGTAGGGATATAGGAGTATGAAGGATATCTGTAGAAAAAAAAAAAGATACAGGAATTATTGACCCTCTAGACTGCTTGCAAAGTTGCAGGTTATCAAAATATCCTCCAATATTTATCTAAACATTCATTTAAATTAAATCAGCACATAATAGCTTCATTTTAATTGTAAATTAAATTTGCATTTTGTCACTTTAACATTTAACTAAAATCTATTTGATAAATCACTGTATTAATAGGGAAGATAAAAGGAAGATAAAATTCAGGAAGAATTAATTTTGAAAGTGAATTTGTATATTAATTAAATCAGTCTGTCATTCAGAAATTCATATTTGTACATGGAGGACAATGACTTCTGATAAGAAGATGTTATTTCTGTATAATTATTTTAATGAGTGGAACGCTAAAAGATAACATATCTTCTATGGGGGTTGGACTAGATGATCTCTAGAGGTCCCTTCCAACCTTAACCGTTATGTGATTCTATGATTCTGTGACTTCATATCCATGCAGCAATAGAGTTGGAAGAGCTTTTCTGTGATGTATTCAATTTAAGAAACCTCTACTGAAACTTTGAATTATTAAGCAACATGCATTTGCTAAATTGAGACATACTTGTATGTGCATTTACGCCATTCATCAACCTAATCTTCCTTCTACTAGGGTAAACTACTGAGTAAACTATGAGCAAACTGTTCTTCCCTTTGAAAATGCTATCATGCAGCATTAATTATAAGATAATTCTATTGAATTCTGTGAATAAACCACAAGTTTATGGTCTTTTTTTTTTTCTTATTTTGATATTATATAGTCACTTGCATTTCTCCAATTTACTTAAAAAAAAAAATGATAAATATCTTTTTAAAGTGTCTAGTCAATATAATCAGAAGTGAACAGGGAACAACACTTCTCATCCCAAGCATGAGTGGGATTTAGAGTGGGACTCAGATGATTTTTGAAAGGCTGGAAAATGATTAGGCCCCTACATAGAACTTGGAGATTTGACAGAAGGTTTGTGCCGTTTTTGTAGGGACAGCTGAAAGCAATTGAAAATCTACTGTTAGCAAAACAGACAGACACACATCCTGACTTATTTTTGATAGAATTAAAATGAAAATACTGACTCCGTTTTTACATTCTACATCTAACTCAGTGTAAGGAATTGCATTATAAAGAATTCAGAATAGCATAAAATATCACAAAATGCTATGAGCAAGTTAAAAATATTTACCACTATGTGCATTTTGTAAAGATTTCTAAATCACTCTGTGCAGTACAGAGCTTTCTAAAACAGTATAAGGGTCTGCTCAGAATTTCTTCAAGACAAAATACTGCAGTTGCTTACTACAAAAAGGTGAGAGTAAAATCTTTTTAATGGCTGTATTGTACTTTATACTCATAAATAAAAGAAAGAACCACTTCTTTTCAGTTATTTCCCTGAGTCTTAATTCATGTACTGTTTTCTTTCAGAAATAGAGATATCAGCCATCCTTGTTTTCTACAAACAAGCAATGGGGAAAGAGTGAGTAGGAAAGAAGCAGGTGCAGTTCTATCTGATTGTCTCTGTGTTTATCTGTCAAGGCTCAAAGGATATGCAAAATACCTCTTTCAGAGTAGTATCTGGGTATTACTTCTTAGCTAGTATTATCCTCCAAATCCAAGACAATAGGTATATGTACCACAGGTAAAATGGTGTTTCTCAGAAGTCAAATAGCATTCCAAGACTCCCTATAACCGATGGATTCCCCAGGTTATTATTATTATTTTTTTTTTACTCTATCAGAAAATTCACTGGCTTTTTTTTTCTTTCTTTTTTTTTTTTCATGTTGAAGAATCAAAACAAATGAATGAGAAAAATAATATGAGATTTTCTGAAACAAGTTGTCAAGCTGATATATAGTCTTAATTTATTTTTAAGAATTTTCAGTTGTGATGTCTCTGCTACATATAAAGTGGTAATTAAAAGAAATTTATGTTGGATTGCTCTAGACAGAACTTACTAAAAAACAAGAAGATTATGTTGCACTCTTTCCTCCTGTGCATTAGAATTACCTCAGTGGTATGAGTAGTTTATGATGTAATCAAGATAGAAACTGAGCTAAATGAGCCTAGATGGAATTCTTTTTAAACATGAAAAAAATAATTCCTAGATTTATATTGAAGAAATAGAATACTAGAGGATCCTGAAATAAAAGCCATATGGAAAATAAAATACAAAAAATACCAACTGAATATGGATGTGGTGTAGCACCACTGTGTACCTACATTCTGAATGCACAAGCTGTACATTCAGCCTATCAAAACATGAAGCTACAATTCTTAAGTGCACCTCTAAGAAGGTCAAGCCTTCAGTTTCCCTATCCTTGAAAACTATTTTTTTTTTTCTCTCTTCTGATTAAAGATATCTTTAACAATTATGGAGAACATGTTATGGAACTGAGTTGGTGACAGTTTGTAGAAAAAAATATTACTGTCACAAGGAACACTTTTTTGTAAATTTGTATTGCTTCCATCAGGGCCTTTATCTGGGATCATTAAAAAATTGTTTCTGGATAACTAAGGTAAAATATTATAATGTTTTAAAAATAAATTGTATTGAAAAAGTATACATTTAATATATATATATCCTAGTTTTAAGCTAAGCTTATCTTTTCTTTGTGTGAAAAATAGTAAGTTCAAACTCTTATATCTAGTTACAGGAAAACTGAAAATAAATGAAAGAGAGTTTACTAAAGAGTTTACTAAAGGTCTGAACAATGGAAGAATAAGTGCAATATAATACTCACTTTTAATACAAGTCTTACTAAACCAAAGAGTTAAGCTGAAGATTTCAGAGTAACTGGCCTAAGTCAGTTGATGTGAAATTCATAGAAATATGGGATAACTCACATGCATTAAAGAAGCAATTATTAAGAAAGATAACTATTTAAAATAAAAATGCATTTTATAATCTAATCTTTGAAATTTTTAAAAAAGATTTATTAGAATATTAAAGAATAATATCTGTTATATCAACTTTTAGGAAGAAAAAATAAAAGTGAATAAAAGTGTTCCAGTAATACACTGCCAGTCCAGAAACAAAATATTTTGAAAATTGAAGGAATTCTGAACATTATTTTTACCTGTATTGAAACGAAAGACTGTGGAAGAGAATTTTTTTTTTTTTTTTTTTGGTTCTCTGAAAGAATCAGGATCTCCTGTAAAATCATCCCCCTGACATACACATAAAATAGACCAAAGGACAGGCTGACACAAAAGACCGTTTATTTTTCTACTCATTTTGTAGCTACAAAATGTCATTTCAGCACACTATGTTCATTCTATCTGATGCTGAACTACTCTGTCATGTTTCAGTCATTCGTGGTTGAAAATAATAAGGAAGTAAGCCAAAGAAACATTTTTGTTGCAAAGATTTGTCTCTGTAAATGACTTGGAGAAATACCACATGCAGTAATAATGGAGTAAGTTAAAGGGAAGAAAAGACAGGGTAGTACAGGATATACATAATGACTTTGTAAAAAAGGAAAACCAAAAACCCTATTTGTCATAGTGTCATACATTATTATCTAAGGTTGTTTGTTTGTTTGTTTGTTTTTGTATTTTTATTTGTACCTCTAAGCATAAACAGTTGAAAATATTTTACCTAAAGACGAAAGTGACAGCAATTTCTCCTATTCTCCTGTTATACAAGTATCTCCTGATTTCCCAATTTTTAGGAGCACAGGCAATGATAGCCTTCATTTCAGAGTACCTGAAAAGTATAGAGAAAATTGGAAGTGTCTCCACTATGTAAATGAATACTTTAAAGAAATCATGCACAATTTCTTAAGATGGCTCTCAGAAAAAAAAAAAGTTTCTTAGATTATAAGGCAAAATGTTTTCTATAACAGAATTAAATCATACCTAATGCCCAGATCATTGTGAATTTTTGAAAAGGAGACATGAAGTCTTCAAAAAAAGACTCAGAAATATTTGTATACTTATGTATAAACACACAAATGCATAAGAAGAATGCCAAATGAATAAGAAGAAAGTCAAGGCAGAGCGTAGTCTCATTGTTTAACATGAAATTTCAGTATTGTGTACTTGTTCCACATTTTTCAGAATATGAACTATTTTTTAGAAGTTCTGCCATACACTCAGTTTTCCCTGGAGAAGTTCTGCTCGTGAATCTCTTCCATGAATAATGGACATGATGAAGAGCCTTTGCATTAATATTAAAGGTAGAGTTAGAGTTGGCTGGCATTTACCTGCTCTGCTCACTATCAGTGGCAAGTTAAAATTGCCTGTTACATGAATAATGATGACAAGTGAGCCTTAGAGCTCAGCCAGTGAACTTCCTCACATATATGAAACTTTTTTTTTTAATTTCCATAAATCCTAATCATATACGTTCATGAAAATCTGATTTTTTATATCTTAAATATAAATTGTGTTTAACTGTATTGTAACGACTGGCACTACAACAAAGTCTGCAAGGTTTAAAGTGACCTCTGTAGTCCTGGTAAAACTACAGGATATCCATCCTAGGCCACTTGGCAGCAAGGGACTACGTTACTTTGTTCCAGTGTTTCCTGACTTTATATCAGATATTATTGAGACATTATAATTACTTAAAGAATTCATTATTTTTCTTCTGGAAAACAAAACAAAAAGCAAAACAAAACTAAATCCACAAACCTCTATAGCTCTTTTTAATCCCTTCCCAATTAATATCATAAGATCATGAAATAATTACATTTCAAGGGAACTCTGAAGGTCATCTAGTCCAACCTTCCATTCAAATCTTTAAGAGCTGGAAGATGTTGCTCAGCTCCCTGCTTACTTAGAAGGTTCCACAGGCTTTCCAAGCAACCTGTTCCAATGCTTGACCATTACCATGTACTACTTTTTTTTTTTTTTTTTTTTCTTATATCCAGACAGAATCTCCTTTCTAGTGACTCATGCAAATGAATTTCATACAGAAACATTTCTTTACACTCCCTAGTTTAGCTTCGTCTTTACTTCAGTTATGGGTCCTTTTTCAATGAATGCTTAAGTTTGTTAAGTGTTTTGGTTTCTGGATGGGAAGACTATCCCATGTAACAAACAAAGAATCTGTACTGTGAGTTTTCATTTTCCATCTATTACACAGGAATTCGGGTTTCTATATTTTTTTGTTACTTTGCTTCATTTTAATTTCAACTTATACGTATTTGGAGTATTCTTAAATTCTTGATGAGTTGTAAACAGTGTAATAGAAAGCATATTTTTGTTTTACTGGATGCCTGGAGGATCACCCAAGACTACAAATGCACTTTGAGGAGGCCTGACATTGTCTCATGTGGCTTATAATTTCTTTTATGTGATCTCTCCTAACTGAGGCTTAGAGGCATAAAGCAGATCAGAATTATCTAGACTATTAGAAGGACTGTTAGAATAAGAATGCCCCACTTTGTATGGAATTTCCTTTTGAATTATCTTCATTTAAATTGAATTGCTTCTTGGTCTTTAAGAAGATAATGTTTCAAGAGAACTTGCAAATAAAATACGACGATGTTGAGAACATACAAAAGGAGAGATGCGAGTGATTATACACTATGAAAAAGTGCTTGACCTGAGTAGTATCAACCTCCCTTGATACATACAGGAGTTGCATTAATATTTGTAAAGAAATGTTATCCTGTAATATTTTTTTTTTTTTTTTTTTTCCTCTCTGTTAATAAGGAAGAAAAAGCTCCCAACAAAGCAACAAAGGACCTTTCGTAGCAGGTATTATACTTCTAGAACATAAAAGAGAGGAGTTTGTATCCATATATTTGCTGTTTAGCTTTTTATAGTCACTGAAAGAGCTATTGTCATGAATACTCTTGAAAGATCAAATTTCATAGGAATTTAAACATGGGTTGGACTTACAAGCCTGTGCTGACTATTTACACCGAATTCAACACTTTGTACTTCAGGTTTGGAATTTATGTATGCACAAGTTTTGTTTTAAAAAAAATCAAAGTATCAGTTAATTATGTTATTTGATATTCTGTGTTTTTAACCTTCAAAATACCAAGGAGATGTAAAGGACTTGATTCAGTTGCCTGAACATAGGTACCTCTTCAGATGAGAAAGGATATCCAAACAAAGTGCCACTGTTCTTCAGAAGATACCACAGAGAGAGATCTTGCATACTGTAGAGCAGCAGCAGGGTTCCCTATAATGTGTCCCAGAGAGAACTGGATGTGTGGGCTACTTAACAAATGAAAGAGGACTGGGAAGTGTTGAAGAGCCCTTTACCATGTCTTCAGACTCCCATCCTCCCTGCCCAGAGAAGCTTGCAGTAACAGTGCACAGAAGACCAGTTTTATATTAGGAAGTTTGCTGCCTCTCATCCGCCATCAAAACACAATTACAATCTTGAATGTATGTGGTTCTGAGTTCTAAGAAAGGCAAGCAACCACTGAGGTGTGCATGGGATGCTCCTCCTTCAGGAGAAGAGGGACTCCAGACCCAGTTGCTCTTCTTTCTGCCCAGTGGTGGATGAGGATGCTGTCATGAAAATTCACTTTCAGGCAAGTGTTGAAGCCTCATGTTATGGGAATGATTATTTGCATACTAGATATGTATAAATCTTATACAGTGCTTACAGTAAATGGTGCCAGTTCTAGCTTTACAGCACTTGGCTATTACCGGTAATTGCAAATACCCAGTTAAGGAACATATGAACAATTACACAAATGAAATTTTTATTTGGTGATACTTTAGAAAAAAAAAAAAAAAAAAGAAAAAAGAAAAGAAAAAAAAAGAAGGAACACCTAAAATGACTGTGCTTAACCAACAAGAAAAAAAAGAATATTGTTCCTGAATTTTGATTTCAAACTCCAGTCATGAAGCAGGTATACTTAGATCCATGATATGGGAAAGAACTGCTTTAAATAGCTAACTTGATCTGATATTAAAGATATAAACATGTAAACAGAAATTCAAAGAATGGGAAAATATTCTCGTTTCCGTATGTGGAAAATATCATACTAAATTGGAGAAGAAAGGGAAAATCACTTATTGTATGTAATTGGCAGAGAGGTTTTATGAATTAATAGATTATTATTTAGCTTAGATATATTATGCACATAGAAAATATCAATGGTGAGTACTATTAAGGAAATTACCAGACAAGATATTGACCCTGCGTGTGTAGGGGGGTTGGACTAGATGATCTCTAGAGGTCCCTTCCAACCTTAAGCATTCTATGATTCTATGATATTTTTCCTATATGTATTTCCTGTATTTTTTCCTAAAGTCAGATTTCAGCTTTGCTTTGTTAGACGAATGAGGAGTGTCTTCCTTATTAATTGAGGGTGACAGAGCACTGGAACAGGCTGCCCAGGGAGGCTGTGGAGTCTCCTTCTCTGGAGATCTTCAAAATCCGCTTGGACGCAGTCCTGAGCCACATGCTGTAGGTGACCCTGCGTGTGCAGGGGGGTTGGACTAGATGATCTCTAGAGGTCCTTTCCAACCTTAAGCATTCTATGATTCCATGATTCTAATTCTTTATCCTATTCCATTCAGAATTTAAAATTCTAATTTCATCTTAGAAAATCTAATATCAAAATTTGATATTATTACAGAGTTTAAGCATGTGGTATATTGAATGAGTTTTACCTGTATCACACAAACAAGTAGCTTTAATTAAACATCTGTTTCATGATTGCCTCATGACTTGCTTCAAATTGCTTATGGATCAGGAATTTATCAGGTATAGTAGTGAGAAAGGAGATGAATTGAAATTATGTAGTAATTATGGAGTGATCCTAGCTTTAAACATGAAATTCAGATTTAACCACGTTACTTCCTCCTAAATAAACTGTCTTTGCTCATAAAGTTCTAATGTATTAGGTTATGCTGTCGCTGTCTGAATGTAGAGCTACCTCTCTCAGCACATTCTCCATAGCTTTGTCCAGTTTGGTTCTAAATAACTCTATTTTTCCTAATTTCCCTTGGGATGCCGTTGCACAGTCTGATAGATCTGAATGTTAGTAAATGTTTCCTCATTCAGTCTTATTAATTTCTTGTTTTGTCTGATTACACCCAATTATATTTCTATATATCAGCTTTAACAGCTCTTCACATTTCTTTTATTTCTCAAACTTTTGTTTCTCAAATCACTGAGACATTTCTGTTCCATTTTTTTTCCAGGCAGTCTTTTCAACCCGAATTCAAATTAGAGGTAGTTAAATGCTCAAAACGTCAAAAAGTGAAGTTTTTTTTTTTTTTTTTTTAAATACTAAAAATTACACCTTCTAAAAATGTTTTATATGTGCTTTGGCTTATTTGTCCTTATCACTTACCAACATCCTCTTGATTTAGTGTTCAACATGTTAGTATTAATGTCTTCAGTATATTTAGTATTAAAAATATAAACTACTGTAATTCACATCTAGCTTTCAGTTTCTCTTCCTCTTGAGTTCATCACACCAACTTATCATGGTACAGGCATTTAAAAGCTTTGTTTACTTGAAAATTACCCTAGTCTGTGGAAAGATCTATAAGCATCTATTTAATCTGAAGCATTGCACTAATGTTATTTTTTTGAGAATTTTTAAATTGATCATTTTAACACAACTGAAGTGTGTATGTGCTGAATATGCTTTTTTAAAAAAAATATATGCATAACTGAGACTTTTCATTATTTGTGGATGGAATATTTGAAACCCTTCCCTTATTTTTAATCTTCTTAACGCCACACCTTTCTATGTGATATCTTCCAGTTAATATCAAAAAGTAATACTATTTCAAATACTAATAGCATTACAAAGCCTCACCACTCTTGGTGGAACCTCCAGGAGCAGGACTGGGGCTGCACTGGCTACCCTAGGGCTTTTCTTGCCCAAGAGGGAGGGGACAGGTCCCAGGCACCAAGACCTGACCAGCACTGCCCCATCATCAGATCATGCACAGGCAGCACCTTGGCACTGAATGGAACCTGTGGGTCTGCAGGCACTATCAGTAATTGCAGATCAACTCACCAAAAGCTGAATCAAATACAGCAACAAGGGGTCAAATCTGTCATCAACAATGCTTTATAACAAGATGAAAAGAGGAAGAAAAAAAGACTCAAGCAAAGTCAATTTTTTGAATCCATCTTTGCTTCTGAGGTAAGGTCTTTGCAAAGACAAACAAAAATCCACATTCTACTGAGGTTTACTTTTGAAAATGACACCAGAGGTTTAAACACATGGCACTTGATTAGCTGAATAGCAGCCTAGTTTTCCCTGTGGGAAATACCACTATTTGAGCTGTTATAAGGTGTCCACACATCCTCAGAAAATGCCATAGATGACCTGAGACTTACAGGAAATGCAAGCTCTTCCAAACTACCATATGGAGATCAGCTTGAATACTGTAGTATATTTCATATGGAACTGGATACCTAAGCGTAGACCACTGAATAAATTCTTCATTTGATAATGAGATCCTGCATATCTATCTCAGATAGAGATATCTACTTTTCAGACACCTACATTTATTCGTCTTATTCTGAAGTGGAATCTCACTCAAGGGGAACTATGTAGGCACCAAAAGACATAAAAAATAGATGCCTATTATTGAACTATTTTAGAGTGTCACATCTGCATCTCCAGCTGTAGATGTAGAAAAATGCCACTGTGAAAGTACTTCTGCCAGCACAATGCAGGCATTCGGATAACTTAGAATATCTTAAAAAGGCACTGAATGCTTTTGTGTAGACTTTAAATAGAACCTCGGGTATCCCTATTTAAGCTACTCAATGGGGAGAAATTTGTTATTTCAGGGCACATTTCATCTTATCTGTTTTAGGTTATGACATCTGGATTAAATTAATAATGTGCTACAAATATTAATTTCTCTCCTTTTAACAATGAAGACAGTCTAAATGATCAGCTGTAGACATGCCATAATGTAGACGTCTATTTGCCAGAGGAGTTCCACTGAATGTGTCTACATGATAAATTGCAGGAATATGTAAACTTGCTCTTCAAGTTGTGCCTGAACCAATTCTAACCTTTAAACTGAATAGTCAGTAAGTAAAATCTAATAACATTCTTGAAAGTTAAGATATTTTTGTTTAATCTCAGTGCCATATTAACACTTAGTTACTTCACAACTGCCGGGTGTCCAATGAATTCAAAGACTTAAGCACATATCATACTGGAATCTAATGTAAATTTAATGTAAACCTATGCCAGTGATTCAAGGAAGTTATCCTTAGCTCAGCTGTTGATTAAAACAGGCAGAATGTTACAAAATTGGCTGATGCCTAGATTAATGGGTAAGATTTGGTTGCTTAATTACAAGTGTCTGGTGACACATTTATTCATGAGATCTGCATGGGACTGAATGATATGGCAAAGGAAACCGTCATGACAATTGCCTCCTATACTAACTTCTGGAGATTAAATGATATGCTCCAGAAAATCTCAGAAAGTACTGTTTGTTAATGTTCAGGCTACTAAATCCTGTTTTATGTGTCTGAGCCCTCTAGAGCTGCATCTGCTGCAAGTGATAAGTTGTAGCACTGCTACAGTAGCCGGTTTCTTTTCTTGCGCACGTACAAAATGAACCTTTCACTGCTATGTATGCTAAGCGAGAAAATATATTGGTTTAGATAATTCAATATTCACTGGAGTCTGTACTTAAATGGCTATTAATTCCAATCTCTGCTGCAGAACCTATAGTTGAAACAAAGTCAATATGATTAAGTAAATGAGGGTAAACAATAGGGAATAGTGTGATCAAAAAAATTATGAGCATTTGAGAGCAATTAATCATTCAATGAAATATTTATGCATGTCTTATAAAGACAAATTGTAAGGTTGGTGAACAATTAGTACAGTATTAATTATGATGTCAGTAGATGATTTTTAGTAGAACAGAAAAAAAAGACAACACCAGCATCAAGTGCTATATTATGACTATTAGGTATTCTTCAAGCTATCAAGAAATCTCTCAAGAAGAGAGATTTTATTACTTATTACAATTATTTACTATTTATATTTATTGCAATTTTATTTGTTATTAGATTATTACTGACTCTGAATATTTAAAATTAATGGAAATGCACTTCTTAGGTAAAGCTACATATTTGTCTCTACAAACAACCTCTGTTGCTAACACAAGCATGATGCCCAAGGTAACTGCACTTGAGTCTTGGCTGCTCTTCTAGAGCAGTATGGTCGGACCTCTCTTCTGTGTGTCAAATTCATACGGGAGCTTTGGATACCTTGTGGTAGTGAAATGTGTTAGAGCAGCAGGCAGAGAACTAAACTTTGGTCAGAGTTTAAGAAAATAGAATCATACATGGAAAATTATGGGGCATTCCTTCAGGTGCTGCTGCATGTGACAGATAACAATGTAAGAAATGGCAAAAGTTAGAGAGGGAGATGATCATGAGGAATATCTGGATTTCATAAGAAGTTAAGGGGAGAAATGACTAAATTTGACAGTGTTTCAATATGAGGTCTAGATCGTCTAGGTAATGGTATCAAAAAATATCTTTAATGGCATTTTATAAAAATGGTATCTAAAATATCAATTTGGGTATGGATGCTCAAACCTGGAACCAATGAGAAAAGAAAAAAAGTTATCAGAGCTTGCTTATTTGGTGGAATACTGGGATGGATAAAGAGAAGCACAAAGAGACTCCACAAAAATGGAGAGTTTTTAAAATTGGGAATAGGGCAATAAGGTATGCAAATCATGGGACCAGTGATGTTCAGAGAGTATCTGCTTGACTGCCCTGCAGTTGATGACTTCAGCCTAAATCAGGACAATAAAATGTCTATTTTAGTAGCTGAATATACTCCTGGTTTGCATTTTCCTGCAGTTCTGACTCCTTAATTCATTTTCTTATATTCCCTGTATATGATGCTATCTAAACTTTTTTGTCCTCAGTGCTCTCCTTTCTACTTTTTCCACAAGAATTTCCACAGGAATTGATTCTCATTTCACTTCCAAGGTAGCAATAATTTTACCGTACTTCCTTTTGAGAAAAGCACTAACCACTGAAACCTTAGCCTAGTACAGGCAGTGTATTCCTCACTCAAAATAGTTACTTTTGTTCCCCTTTGCTTTTGTACTGTCTACCTTCCAACAGTGCTTACTGCTACAATATCAGGTTCAATTAAAGCTCCTTGTGTTTACTTAAACGTTTATTGTTCCCATCTCAAGCTGGCTCACATTCTTTAGATAGGGAAGTCAAGCATTTCTTCCCTTTATACCGGAAACTAACAGTAAGGGACATAAGGCACAGAAAGTGCATGCTGAGTCCTTAATACAGTACTAATAACACTGAGGAATAGAAACTTGGGGAAAAGTCTTTTAGACCCTGCAGCTCTGAGTTAGAACATGTCTTTCTGTCAATCTTAACAAAGCTTGATTGCTACTCTGTAATGAGCATGCAGCAACATGTGCAAAGGTAAAAACTAATGAAACTAATATGTAGCTGGGTATATCTTACCAACTAAAATGCAATTATATATCCCTAATATATAACTGATCCCACTACAAACTTCCTTAATGTTCCTTCTGTTTCATGGCATGACAGAATTTGGTGCATTTTGCTTCTATCTAAAATAATCCTACTAGAAAACTTAGAATAGGGTTTTAATGCACTTGTGTTCTTGTGTATTCTTAGAAGAAGTTCAACCACTTTTCCAAAAGCTAACATGTTGAGTCTAAGAAGGTAACAAACAGAATACTACACTCTTAATAAATGAATACTAATACAGTAGTATTAGCAGATTAAAGAGAACTCTTGTAAAGTAAGGACAATGCTATAACATTCCAGCTGTATAAAATTCTGTAAAGAGAATAGTTTTTATTTTCCATGGGTAGACCGCACAAAAAGTAAATGTTTTTTGTTTTTGCTTTTATCTTGATCACATATTTGCATATCTAGCACATAAGCCTTGATATAAGGATCACTTCTTAAACATTCCTGTTAAATCAACAACATGAATTTTGGTTGCAGGACTCTTGATATCTGATGGAAATGGCAAATACAATGTCGCTCAAATTCTGGGAGGAAAAAAAAAAAAATGTTAATGGATGGCACAAAATCCATCCAAATCATGATATATATATCTTCAAAAATCCCTCAGATGCTTAAAATTTGGAGCAGATCATATAGTCAGTGTGACTATACTGAAGGACAAAAATAATTACAGAAGGCTCTTACAACAATTTTCCTCTAAGGATCTTATGTAATCCTCAGATGCATTGTCCCAGAAGGAAAAAAAAAAAAAAAATCTCATAGCTTTCTCAGTAATTAATAGATTTATATTCTAAATCCAACAGCCAAAATTCTAACCAACTAAGCTTCAATTGCACTGGGAAGAGCAGATTAGAAGCCAAATAGATGGGCTGTCTTGTGAAATGAAAAATTATTTAGAGATTTTGTGCTAACTTTTTTTTTTTTTTTTTTTTTTTTTATGACTAGAGCTCAAAAAAACCTATGCAACCCAAGAGTCAGCAAAGTAACTGTATAAGCTGAATACCAATAAATTGTTGAAAAACCAACAGGAGAGTTAAGGGGATGGCTATAGATTTGGAAATTCTCCACAAGCCTGGAGAAAGAACAGGCGAAGAGAAACAATATTTTGCTTAAAAAATTCCCAAATTTTCTCTAAAAACAGAGTTTTATTTTAGGAAATAAAAAATAATAAAAAGATATAGCCCTTTCTTCATTTTCTTATCTCCTTTTCTTTCTATCTGAATTCATCAAGATCTAGGAGGAAAATTGTGCTTAATCCAGCTAAATTGTTTAGGCAGTCCTGTAATCCATGAGCACTGAAAAATAAATGCACCTCTAGACAACAGGAAATCAAGATGGCTAAAAAGTATTCAGATAGTTCACCGAACTTCTTTTTCTGTGGCTATACAAACATATATTTTGGGATTACTCTGTTTTGTGAATTCTGAACATATTCAGCAGTCTATTTGCAATGTTTTAACTTAATTTAAATGTCTATATAAAAACCTGTATCTGCGCTAGTCATTCTAGTCTCTCTTCTATTGATATCACTGCTCTAATTGCTATTGTTAGATCAGCATTTTTTAACAGAAGCATGATCTTTTTAGTGAGTAATTTTCAAGGCCAGTTTACAGCTTTCATCAGTGCTACAGTTAAATAGAAGTCAAGAGTTAGAAAGAATTTTCCAAAATCTCTGTTTACTCATGGGGCACTGGCGCAATATGAAAACAGTTTCCTGACTCTGAGGAAAGAAGGAGTGGTGTTCAGGCTGTGGTCTCTGGTGCTGGGGAGGAGTAAGTTTTCCCTTCTATGCATTCCTCATCTATGCAGAGATAAGAGCAGCTTCTTGGGTCTTCAGCAGTTACGGTAGTACCCAGGGCTATCACTGATTGTACTGACTGCTTCACTTGGATGCTATTCCTGCAATTGCTGTAGCTGATGCTTAGGTAAACTGGGACTGAGAGTACAGTGTAAGATTCCTCAATGTTTATTAAAAAAAAATGTATTAAAAAAGAGTTGTATGAGCATGCATAAAAAAAGTTCGGTACAAGCGTATTTCAAGTTATATTTATTTATGTTTTGAGAAAGCCATCCTATGCCTCAAGTTCAATAGATGTTAGCTCAGCTAATCCAGCAAATTGGCAGATTCCATGGTCTGAGGATTTAGCATCAATAACTAAATTTATTATTCCATTATTTGTCAATGAATAATACTGTAATAATTTCTGAGATATAGAAAAATTGGCACCAAAAATAAGTTCATGAATGCTTCTTATTTCTCAGAGTACTACAGATTTATTTTGCAGATATTTTACAGTATCCATGTTACATCTCATAGCTTCATGGGAAATGGATTTTTTGAAGGGCTTTTGGAGTTATAGTCCTGAACAACTGTTCTGATTTTTTGATGCCAAAACTTCAAGGACTTTACCAGAGGAAGAGTCATCTACTTCCAAAGGCTTTTTTCAGATTCTCTCACATCTAGCCTTTCTATTCTACAGTTTAAACTATGGTATTAATTCTAAAGTTTAGCAAAACGGTGTAGGTATCGGCTTCAGAAGATTTCCATAAATGGCAAAATGGCATTTGATTACTAAACTAGAAACGATTTCTCTAGTGTTAGGCATTTTCTTTCTGTTACGCCACTGCTATTGTCTGTGAACTTTGAAGGTCTCTCCTGCAAATATTCAAAAATTCTAATGCTTTGGAGATGAAGGCACTAAAAAGTTAGTTTGAAGCACAGTCGTTGTCTCAGATCTTAGTGCTGAGATATCTTTTGATATTATATGAGATTCCTCTATTACTTCTGAAGTTCAGAGAATGACTGGCTCTATATCATCTCAATTTGGTTTTCTTGGGAACCCTTGTTAAAGATGATTCTGATAGTCCATGCCAATTAGCACCTGAATCTTGTAGAAATGTAGATGGATGTTTCTCTTAGGATTGTGCCAGCAAACTACCATATTTAGATTTGGTTATTTTTTGTTCATCCATCTCACTCATGTCCATCTCAAGGCCACTAAAAAGGGTGGACAAAAAGGAGAAAAATTAGGAATATGGACTTTGATGTAAAAATCTGTCTAGCCAAAAAATTTGCTAGATTTCAGCCACCTTATAAGTTTTTTATTATTATTAATAATAATTACCATTAAATTAAAAACATTAAATCATTTGTGGTATGAGTATAGTATTTGCCTTTCATTAAACTATTTTCCTTTTACAATGGACAAATTTGACTCTTCAGATTCATGTTAGCTCTCCGTCATCTCTTCAAATTAGACATCAGAGATGTTGAATAGACAGATACTTTGACTGGAAAATCATGATATTTGCTTATTAAATATGGTTGATACATGTAAAGAAAGAAAACAAGATTATTCTTTGAAGACACATTTTTGAATTAATCATATGCAGTTTCATGGTAGATGTGATCAAAATTAGGAGATTAGGAGATAGAGGAACAAAATGTCACATAAAAGAATTACGACTCCAAGAATGTTAGAATTTATGAAAAAATTGTTGTTACTTGTGAGAGATTATGGCAACTCTCTATGGCCTTTCTTGCCATAATCTACAACCTTAAAATGTGTTATTTTGCTCAGTATGAAATATTTTGTGATATAGTATACTTTCATTAAATACATAGAAATATAAAAACTCCATTTTTTTACCATAATGCAGTGATTTTCAATGACCTTTGTGTTTATAATTTCTCATAGAAAAAGTATTCAATGGGAATACTCTTCACACTTTTTCACATATTGTTTTTTCTTACAAAACCAATATACTTATCAAAGCATCTCCAGAAAACTTTTTTTTTTTTTTTTTTTTCCACTGATCTTGAATAATAATATTTGAATGGGAAAAATCACTCTCTTGAGGTAACCCCAGATGAACTTTGGTTCAGTGTATACCCGAAATATAGCATCCGGCATTCATTCCTCATTACAGCCCAAAAGGTGGGGAACAGGACTGTATGATTTAAATTTAACCCTGAAAGTCAAGGGAATTGCAGTATGTAAAAACAAGAAGAAATTAATTAGGGAAGAAGCAGAGGATTTTCTCACCTGTCTTTACAGATGAATCAATCCATTTCTAGCCTATTATGCTGAGTATGATTATTTATTAATCAAGTAGTAAACAGAAATTGCAGCTAGTCCTATTGATGAGGTTTCTCTAATGCACACTTCACACACTCTGTATCTTTTAGTGGTTCAGCAACATGTCATGACGGAAAAATGAAGCTGAATTTTGCACCCTAGAGCGTCTGAATCTTTCTTACTGCTAAAATGAAGCTTTTTAAAGTTTATTTTAAATCAATCTAAGAATAAAATTTATTTATAATTTTATAGGTTATTTATAATTTGTGGCATTTATATTATTCTTGATGAAAAAAGATAATTGTTTTAACTGCCTGCAAAACCTTTACAACTATTTATTTGTCTTTCTGCTGCAGAATATTAAGCTCACTTATAAATAAAACAACAATCTTATTCAATACATGGCTTTCTGTAGCCCTATAGTTTATTCTGCTGCACTTAATAAACAGTTATATAATCAGCAATACTTTGTAAGCATTCTCTTTTGAATGTTCCTCAACACCTTAAATAGAAAAAAAATAAAGTTAAAAAGGATTCAATTTTCAAGATTTTGTATTTGCACATTATATATATAAATACCACTTAATTTACTCTCTTCTCAGGGATTTCATATTTATTATTAAATTGACTATGCTAGGGATTTTTCATTTTCAAAGGACTTTAAAAATTATGAGATTTTGTTTAATCCATGGACACAATGTAGGTAAGGCAAATGATGTGAAAGATACTTTTAATTTGCTTTCCTAAAGAAGTCAGCTTCCCCTACCACATCATCTACTTATCAGCCTCCCTGCTTCTTTAAACTTTTGAGTGTTTGTTAATTTAAAACACATTTAACAGAGGCTTTGATTATTATCTCACAAACTTAATTAGAAACCGCAAGTAAGCAGAAGGCCAGAGTAAGTGCCCTCACTGTGGGAAATGAAGAAGTCAGCACACATTTTCTTCAAGAGGCATCTGTCAGATGATGATGATCAATCAGTGCAATTTCTCAGACAGGCAAAACACATCTGGAAACACAACTTTCTGAGCTTCAGATCTCAACAAAGAATTTATTCGGTGTGGACACATAGCAATAAAGGCAGTCCAAACTCAGAGTCGTTTGTGATTAGTACACAATTTGAATATAGATAGGTTCCTTAGGTAAAAGAGTAATTGCCTAAAGTGCCTCAAATAGTGGCTCACTGTAAAATCTCACGGCAAGAATTTGCCTTTAGCTTTAGCTAAATCCTGCCCAGTTCCGTAATGTCCACCTCTTCCCAGAAACTGCTGGACATTTCTTCAATGCCAGTAAAGAATGCTACTTAGAATAACAAGGAAAACAAAGAAAAAAAAAAAAAAAAAAAAGGTTGATATACTGTAATCCTAACAAGATTATAATTCATTTTATAAAACTTTTCTTTTTGTATAGTATTTTTTTCCATTTATTTCCGAACATTGTCACCATTGTCTTTCCACCAGTTTCTCATCCACTGTTCTTGTGCTAGACAAATACTGGCCTATTGACCAGATACGAACTGTATGTGGAGATTTACAAAGCCACGCGACATGCCTTTAAGTGAGTTCAAGTGTTAATAGGTGACCTGCTTTGACCTTGCAACCTTGTAGATGAGAAAGTACCTCTAGTCAATTTATTTTATGAACAAAGTCCATGTTCATTGAATAACTGCAAGTTGAAAGATATGTGTAGTGAGATTTTTCTCTTCCTATCCTTAAGTGACCTGAGTAGATGGAGTCAAATTAGTGTCAAATGTGTCTAAGTGACACTCTAACAATTTAAAATGAACAGATTTTATTAAGCATGTTTCTTGTTATTATGGTTATTAGTACTATGTATTACTTTGTGAATATCCTCTTAATTCCTTTAACTTAAAAGATGCAGTTAGTCAGTGGCTGAAGTTAATTCTACAGATAGGAGGGAAACTTTTTGATAAGTAGATAATATTTTCATAAAATTCAAAATCTTATGGAGGATCACTGAAGTATCAGATTTCATTCTATGCCTATGCATTCAAGTGAATTGAAATTCACCAAGAATTTCATCAGTTCACAAGTTCATCAAGAAACGTGAATTGAAAGGAATCTTTCAAGCAGAATGCTGGCAAGTAGAAATATTCCAGGTTGCTTGCAAAGTTCCTGCATCAAAAGTATGTATGTGTATGTGTATGTGTATGTGTATGTGTATGTGTATGTGTATGTGTATGTGTATGTGTATATATAGATATAGATATAGATATATTACTGATTTTGGAAAGGAAAAAATAAATATGAACTAAAATTTATGAAAAATAATTTAGATAGAAGAATTAAAAACAGATATCTTTTGAATTATTAGTCTAATTTCTACTGCTATTATTTTTACGATTGTTGATCAGTAGGCTGAGGTTGTTGTATTTTTTGTAATAACTATTTAACACATTTAAGACCTAGAGTAGACCCGGGAGTTGAAGTCTGCTCCAGCTCCCACAGGATAACCTCACAGGTGGGCTACAGAATTATGTTATCTGCTGATTTCTTCTGCCTTTGGTTACGTGATCATTGCATTCTCTTCATAATAAGGTTACATGAAATGGCTGTGTTAGCCTCAGAGTATACAGCAAATACTTGGCCTAACTCTTGGGAAATGGCAGCTATGTTTATGAGCTTTCACTATCATAAGAAGTCTAAAAACTCAGATTTCAAACTACTAGGGAACTGTTATGGAGAGTGTTGGAGTTCTCTTTTTTTATCAAGAACTCATTCATCAGAAGACAAATGTGTTTAGTCTGAGCATGCTTGTTCCTCGGTCTAAATAGGAGTGTAAGCACATTTTTATCTCTCTGCAAATCATTGTGAATCATGGGTCCTGCCCAGAGTGCTTTGTTGGGCTTGTGCCTGAATCACTCAGATCTCCGTGAGCTCTTGTTATTGTTGATAAGTAGTATTCTGAATTAAGCAGATTGAGTTTCTGTCTCTCCATGAACAACATCATTCCCTTATCTCATTCTAATGTGTGTTTCAGAACGAAAGAGGTTTTTAATGGGTATCCAACTCACCTTATTCATCCACAACCTACCTTTGGAAAATGTAAAAAGAAGTCTATGTATCAATACATGGATTGAACAGCAAATTTGGCTGTATTTTGTTCAGTAGGACTGCAGCCCCCTGTCCCAGACAGCTATAAGTTTCTAAGATCTGGCGATAAACACCAAGATTTGCAGCCATGCAATGCCATGCTTCAGTCCTCATCAGGCCTCATGCAGAATTTCATCTGTTTAAGCCTGCATTTGGTGTCTCTGTCAAAATGATTTAAGAAACTTTCACTCTCCCCATAGCTTGATCGAGGTTCAGATGACTACTAGCTTTAACAGCAAAACTGTGCAATGGTCAGGTGTCTCTTGTTCATCCCGTGATTCTGAATTTTAGTTGTAATATTTCCTAACTTGTCTTAGCTTCAGTTTTAATTAGATTTTTGCAATTGCATGGTTCTCCCTCCTCAAAACAAACAAACAAACAAACAAACAAAAAAAAAACCCCACATGTATAAGAAAGGATTAGCAAAGTTAAATCAACATAGCATAGCTAACATGTTGGACAAATGGCAGAGGAAGAGTGTAGGTCATTAACAAGTATGGGGTTGAAACACATAAAAATAACCCTGATCAGAGGCAAGGTTGAGGAAGAAGAAAACCATACAAAATCTTCATATTCCTCTTGACAAAGAAAATGGAATGCTGCTGACTAAGCTTACAAATGCATTGGAAAGATTGAAATTTATCAGAGCAGATACTTCTTCATATAAAGGGTTTAGAATAGTAGAATGCAACATAAATTGCCAGTGTCCAAATTCAGTTACCCTTACAGTCACATGAAAAATATTGCAGTATTTTAACATCTCGTACGGTCAGAAACAAAACAAGAGAAAACAAAATAAAATAAGAGAAAACAAAACAAAAGAAGAAAATGAGATTTAAGGTCAGCAAAGTGCACATTAGGAGTTTGCAGGAATAATTACAGCTTTACTATTTTCTAGTTTTTTAACAGGACTTGACCATACTTGAGGCTGTCCAGTGTTTTACCCTTAATACCCAAATCTATTTAGGTGTCCTATGTATACTTTCTAATGTGTTTTATGGGGCTCTCAGATGTGTATTTGTCCTAGGAAAACCATGTGCCTAATGATACAACCAGCAGATAATATTGTTTTAATAACTAAGGAGGAAGTTCAATAAAAAAAAAAAAAAAAAAAAAACATGGCATGCAGTGATTAGTCTGGCTGCTATATCAGTCTGTGCATTGTATCTGTTTCATTCTTAAAATCTAACATTATTGACACCATAAGACAATACCATATTTTGGAATAAGTGTCAATACTGTTTTGTTGTTGTTATTTTTTATTTATTAAGCCATATAATTCTATTAAAATATATACCACATAAAAAAAAATTCAAAGGGAAGAAAATGCTATAAAATTGAAAGTTGAATAAACAAGCAGTTAAGTGCTATATGGAGAGGTCATTAGTTTTCTTCTGGACAGGAAATTTCAGTGCTTCACAAGACTGTAAAATAACTCCACATACCACTGATGGATCAACTGTTTTCAAAATAATTAAAAAGTCTGTATACAAGCACATGCACATTCACTACTCAAAACATATATAATAGCAACAATAATTTAAAATTATGTTTAGTTTCACAAGTGAAAAATAACTGTCTTTTAGCAGGAATCTAGCAATGAATTGTCATTTCTGGTGGTGTCCATCAGCTAGATGGACTCTTAAAATATTCAAAACATGTATTGTCTTTCTGCAAAGACTGTTTTACTTAAAGGAAAGCATTGATTTTTGCCAAGAGATATACAGAAAGACAATCAATCAATGACAATCTTGCAAGAAAACTACCAATAAAACTACCCTTGATTCTCATTCTGTATTTCTTGCAGTCGGATATTTACTATAATTTTTCTTCCCTTGATGGTTGAGGGATGGTCATAATTAGAATCAATCTTATACAATTTTAAATTTTTACATAAATGAAATAAAGGAAAAAATATGAATAAGGAAAGAAAAAAAATATTCAAAAGGAAAATTTTCCAAGGGCTGAAACACTTCTGGTTTATTGTCTTTAAATTTTACTTCCTGCCATACATTTTTATATCAAGCTATGAAACCTGATTATATATTTTTAAAAATCTTTATTCTTAATGTTATTCCTTAAAAGACAATACTGCACCATGCAGACTACTCCTTTCAGAAATATTTCACCTCTAAGTTGTCATCCAAACATAGCGAAAATGCAGTGCATGTAATTAGCTGCTGCTAAAGGGAGAAGACTACAGAAGTACACTCCCCAGGGAACAATGCAGAGGCACATAATAGTAGGACTTTCATTATAAATGTGTTGCATATAGGGTTCTAATGAAGAATTCCAAGTATGTCAGGCAGCAAAGCAAACATCACTGTTGTGCTACACACTATGCTATACTAAATCTCAACTCAGTGATATAAAATGAAGAAGACAAAATACTAAGATGGTACAAAGGACCTAAAGAGCAAAGCAAACTCTGGATAAGGTTCCATAATCAAACTAGTTGTTATATAATTGATAATCAGCACTATTCAGCTGCCAATAACATCACTCTGTAGATCAGTTTAGTTTAAAATAATGAAGGAAAGAGTGAGAAACAATTATAAGAGTAATCATCCAAACAGCTTCTTTGAAACAGATTACTCTTTAGAAAACTTTGCTCTTGTTTCACAGTTAGTAAATTGCTTTTATGAAAGTTTCTGGCAATTGTAACCCAGAAGTAATGATTGTCTTTCAGTGCATTATGTTTATGCAATAAATGTTTTAAAGCCTGCACTGCAAGCATTTCATCTGTCCTATCTGTACCAAGCATTATTTCTGATTTAATTACAAAAAAAATATATAACAATAATTTGAAAAGAAGCAGAAGTTTCCTCTCTAACTTTTGAAACAGAATCTTGAAGAGCTCTAAATATAGCAGAACATGCTCAGTAAAACTTCTGGAACATTTTGCAGAATCTACAATAAGAGAACAAGAACAGAATTAAAAGAGAGTTACTAGATAAATTCTGTTGCTCTTTAGATCTGGTGATGAAATTTACAGCAGATATTTTATTCTTTTGTCAATACTCAGACTTTACAGTCAGTGTATTTTTTAGAATTTAGTACAGTATATTATAGTTTTAAATGTCAGGCACTTGGTCTTCCAGTGCTTCCCTTAGGAAATGATTCTATAATCTTGTCAAGAGATGGGTTATGCTTATCATTACCCAAGTACAGAACTTGCAGGTAGGACATGATGCTCTTTTTTTAAGACCTGAAACAATTTCCATGTCAAGATAACTGAAGTGGAAAAATCCTCTTAAATTTAATCTTTGATGGTCTGGAAAGTGAAGGTACTGTGAGTAGAAACTCAAGGCATTTGCCGTCACAGTGCCTCTATGGCTTAAGATGGATCATAGTGCAGTCATGCTTTATTTTCAATTTACTTTGCATGCAGCACTCAGCAAACTTGAACAATTTAGAGCTAAAGGCAAGGTGGATAAGGGCAATTTACATTTATATTGTTTATATGCTACTCAAGGCTTCATCTACAGTAGTCTGTTTATGAAGAGGTCTTCTCTTAGCCATAAATATATTTTGAGCAACTGCAAAATTTCAGACTGTCTTTATGTCACAAATTACATGATAAATAAAGACTGCTCTATTTTTTTTTTTTTTTTCAAGTAGTTGGTATGGAATTCAAGCCTGTTGTGCTGCAACAATTATTCATGAATATAAGAATGTGTTTTACTGGGTCCCTGGACTCTAAGTATCAGACTTTCTCCTTTGAAATACTGGCAGTGAAAGCCAATTTGTTTTATACATTTTATGCATGTTTATTTGCATGCATTGTTAATGGATGCTGTAACAGAAGAAAGATGTTTATAAAATCTTCATGAAAAATTATGTATTGGCTCCTGACTTTTCACAAAGTACAATTATTAGGAGTGACAGCTTCCTGGCAGGTAGGTTGTTAGATTCTTATCATGTTATTCAAAGCAAACCTCAAGACCATTTCAGCGTCAGTCCTTGCTCTTCATAATCTAAACTTCTTACAACTGACACATGAGAATTTTTTGTCCACCTGAGAGACACCAAGTCCTCTTTCTTTATGCTCATCATTGAAAACAAACAAACAAACAAACAAACAGTATTTACTGATGAGGCATTTCCAAATCCATAGAAACATGTCCCTATTTTTGTGATGGTGTCATTTAATTACCATGTCCAAGTATTTGAGCATCTGTGGCTATAGCAGAACTGTGATTCAATGAAGACCATTAGGGGACTGGAGCATATATCTTATGAGGAAAGACTAAGTGAGTTGGGCCTGTTTAGCCTGGAGAATAGATGACTGAGAGGAGATCGGATCAATATGTACAAGTATCTGAGGGGTGAATGTAGGGAGGATGGGTCCAAACTCTTCTCTGTGATGGCTGATGACAGGACAAGGTGTAATGGGTACAAGTTGAAACATAGGAAGTTCTATCTCCATGTGAGGAAGAACTTCTTTCCTGTGATGGTGACAGAGCCCTGGAACAGGCTGTCCAGAGAAGTTGTGGAGTGTCCTTCTCTGGAGATCTTCCAAACCCTCCTGGATGCCACCCGGTGCTGCAAGCTCTGGGATCCCTGCTTGAGCAGGGCGGGGTTGGACTAGATGATCTCTAGAGGTCCCTTCCAACCTTAAACATTCTGTGATTCTGTAACTGTGATCAGCAACCAGCACAGCTCTGCAGCGCCCAACAAGGTGTTCATGGTTTGGGACATGAAATGCTGCCAAAGGTGCCAGCACGGCCATGGTCCAGCTTGTGGGTCAGGGTCCAGATCATCAGGGTATGTGGCCAGACATGAGCCTAAATGTAACTCTGCAGTAGAGCAGAGCTGCTTCCAGGTTCTTTACAACACTTTCAAGGCTGGACAACTGCAAAAACACGTTCTGGCCCCTCAGTGCCAAAAGAACCTCCAGGCATAGCATATAAGGCTTTAAGAAATTTTGAATAGTCATTCCCTACAACAAAGCCACCCAAGATATTTTTTATCACTGATTACCACTACCCTAATCATGTTGTTACAGAGGAAAAAGATTCTCCATTTCCTGCTTGAAGCACTGCTACATATTTGAAGACAGTTGACCCTTCTATCTAAGCAAGCCTACATGTTTCTTTGTTGTTGTTGTTTAATTGTATAGTTCATAGAATCAGAGAATCATTAAAGTTGGATGGGACCTTTAGAGATCATCTAGTCCAACCTCCCTGCACACACAGTGTTCCCTAGAGCATACAGCACAGACCTGTGTCTGTGGAGTATTAAGGAGCATGGTCTCAAGGCAGTGAGCCAGAAGACATTTATTAAGGCATCAGCATACATACCTATAGCAAATCATCCAGATATTGTACCTTATTTGTCTACAAGTGTGAGAAGCACAGCCAATAATCTAAAGGATTACATTAACTTCTAGAAGCAGCTGTACAGTTGTTCTTTTGTTCTTTGTTTGCTGACAGAGCTTGCTGACAGAGAACCTGCACTGTCGTCCTTGAAGTTAGTTACTCTGCTAACAAGATGACCCATTTTATTGTTCCCGAAGAGGGCCTCAACATGCATCCAAGCGGGTTTTGAAGATCTCCAGAGAAGGAGACTCCACAACCTCTCTCAGCAACCTGTTCCAGGGCTCTGTCACCCTCACTGTCTAGATATTATTCCTTAAGTTCTTGTGGAACATTTGGTGCTTCAGTTTGTGGCCGTTTCCTCTAGTTCTCTCGTTTCAGTGGCCACCACTAAAAAGAGGTTGGCCTTATCTTCCTCACTCCCTCTTTTGAGGTATTTATATATACACTGATGAGGTCCCCTCTCAGCCTTCTCTTCTCCAGGCTGAATAGGCCCAGCTTTCTCAGCCTTTCCTCATAGGGCAGATGTTCCAGGCCCTTGATCATCCTTGTAGCCCTGCACTGGACTCTCTCCAGCAGCTCCACATCCCTCTTGAACTGAGGAGCCCAGAACTGCACACAATATTCCAGGTGTGGCCTCACCAGGGCTGAGTAGACGGGCAGGATCACCTCCCTCGACCTACGGCAGACGCTCCTCCTAATACACCCCAGGATCCCATTGGCCTTCTTGGCCATGAGGGCACACTGCTGCCTCATGACCAACTTGTCATCCACCATGACACCTAGGTCCCTCTCTGCAGAGCTGCTCTCCAGAAGGTCAGTCACCAGCCTGTACTGGTGTCTGCGGTTATTCCTCCCCAGGCGCAGGACCTTGCACTTGGCCTTGTTAAATTTCATAAGGTTTCTCATCGCCCACTTGTCCAGTCTGCCCAGGTCCCTCTGGATGGCAGCACAGCCCTCTAGGGTATCAGCTACTCCTCCCAGTTTCATGTCATCAGCAAACTTGCTGAGGGAGCACTCTGTGCCTTCATCCAGGTCACTGATGAATAAATTGAACAGGACTGGACCAAGGACAGACCCCTGGGGGACACCGCTAACTATAGGCCTCCAACTAGACTCTGCGCTGCTAATCACCACCCTCTGGGCTCGTCCATCTAGCCAGTTCTTGATTCATCTTACCGTCCACTCACCTAACCCACACTTCCAGAGCTTGCCCAGGAAGATGCTGTGAGGGACAGTGTCAAAAGCCTTGCTGAAGTCTAGATAGATAACATCCACTGCTCTCCCCTCATCTATCCAGCTGGTCATTCCATCATAGAAGGCTATTAAGCTCATCAAGCAAGATTTCCCCTTGGTGAATCCATGTTGACTACTCCTGAGCACCTTCTTATCCTCCACAGGTTTGGAGACAACAGCCAGAACAAGCAGTTCCATCACCTTTCCAAAGATGGAGGTGAGGTTCACTGGCCTGTAGTTACCTGGGTATTCCTTCTTGCCATTTTTGAAGACCAGTGGGCTTTGGCTTTCTTCTAGTCCTCTGGCATCTCTCCTGTTCTCCAGCACCTTTCAAAGATGATGGAGAGTGGCTGAGCAATAACATCTGCCAGCTCATGCAGCACTCTCAGGTGCATCCTTTCAGGGCCCATGGATCTGTGGATGTCAAGTTTCCCTAAGTTCTCTCTGACCCAGTCTTCCTCTATCCAGGGCAATTCTTCCTCTCTCCAGGCACCTTATCTTGTTTCTAGGGTCTGGGATTCCAGAGGGCTGCCCTTGGTAAACACTGAAGCAAAGAAGGGATACAGTAACTCTGCTTTTTCTGTCTTTTGTAACCAGGGCACCCACCCCATTCACCAGTGGACCTGCGTTTTCCATAATCTTCCTTTTGCCATTGATATATTTAAAAAAGCTCTTCTTGTTATTTTTAACATCCCTTGCCAGATTGAATTCCAATCGTGCTTTAGCTTTCCTTGTCACATCCCTGCATTCCCTGACAACATTCTTATATTCCTCCCAAGGAGCCTGTCCTTTTTTTTCCACTTTCTGTATAATGCCTTTTTCTGTTTGAGTTTTAACAGCAGCTCCTTGCTCATCTACGCAGGCCTCCTGTCCCCGCTGCCTGACTTCTTACTCAAAGGCGTGCGCAGCTCCTGAGAATGGAGGAAGTGCTGCTTGAATACTAACCAGCTCTCTTGGGCTCTCCCTTCCTTCTAGAGCCCTAGTCCCTTGGATTCTTCCAAGCAGGTCTCTGAAGAGGCCAAAGTTGGCCCTCCTGAAGTCCATGGCTGCAAGGCTCATTTCAGCCCTGCTTCCTCCTCACTGGATCCTGAACTCCACCAACTCATAATCATTGCAGCCAAGGCTAACCTCCATCTTCACATCTCCAAGAAGCCTCTCTCTATTTGTTGGTACGAGTTAAAGTAGCCCACCTCTCCTTGTTGGCTCCTCTACAACCTGTGTTAAAAAGTTGTCATCAACACACTACAGAAACCTCCAGGACTGTTTGCACCTGGCTGTGTTGTCTTTCCAGTTGAAGTCAGGGTGGTTGAAGTCCCCCATGAGAACCAGGCCTGTGGATTATTATTAGCTGATTATCTTCATTATCTCCTTTATATATCTCTTCATTATCTCTCTTTGACTTCTTCATGTTTATGCTCCTAGAAACAAGCCTCCACCTCACACTTAACCAGCAATGAGCAGGATGAAAGTATCACTTTATATACTTTGAGAGCCTGACTACTACAGTTTGGAAATAATGAACTTTTTTTGACTTCAAGGACTGAAGCTATATTCAAACACATTTGAATTATAGCTAATGGTATCTAACAATAAGCCTGAAATCTTACACTCCTAGTTCTAAGCACATTATGGTGCTAATAGTGAATTTATCTACAGTTTATTTACTTTGATTTTAAGCCATGACAGTTTAACTAAGATGAAACTATTACTTTCTCTGATATGTGTTCATTTTTTTTTTATTAAAGTCCTAGGTATATAAAATTCTAGATAGATCAATAAGTGTTTTGCTATTGAAGGCTTTTCATAGCCAAATATGATTAGTTACACTGATATGATTTTTTTCTTAAATAATGCGCATGCCTTGCCATAAATATCATTATTTTAATGACAAGAAGGCACAAAAACTGATACTTCTTCTACATTAATTAATGAGATTTTATGACTGAAATTGTGTGACTAAATCTGCCAGTCCCCAACTTAAGTGTTCAATAAATTTGAAAGAAAATATTTTAAAAAAAATAAAATTGATTTTTTTTGAATGCATGAAAATGATAAAATGGGAACTTACATAATTAAATATAAAAAGTGTATCAAAGTGTTTTTGCTTATTTGACTTTCTTCCCTGTATATTATTACCAACTCAAAAAACACAAGAACAACAAAACTGTCAAATTAAGACAAGCTGAAAAACTCCTAAAAAAATTATTTTTATCTCTCTTGAAAGCAAATTTAGATTTAATTTTTGGAGCTTTTTTTGCAATCTCTACATTTATATGAACAATATTAAGATTTAATTTTACATTTTTTTTGCCACAAACCTCAGTGGATTTTCTGCAATAAATTTTGCAGTTTATTATTTTAGCAAAAGCAGCCAAAAAAAAAAAAGAAACTATATCTTTAGTTATCAAATGAATATACTTTTTCTTCCTCTATTTTTGTCTAATTCATGAGAAATGAATAATTCTGAGTATAGCAAAAATTCTCTGTGTTTGCACTCAAAATTAAGAATGAGGAACTGTATATATTTGCTTCAGATGCAGTGTAACTTGCTGTAATGAATGCAGAAATTCATCATATATCATATTATAAATAATACTTGCTATTTTGCTGGTAAAATAGAGCATGACTTGCAAATATAGTTGTATTTTAATTGTTTTTTTTCTCTTATACTTGTTATGTATGTAACATATATGTCACATATATATATGACATCACTGATTTACGTGATTAACCTAAATTATATAACAGTTCTTACTCAGCATTTATTTATATATGTAGTATCTATAATACATATATATTAAACATACATATGTATACCATTACCTAAATGCATCATCTTGATAGTGTTTTTGTAATTTCCTTTTAAATGAATCATTATTTGGAGGCAGAGAAAATGCCACTAAATCATCCAGAATCCTTGATGATGCTGTACTGATAAATAATGTATAAGAACAACAAAGTTTGTCATAGAATAAGAGGTTCCCCATTCTTATAGATTCAACCAAAATCTGCACGTGTCTTAATTATTTTACAGTCAGTTGTTTGAAGAGTGTATTGCACTTTGAGAAGGATGGATAATGTCCATCCTTCAACATTAAAGTATATCTGTTATCACTAAATTGCTGATTACCATTTGGAGAGCATGAATAATGGTTGTTACAAGCTCCTTTCTCTTAGGAAAAAAAAATAAAAATAAAAATTGGAGAGCTAAATCAATATTACAACCTTTCATTATGCACACTGTTATTCTGCTATGTACAGCAATCTCAGATCATGTATAATGGAAGACTGTCACTACTTAAATTTGCGCTCACTGGCCTCTGAGTTTCTTTGTGGATAGATATCCATATTTAGCAGCATTGTTTAAATTACGATCAAAATAATAAGTGTGAAGACAAGATCAAATAGGTACAATACTTAGTTTGATAATGCAAACTCTTTTTCTTCTGACCTTCTTTTGTCTTCCTTTCAATGACCATATTTCTTCAGGCATAACTCGAAGAAGAGAATTGTTTTTAGAGATAAAATCTTACCTGCAGGATCTTGCAATGTTTTTCAAATATCTTATATTTTTCTATGTACATTTCAACCAGTGTTCATACCTGACCGCTATTTATTTTTCATGTTTCATCTGAAGTTTCCTTGTACTGTCAGAAGATACATGCAAATTAACATCATGGCTTCAGTGACAAAATCCACTTGATTTATCACTTTAATTTATCACCCAACTTCATAGTTTATGAATTGAAATCAGAGGATAAGCCAATATGAGTAAAATCCCAGTAAGTGCCTGCTATAGAGTGCCCCAAGAGTGAATTGTCTTTAGATAATAGAAGGAAGCCTCACAGTCACAGGCTCTGACACTCATGAGCAGCTTTAACCACTCTAATATTTACTGGAAGGAAAAAACAGCAGGGCATAAGCAACCCAAGAGACTCCTGGAGCAGACTGATTATATATTCTTTATACAGGTAATCAATGAGATAACTAGGAAAGGTCCTTGGCTGTACCTGTTGCTCATTGGTAAGAAAGAACTGATTAGTGATTGTCACTAACAGCCTCAGGTACAGCAACATTGAGGTGACTGCATTTGCATTTAAGATCATGAGATAAATGGGAAGACCATATAGGGGAATTGCAATCTTCAACTCCAGGAAAGCTGAATTATGTTTGTTTTTTTCTTTGTTTGTTTCAGGGAACTAATTTGTGGAATCCCATGGGAGACTGCTCTACAAGGTGAAAGCAGGAACTGTGCTGAATAGGGAACTCTTGACTGAGTTCAACTATTAAAGGGAAGTACAAAAAAAAAAAAAAAAAAAAAA